>CM050169.1:79186793-79786793 GCA_027410445.1 Discoglossus pictus
TCACTCCTCATCCCCCTCCTCAACCAACTTCTCAACCCAACCTTTTCAACCCCCCTCCTAAACCCCCTTCCTCATACTCCCTCCTCCACCCCCCTCCTCAACCCCCCTCCTCATCCTCCCTCCTCAACCACCCTCCTCAACCTCCCTCCTCAACCCCCTCATATTCCTCCCTCCTCAACTGTCCTCCTCAACCCGCCTCCTCATTCTCAACCCCCCTCATCAACCTCCCTCCTCAACCCCCCTCCCCATCCTCCCTCCTCAACCCCCCTCCTCAACCCCCCTTCTCATCCCCCCTCCTCAACCCCCCTGATTTTTCTTCCTCCTCAACCGCCCTCCTCAACCCCCTTCTCATCCTTAACCCACCTCCTCAAACCCCCTTCTCAACTACTCTCCTCAACCCCCCACCTCAACCTCTCTCCTCAAACCCCCTCCTCAACCTTCCACCTCAACCGCCCTCCTCAACCCCCTCCGAATCCTCCCTCCTCAACTGTTCTCCTCAACCCACCTCCTCGTCCTCAACCCCCCTAATCATCCCCCCTCCTCAAACCCCCTTATCATCCCCCCTCCTCAACCCCCCTGATTTTTCTCCCTCCTCAACCGCCCTCCTCAACCCCTTTCTCATCCTTAACTACCTCCTCAAACCCCCTTCTCAACCACTCTCCTCAACCCCCCACCTCAGCCTCTCTCCTTAAACCCCCTCCTCAACCTCAACCCTCCTCAACCTCCCATCAACCCCAACCCCCCTCCTCAACCTCAATCCTCAACCCCCCCATCCTCAACCCCCCCATTCTCATCCTTTCTCCTAAACCCCTGATCCTCAACGCCCCTCCTCAACCCCTCCTCCTCAACCTCCCTTCTCATCCTCAACCCCCCGTCCTCAACCCCCCATCCTCATCCTCTCTCCTCAAACCCTTATCCTCAACCCCCCTCCTCAACCCCTCCTCCTCATTCTCAACCTCCCTCCTAAATACCTCCCCCCTCTCCCCTCACTTACCTGCTTGTGCTCCGGCCTCCGCTCCTTGACCCGGCACCGGCGCGCATGTGACGTCACATACACACTGCATCATTAGCATATACCGGGTGCCCAGTATATGCTAATGACGCAGTGTGCATGTGACGTCACATGCGCGCCAGGTCAAGGAGCGGAGGCCGGAGCACAAGCAGGTAAGTGAAGGGAGAGGGGAGGTATTTAGGGGGGTTTAGGTGGAGGAGGGGGGTTGAGGGGGGTTTAGGTGGAGGAGGGGGGTTGAGGGAGGTTGAGGGTTGAGGTTGAGGGGGATTGAGGAGGTGGGTTGGGGTTGAGGGGGGTTGAGGTTGAGGTTGAGGAGGGAGGTTGAGGATGAGGATGGGGGGATGAGGATGAAGGTTGAAGAGGGGGTTGAGGATGGGGGGTTGAGGAGGGGGTTGAGGATGAGGAGAGAGGTTGAGGAGGGGTTTGAGGATGAGGAGGGAGGTTGAGAATGAGGAGGAGGGGTTGAGGAGGGGGGTTGAGGATAAGGGTTTGAGGAGAGAGGATGACGATGGGGCGTTGAGGACGGGGGGTTGAGGATGAGAAGGGAGGTTGAGGAGGAGGGGTTGAGGACGGGCGTTGAGGATCAGGGGTTTAGGAGAAAGGATGAGAATGGGGGGGTTGAGGATGGGGGGGTTGAGGATGGAGGTTGAGGAGGGGGGTTGGGGTTGATGGGGGGTTGAGGAGGGTTGAGGTTGAGGAGGGGGTTGAGGATGAGGATGGGGGGTTGAGGAGGAGGTTGAGAATGGGGGGTTGAGGAGGGAGGTTGAAGAAGGGGTTGAGGAGAGAGGTTGAGGATGAGGATGGAGGGGTTGAGGAGGGGGATTGAGGATGGGGGGTTGAGGAGAGATGATGAGAATGGGGAGGTTGGGGAGGGGGATTGAGGATGGGGGGTTGAGGAGGGGGATTGAGGATGGGGGGTTTGAGGAGTGAGGTAGAGGAGGGGGTTGAGGATGAGGAGGGAGGTTGAGGAAGGGGTTGAGGATGAGGAGGGAGGTTGGGGATGAGGAGGGAGGTTGATGATGAGGAGTGGGGTTGAGAATGAGGAGGGGGGTTGAGGAGGGTGATAAGGGAGGGGGGAAGAGACACAGGAAAGGGAGAGGGGAGAAGAGACACAGGAAAGGGAAAATGGAGAAGAGACACAGGAGAGAGAGGGGGGACACAGAGGGCACAAGAGGGACACAGGGGGCAGCACATTTCCCACCCTTGGCTTATACTCGAGTCACTCATTTTACCCAGTATTTTGTGGTAAAATAGGTGCCTCGGCTTATACTCGGGTCGGCTTATACTCGAGTATATACGAGTAATTTCCTAATTTTCATTCTCCATTAATAACTCCAAACAGTCTTCTAGCATTTGTTTTCCTGCTGTGACTATATCAGTCTGCTCATCGGTTTTATTGAAGTATTTGTACAATAAAAGTTGAGGTTATTAATTGCCTCAAAAAATGTAAATGATGTGTGGGGGGAAATGAAAGGCCCCATACGGTTTGTAAACTTTGTCTATTGGAATCTTGGATGCCTGGTGTGATTTATTTGTGTTGTGATCTCTTACACTATTTTCATAATCAGTATAGGAAGTATCAAAATCTGATGAAGTTGGCACACTTATTGGTCTTGTGGGATTTTTAGGTTTATAGGTTCTTCTCAAATTGTCTCTATGGGTCCAGGTGTAAATCCTACCCTTTTCATAGTCCCTCACATCTCTATTAAATTTTTCTTTCTTATTGGAAATCATACTTTTTTCTTTTTCGTACTGATCTAATTGGATTTTTTGATATGTCAGTTTGAATTCCTCCAAGGACTCAAATCTTTTTATGTTATTATTAAGTTCCACAATCTCTTTGGTTGGAATGATACAGAGATTGTGGAACTTAATAACTTAAAAAGATTTAATTTAAAGCATATTCATATCTGATGAGAATTGGCACAGTTTATTTACACTTCCTTCACTTCAGACACAACCACCTATAACCCACAATTACATCTGTCCTAAATATGGATATATCTCTAAACTAGTCTGGAGAATATGTGGACAGTTTTGGACTTGAGATTGATTAATCCTGCACATATTATTTTAGCAAGTTAAATTAACTATTACATATTTTTGATAATATATTTTTATTATTTACATTGCAAACTATGTTGTTAGTTATCATAATGAATTTGTTACATAGTTACATAGTAATTGAGGTTGAAAAAAGACTTTTAGCCCATCAAGTTTAACCTTGTTCCATTTACAACAATCCTTTGCTTCCTGTCTTTTAGCCAACTCTCAATCCATGTGCAATTCCTGTATCCCTTTGTTTGCACAATAGTCTCCCATGTGGCACTGTATCAAAACCCTTTGCAAAATCTGAAAAGACTACATCTAACAAGTTGACTTGATCCAAGTTCCTACTAACCTCTTCATAGAAACTAATTAGATTTGTTTGACATGACCTATCCCTCATAAATCCATGTTGCTCCTACTTATAATTCTGTTTGAAAATACATATTCTTGTATATTATGCCTTATTCCTTCTAAAAGCTTTCCTACTACAGAAGTGAGACTTACGGGTTTATAATTCCCCAGATTTGCTCTTGCTCCCTTCTTAATATAGTTATCACCTCTGCTTTTCTCTAGTCATCTGGTAGAGACCCTGTGTTGAATGAATCTTGAAAGATTAAATATAATGGTCTGGCTATTACAGAGCCCAGTCCCCTCAGTACCCTTGGATGTATTCCATCAGGACCTTGAGCTTTATTAACATTTATTTTTCCAAACTCTTTTGGATTTCTTCCTGCGTTAACCAATTATTTAGTGATGGTAGTATAGCCCCATTATGTTGCAGTGTCCTAACCACTGGTACCTCCCTTGTATACACCAAAGAAAATAACCTAATTAGCTCATCTGCCTTTTCCTGGTCACTAATTGTCAGACAGCATGTTTTACATTGTAATGCTCATATAGCTTCCTTCCTGGCCTTCTTCACATTTATATACTTAAAAAAATATTTTAGGGTTAGTCTTACTCTCCTTTGCAACTAATTTTTCATTTTCTATTTTAGCCAGTCTAATAGCCCTTTTGCAAGCTTTGTTGATTTCCTTGTACTCATGTAAAGCAGCCTCTGTCCGCTCTTGTTTGTATATGCCTGTTTTTATCTGTATCTTGATCTTTAAATCATTGTTAAGCCATGTTGGATGTAATTTACTCCTTTTAATTTTATTCCCACGTGGTATAGGCCGATTTGTATGTATATTTAGTACGTATATTTAATTTTTGTCTAATTAAAGAATTCACAATATTGTGTTGAGTAATTTATCAAAGGAACAATGTCACTATATTCATGCATCAATTGTAACCTCATAAATATAAATAAGCATATACACATGGGACTATATCCTTATGATTAAACATAATATTGCATATCAACACTGCAGAGAAATATATATTAGGACACACACAAAAACTTCAGTCAAATACATGCCATACAGTTCACGTTCATCAGTATGGTTAATTTGGCACACACTTTTTTGTTGGTGTTGATGGATGTGGAGACCACAATATACCAAATTTCCAGCAGTATGGTTGAATGACTTTTGTAATTCTTCTTTCCATGCTTGTATGTAATACCAACTCACTCAGTGCCCCTCCCTAAAACCCATTACCATAACGGTCAACATAAAGTAGATGCAATGTACAGTATTTATGGCCTCTCAACTGAAGTCACTCAATCCTCTGGTATGTAGCTGAGCAGGAGTATATGTGACAAAGCTGTACAATAAATGTGAGAGAGACCAAGAAGATAGGTGTGTGAGTCTGAGGCTGGATAGAGGCATTTGCCATATCCAGTACTTCAGGTGTTAAAAACTCTCTTGCATCACAATGGGGCTGCAGCTATGAAAAGGTCAAGACAGTTGATTGAAGGGTTGCAGCTAGAGCCCAGAGAGGGAGAGATGCAGCTGGCTCAACAAGAGGGTTCCGCCTGGGGAAAGTGTTGCAGCCAGTGAGGGAGTTGCAGCCAGAGCCCAGAGAGGGAGTGTTGCAGCTGGGCCAGTGAGAGAGTTGCAGCCCCGGTGAAGTTTTGCAGCGAACTCAGAATCCAGAGAGAGTGTTATAGCATAGTAGCTGATAGCCAACCGCTGAGCAAAACGTAAAGTATTTCTGGAGTAATAAAAGAGTCAAGAAGTCTACAGCATGGAAGCTGATGAGCCATCCTCTGACTGAAAATTAAATTGAGACTAAAGACTAATACAGAACCTAAATTGTGGATTGCTTACTTTTTGTCCCTTTAAGGCTTAGTTGGGATATGCATAGTTAGGAAACTGTCCTGAAGTTTTATGTGGTGCTCAGAAAGAACTATGCCTATTTGTTTTATTAATTTTGCTATGATTTATGGCCCTTGGCAAAGAAGCATTAAAATGATTAAAAAGTGGTGTTAGAAATACAGCAAAAACTAGAGACGGGCAATTTGCTACACTATATATATATATATATATATATATATATATATATATATATATATTAACAAAGCTAGGCAGAGATATGGGAGAGTCCTGGAGGGCAGATACTGCAGGTGTTAAAAATGGCTCTATTACTTCACAATGCGGCTGCAGCTGTGAAAAGATTGGAACAGCCTGTTGAAAGTTGAGTTGCAGACCAGAGCCCAGGGAATATGTGTTGCAGCTGAGACCAAGAGAGTTACACAGAGGGGCTGCTGAAATTGTACTGGAGCATCAGGTTCCAAAGCTGGGAGAAAGGTCCAGAGAGAGAGACTAAAGTGGGGAAGCTGTCTATCAAATACCACAGACTGGAAATCCTAGAATCCAGAAGATAAAGGCCATTACATTACATAAAGTATATTGGACTGTGTGTGTCTGTTCTGCTGCATTCAGAGTAGCTGAATGAAAGCCGGGGATAGCGATGGAAACTATCCTACAATTATAGGTAGAGCTCAGAAAGAGCTAGGCCTACTTCTTTTCTTTTTTTCTTTTCTTTTATTCTTATGTTTTATATCACTGGTGAAGAATCATTAAAAGTTTGGAAAGCATTTAAAGGTCTCCTGTGTTCCTCCATCAGAAGTGCTGGAAAACAGGGCATTGGCCCAAAGGCAGACAGTTACCTTGTCTTACCATAATACAAATGCATCAATTCTACAATGCTCAGCCTTCTTTGCAGTCCAGCTTTCACATTTGTATGTTGCTACTAGGCATACCATAGTTTTAACTATGCTGACCTTTGTTGATAGTTATATAACTTTACATAGTTACATAGTAATTGAGATTGATAAAAGACTTTCAGTCCATCAAATAAATGTAATTCCTTCCTAACCCAGTGTCACGACCTGCTTCTTCAATTGGGCTTAACAAGAACCTAGTTCAAGCCTACCCCAGCAGGACCGTGTAGTTCTTACTACCTCTGGTACAGAAGATAGCCTCAGAATATCAGGGACACCATATAATCCCTTAGAATTAGGATTAATGCACAGAATGACACTTACACCTTCTCTATGTAAATTCAGATACCACTGTATACCTTAATTAATTGGCACATTTTATAAAATTTTCTGGCACACAGACTGGCCAATCAGTAAGCCTATTGCTACTGTGAAAACCCTGTACCTCTAAAGAGATCAGATCTCATCCTGTTGATTGTATTACCTCTCACTGTAACAGAACTCTTGATAGTATCGGCTAAAACACACAAGAGATAGCAGAACAAAAGAGTTTTAGCAGACAAGAGGGCACCATGAACAATGGGGGTAGGGGTTGACCAAAGGTAGTCACTGCCCCTACTGTGTATGTGAAGTGTTTAAAAATGTTTTTTTTGTTTCAATTAAAAGAGAGTTCTACTTGACCCTTCAAAACTTAGCATCGTCTCGTTCTTTGGGGGGATTTATGGTACCGTTACTCTGCTACATTTTACAACACTCCTGGATTATACAATGGGATATCGTGGAGGGGAATAAGCATTTCATTACTGCACAGCACCTTGCTTAAGAAAAGGACGTCTCCAACGGCTGGTACCCTCTCACTACCGGGGTAGCCGTTACACTCACCATTTGCTGTAAACACTCAGACTTTTAATATGCTCAAGACTCTTGTATTTGTTTATTTAGGTGGGGCTGAGTGCATCACCAGAAAACAATAATCTCCTAGGAGATTTGAAAATGATAGGTGTGCACAAATAGGGATTTCTTGTATATTTTGTGTTTAGTCAAGTCTTTTTTCCCTAGTAGCACCCTATAGAGTAATACTTGTCTTAACCTGAGCCACCTCTTCTTTGTGTTAACATAATAGACCTTTAATCTTATTTAGGTGGGGGCTGATGCAATAGTCTGCAGAATAGGTAATATGATTTTTTTTTTTATTCATATAACATGAAACATAATACATGTGTTCTGCAGAGCATAAACCAAGATACATCACATATATAGTTGTGAGCATGTGAGCTGTTGCTAACGCTTGGGGCTCGCGCAACGAGCCTGCAGCCCTTGCTTTAGGCGCTCCATGCCAGCAACTGCGCCCCTCTCAAAAAATACATGACGCGCTACGACCCATTCCGAACACGCAAAAAACGGTCGAAAACGGCGCACATGAAAAGTGGGGGAAACACAATAAATAAACACAACAAACACATAAAAAGCTTACCTACAGCAAGGGGAGGCATCCAGCACCTCGAAAAGTGAAGTTACACATCCATTTAAGTCCAAAAAAGCGAGAGAAAAAATGGCCGCCGAACAAAACGAAAATGAGGCTACAGACACAACAATACTACAGTGACTCGCAAAACTGAAACAACGCTACAGTCAACTTTACGAGGTACGTAACACATACTATGCGGCACGTACCACACTGATATTAACCACCATTTTGACAACTACTACGCATAAAATGGCGGCTGGAACGCAAATTGTACTCTGGAACGCAAATAGCGCATGCGTATTGCGTTCTAACGGTCTCAGGCACCTCAAAGTTTATAACTGCCTACTTTCCAGAAAATTCTACATTTCTACTCGGTGATGAACGGAGTGACTGGATAGTTAACTGCTGCTGTTACTTGAGAAGAGAATTATTTCCTAATTTCCTACTTTACACTGTGCAAATTACAACTGAGAGGTAAGTTATAATATATTACATTTTATTACAAAGACAGCAAAAAAAAAAAAAATATATATACAATCTTTAACAATGAAAATGTGATTCATGTATTCATGTCACATGCACATTTATGTGTATAGGCCCTACAACAAACTAATGTTAACTCAAACTAATGAAACAAGTATATTTAAATAATATGACACTAATACATATTCAACCTGAAGCTGAATCTTTGCCCTTTTTTTCACTATTCAAACAGACTCTGCATCAACTGCGTCACTCAAGAATTTGCACCGTGGACTGTCAAAGAGAATTACTTTTAAAAAACAGAAAGAAAGAAGAGGTAAATACATTACATGCTGAAAAAGACCATGCTTTGCAAAATCAAAAAGAAGAAATATACAATTAACCATTTAACTTTCTTTTTCAAAAAGACACTACAAGAAGACTGGCGGATTAAGATTGGCAGGAGGGGACAAATATATATGTTTAATGGACGCCAATATAAAAATTAAAAGTAAAAAAAAAAAAAACAATAAAAATGTAATAAAGACCAAAACAACACAGTTCAACAAACTTCACAAAGACCTATACAATTTACAAAGAAAAATAGTTTCAGAGAGAAAAAAAAAAGAAAGATGTGGCCACAAAACAGGATAGCATCCGAAACATTAGCAACATACATAAAACAAAAGTATTCCTCCTCTTTACTGTTAAATAACCTCCAACCATCACCCACAAGCCAAATTCAGCAACCAAAAAGTGGTGAACACAAAACAGGATAAAACAAAAAAGCCCATCATGATATGGAAAAGGCAATTAACATTCATTTTTACTGTCCAACAACATTTAATCTTCATAAAGAAGACTAATTGAGCAAATAAAGTGTGCAAAATCGCACAAACATATAGAAAAGTAAATTAATATTCTTCTTTACTGTTTAAGAACCTATAAGCCTTACAAAGAAGCCTCAATAAGCATAGCAAAAGTGGTGGACACAAAAAAGGATAATGCTAAAAACATTGCGATCATATCCAAAATAGAAAAAACATTAATAGTTACAGTAAAAAAAGGATAACTGTAATAAACAAATACAATTAAAGCATTTTAAAGGGTTGCACATAGCAGAAAACCTGACAGATAGAATAGACCAAAAAAATTAAATATGCTATTCATTAGAAATACATTGAAATCAAATAACATTTTACTTTTACAACAGATACTGCGGGAAGAGCATCGGACGAAGACTTACAACAGCGGACCAAGAAAGATTCTGCTTGAAATCACACTTCAAACAAGGTACAGTATAACAAGTAAAAAAGAGAAAACTAAATAAACATGTTTGCTCTGCATCCATGTCAACAGAAAAAAAAAACACCAATAACAATAAGAACCACTAATTATAACCTTTAACAAAATATTACTGACACATTTGTCATTTACCTGTTATTTGTCTTTTACGGACAACAATGTTTAACAGTAAACCCAAACTTCAATCTAGCCCCCCCAAAAAAACAACATTAAACAGCATAGTCCACAAAAGTGTCAAAACACAGGCTAAATAACATTTTTCATTCTCAATTACCAGCCCTAATGTACAATATTAAGCATAAAACCTAACCACACACATAAAATAGAATACTACAACAAATAGTACTAACACCGAAAAAACAACAATACAAACCTTTTCACAGCCCCAACATATAAGCCTTTAAATAAAATATAAAAATACTATTTCAACAATCCCCTGTAGGACAAATTACAAAGACTAATTTTTGCCCTCTACTATGCCTATAAGCCAAAAGTACAACAAAAAAAGAAATTAACAAACCAAAAAAAAAATCAATTTCAATTAACACTATCCACCTACTACATCTAGAAGAAGCTGTAATCTACAACCTACGACAGAAAGTAAAAGCAAAAAAATAAAACACACTTATTTAACAATGCAAAGAAAGTTCCGCTACAATGAACTACAATCACATAGAAACAAACTGTTGATAATGAAAAATGTAAACAACAAACTTAACATCTCAAAATAAACTAATGATACATTATTTTCTTTTACAGATTAACATGGCTGATAACGACAGCAAACAAGAAAAGATAAGACGTCAAGCTAGAGAACGACAACAGAGATGGGCCAACCAGCAGACACCAGAGCAGAAGGAAATTCAACGAGAAAAAGAACGCAAAAGAATTGCAGGCAAAAGACTACCACCTGCAAAAATTAAAGATGCACCAGAAAAAGCTACTAAGAAAACAAAGCATTTAGAACCTGTTCCTGAAACATCAGATGACATTTTACCTGAAAAAATAAAAGATATACCAAAAAAAGCCACCAAAAAAACAAAGCATTTACAACCTGTTCCTGAAACATCACATGATATTCCAAATGATCAATTTGAAAATTAAACTGATATATGCTTCGCAAATTGTCCTTTGCTCAAGTCTTTAGCAGTAGAGGTTCATATTTGTGGGGACATGAATACTCAATGTCAGTTTTGTGAGGCTTATCATTTTAAACAGGAGAGACCCAGAGATGGCCAATTTATTAGTTGCTGTCAAAAGGCAAGGTCAAACTTCCAGAAAGAAAACAATTCCCAATCTATTTACAAAACATTATGACTAAACCTACTTTTCCAAACTACAAAAATTTTAAGACAAACATAAGATCCTACAATAGTGCCATATCCTTTGCATCTATGGGGGCAACATTAGCTGCTAATGTACCAGGACATGGTCCTTACTGTTTTAAAGTCCAAGGCCAAATTTACCATCGGACTTCACATTTACATCCAGAGGAAGGAGAACAAAGAAAATTTGCTCAACTATATGTCCTAGATACATTGGAAGCTGTTGATCAACGTATGCAGCTGCAAGAAAATAAAAAAATGCTTACCCAGTTTTTATAGAGCTAGATTATGGCCAATAACCCCTACACTAAAGCTTATAAATAATTGGCAGAAGTAGAAAATGAACAACAACTTCATGCAGAAATACATCAATTACCAATCCCAAAGGTCAATATGGTGCTTAAAAGAGATAGACATACTGATAAACGTCGTTATAACTTGCCAACATCAAATGAGGTTGCAATGGTGTTTCAAAATGATGAAGAAGAACCACCATTTCAAAGAGACATTGGAATATATCCCAGAAATGAGGAGCAACCATTCATTAATATTCAGTATCTTAAGTCCTTTTTTAAATCCAAAGACATATCCCATTTTTTCCCACATGTAAAAGCAGGTTGGCAACCAAAATTGACCCTTCCCAGTTACCCAAATGCTAAAGCCAGAATCCAAAATAATGTTTTGATGCTTGAATTTAAAGTAGCTCAAATTGCCATTTGAAATACATTTAATCCAATTTTATGTGGTGGAAAACTAACACAACAATGGATTACTGATTCCCATTTGCAAGTTGAGGCCAATAATTTAAACTTTATAAAATATCAACAAGATAAACTACGTGTAGAACAATATTGTGGACTAATGGACTATGTTGCTGAGGTGGCTACAAGCAGAGACATGAAAGCTGGCAAAGCCATCATTTTACTATTTTCTTTTCAAGGATCTCCTCGAAATATGAGAGAAAGATACAATGATGATATGGCTATTGCCACCAAATTTGGCAAACCCGATTTATTTATTACATTTACATGTAATCCCCAATGGCCAGAAATTACACACAATTTTCTTGCCCAAAGTCCTTCCGATGCACCAGATTTAGTAGCCAGAGTTTTTAAAATTAAATAAAATTAATTAATACGTGACATCACTATAAATCACTTATTTGGCAAATGTCTTGCTTTTTGGATTTAAAAAAAAGAGGCCTTCCACATGCACATCCTCTCATAATACTTCAAGAAAAGGATAAATGAGATACTGCTGACAAAGTGGATGCAGTCATTGTTGCTGAACTACCAGATCCAGAACTATATGGTAGACTATATGAGATTGTTACTCATCGCATGATTCATGGACCCTGTGGAGACCTTAATCCACAATCACCATGTATGGAAAATAATAAATGTTCAAAAGATTTTCCAAAAGATTATAGAGACAAAGCATATGCCAATTGTGATGGCTATCCACTTTATAAAAGAAGAGAAGGAGATAGTGCCATTATTCGTGGGAAAAAAGTTGACAATAGATATGTCGTGCCCTACAATCCATATTTACTCATGAAGTATAATGCACACATTAATGTAGAAGCCTGCACTTCCATCAAATCCATTAAATATATGTACAAATATATTTACAAAGGCTATGATGCACCTACTGTAGTCGTCAAAAGTGCAGACAACCCCGAAAGCACTGAGTTAGTACACAATGAACTTGCATCTCATGTAGATGCTTGCTATGTAAGTGCACCAGAAGCTATGTGGCGCCTTTTAAAATTTGAAATGCATGACAGATCACATGCAGTATATAGATTAGCAGTACATTTGCCACAAAGACATTTAGTGTATTTCCATGCTGGAAATGAAAGTAATGCATTGGCCCAAAGTGAGCATCGTCACACTACACTAACTGCATGGTTTGAATTCAATTCTACAGATTCAGAAGCAACACAATTCTTATATATTGGAATTCCATATCACTATGTTTTTGTGAATGGATTATGGAGACCTAGAAAAAGCAGAGGAAATAAAATAATTCCAATAATTTACACAGTCAGTCCAAGAGATCTTGAACGTTTCTGCTTACGACTATTACTTTTAAATGTTCCTGGAGCACAAAGTTTTGAACACTTAAGAACTGTTAATGACATAGGGCCTCATTCTATTAACGGCCGTAGGTGATGCGTGGCCGCAAGAACCGGCCGCAGGCTATTTGCCTATTCTATTCCCGTGCAGCTGAGGGCTCCGGCAGGCTTGTGGCCAGCTCCCTGTTATCCCTTGGGGCCGCACGCGCAGCAGGAAAGCCTTTGATCTTACACAGCCGCAAGAGTTTCGGCTGCAAGAAAGCCCCGGTTGCTATTCAATTGCTATGTAAACCCTCTCGTCATGGCTGTAATTATCTAAAACCGAGCCGCAGCTTACTTGCACCAAAAAGGTCCCGCTAGCACCCAATTAAGCACATAATAAAGCCATCCTGCACTTTGATGAGACGATAAAGTGATTGGAGGTGTTAGCATTCATAGCACAACATTCCCCTACACTCAAATCTGAAAATCATTTTTAGTTTAATTCATATCAAATGTCTGTGGACAAAGTCCCAAGGACTTGGAGCACCTCAGACCCGCAAAGGCTGCGGGATTAGCCTCCATCAAGTCTGTAAATGGGTAAAATAGACGCACGGGTCGTAAAGGGCTTACTTACAAGTAGTAGCATAGAAAAGCCATCCTGTACTTTTATTAAAAGGGAAAGTGATTTTTGGTTTTAGAATTAATAGCTCAACATTCCCCTACTCTCAAATCCGCAAATAAAGATATTTAACTTCATGTTCAATCTTCGTTGTTTTATCTATCATGCAAGCCCGTACGGGCTTGAATAAGGAGCTACGGGCTTGATCATTGAAGTCTGTGGGACTTGGACGGATTTTAAAATCAAAGTAAAATTTGGCGACGTGCAAGCTTGAGAATGTTTTGCTATTAATCCTCATACCCCCCATTATGTTCCCCATCATTTACAGTGCTTTGCAGTGCTGGATTGAATATATATATTGGCTTCTACAATGCTTTGTTTGCGGCCCTCAACCTCCGAACCCGCACGGGTTTTAACAAGGATGAGCCCGCGGGACTACGTGAAGGAAAGTAAACCGTAAATGATATATCGGATTTGGGCAATGTGCAAGCTTAAGAGGGTGTTGCTATTAATCCTCATGTCCCCCATTATGATGCCTAGCATTTACGGAGCTTTACAGTGCCATCTTTAATTTATCTTTGCATTTACAGTTTTCTGACTTTACGGCCGGAAAACAAGATTTACGGGCGCAGGAAAAACGCTTGCGGCCGTTTGCATGATGTGCAGCCAGCCGTAAGGGGTATATCCTTGCGGCACCGTCCATTTGAATAGCAAGGTAGCAGTAGCTCTACACGGGGCCGGAAGATGGCCGCAAGGAATCGCAGCTTTGCGGCCATTTTACGGCCGTTAATAGAATGAGGCTTATAGTATATGAATCCTTCCATTTAGCTGCAAGACATAGAAACTTACTAGCTGATGATACAGAATGGGAAAGATGTCTAGAAGAAGCAGCACTTTGTCAAATGCCACGGCAGATGAGGGAACAATTTGCAGTTATTTTTATCTTCTCAAATGCTCCAAATGCATTAGCTTTGTGGGACATATTTAAAAGTAATATGGCTGAAAACTTAATGCAACGATGCAATGAACCTATTGCACACTTAAAAGCGTTAATGGAAATCCAAGAAGTATTTTTAACTCATGTATTAAGTTGTGCAAGTTTGGTACCGGAAGTGGAACATACACCGGCTCGCAGATGAGCTGGTGGTAGGAGAGCTGGGAGGTCATGTCCTGCAGACAGCAGTAATCCTGAGCCC
This sequence comes from Discoglossus pictus, assembly GCA_027410445.1. NCBI lineage: Eukaryota > Metazoa > Chordata > Amphibia > Anura > Alytidae > Discoglossus > Discoglossus pictus. The sequence continues at coordinate 79,201,395 of CM050169.1, forward strand.
ACATCGGATCCTGGATCCAAGGTTATAACGATTTAAATACGCCTGGAAAGCCTCAAGAAGGACCACTCTGTCACTATGCAGCTAAGTAAAGATTTTTTAAAAAAAATTTTTTTATAAAAAATAATTTATCAGCTTGTGCAATTACCCTATATACTTCCCATCCCTCCTCCCAAATATGCCTCATAGGTTGATTTAAATAAAAATGATAAGTACTTAAAGATACTAGTACTGATATAAGGTGGATTTAAAAAAGTCAAACCTCGCAGAGTATAGTAAAGTCGGAGGACGGAGACGATCCCCGTGAAGATCTCGCGAGAATACGAGCAAACCGCGCAAAAGGGCGCGAAGGAGAGAGTTTTCCCGCGAGAGAGCTCGGGAGACCTAAAGGAGAATAAGTAAGTGAATATTGAAATACATAAAAGTCCCCCAAAAAAAAAAAAAAAAAAAAAAAAAACAACGGTGAACAACAGAAAGAGGCATATTATGCCATAAGTATAAAAGCCCCAGAAATATTAAAACCCGCTAAAACTTGCAAGGGAGCTATATTGGGGTATACAAAGATAAAGGACTATAATAATATACTGAGGCTGAGGAGGTAGAGGAAATTGAGGAGAAAGGGTTTAAAGGATAAACAATAATAAGCTGTATAAAAATATGATAGAGATAAGAGGCTAAGGGCGCGAAGATGAAGATATAGAAATAACCCTTCTAAAACATTACGAAAGGTCATCTACTAATTTAAATTATAAAAGATAAACAAAATTAAAGGACTCTATATAAAGAAAGGAGGAATAAAAGAGGGGAACAAGAAAGGAGAAGGAGGATATGAAGAAGGGAAGGAAGAGAAAGGGAGAGAAGAAAGAAGCGAAAGTAAAAGAAAGATAAAGTGTAGTGGAGAAAACTAAAAACTACAAAATCTCAGGAATACCTCCCAAAAAACAATAAGATGGCAAATAAGAAACCCTCAAATACAATAAAAATAAAAATCAAGGAGAAGAAAACAGGTGCCCCAGAATCAAATCAATTCTTTTCCCCAAAACAAAAAAGTAGTATATTAGAAACAACGCAATCAGAATCATCCCTATTGGAACAATCCATAACTTCCTCCCCGAAGAAAATAACATATTCTCTCCATGATAATACTGAAATACAACAAGAGGAACCATTAACCTATTTAAAAATGAAAGACCTTCTACAAGATTCCCAAGAAAAGATCATGTTGGAAATAACAAAACAGCTGAGAGAAAATACAAACTCAGTAAAAGAAACTAATAAAAGAATAAATGAATTGGAAACCAAATGTGATAAATTAATCATGGATAATAATGCATTATTGAAATATACAAATAAATTGGAATATAAGATTGAAGAACTAAATTTGAAGATTAATATCATGGAAGACAGATCAAGGAAAAAAAATATTAGAATAAGGGGAATAAATGAAAACATATCCGAAAAAGATTTACGGGGTTATATCAAAGATCTATTTACTAACTTATCTCCCCAAACCTCCAAAGATGAAATGAAAATAGAAAATATACAAAGGATTTCCCTCCCTAGAGGACTAGATAAAAATATACCAAGAGACGTTATAGTTAATCTTCAATCCATTAACTATAGAGATACAATAATCAAAGCTAATTACATAAAAAGGCCAATGGAGGCACCATATGATAAAATCAAAATATTTCCGGATCTGTCTAAATATACCTTGGATAAAAGAAGAGAATATACGGCAATAACACAAAGTTTAAGGAATGCAGAAATTAAATACAGATGGAAGTATCCAACGGGATTATATATAATGGAAGGAGACACCTGGAATAAAATAGACTCTGTTAAAGAAGGACATATGCTGTTACAAAAATGGAATATACCTCTTAATTAATCCCAAAGACAATATCCAATTAAATTTAAAGAATCCGGAATGGGCGTTGAAATAATAGAGGTTAAGGAGGAGAGGAAAAGTCCCTTGAAGAAAATGCATTGTTATAGACTGTTTATTTATTTATTTATTTATTTTTTCTCTCCTCTCCATATTTAGGGTTGGTCCACTTATTATAGTGGATATGTAGGGGTTCATAGAATATAGCAGTAAGAATAAGAATAGAGATATTCACCAAGAGACCACTAATAGTATGGTAGTGAAAATTGAGCACCTTAATATGAAAGCACTTTATAGAATTTAATAGTTTATTATAGGATACAAAACAATCTAATTAATTATATGTGGATTGGATATAATATAGTATATTTGTAAACATAAGCACTTTACTTATGCACTTCATAGAGGTATAGAAATTTAAAATGGCATTGGAAACACTTTATTTAGATAAAGGAATGGGATTTTGGATAGTTGTATGGATAATATATAACAGGTTTTAGTAAGAATAATTTTACGAAATGGGAAAATATAGAAGGTATAAAAAATACACACTATATTAGAGTTTAGGAAAATGTCACTTTTATCTTGTTGAGAGAACACTGAGGAAATATCTCATGGTGGGAAAATTAAGCACTTTATTGGATATGCACTTTATAGATTTACAGAATGGTTTAATAAATTACTACTCACTTTAAAAATTATAAAAAAATAAAAATTTAGAATTTTTTGGTATATGTACTGAGGAGAATCCATACTTGTTTTTTGAGAGAAAAGGAGGATAAGAGAGTATGGAAGGGTAAAGTAAGAGATGAAGGTAAAAGAAAAGAGAGAAAAGATATATCAAAGAGGCAAAGGGATATATGTAAATATCAATACTAGTTCTCTCAATATATTTCAATCTTCAAGTTTGGGGGGTATATGGACCAGAGAAAAAATGGTATGGATTTCCTCTTGAATAAAGGTATATAGGGGGATGTATAGATATTTCGATTTTTTAGTGTAACAGGTTAAGAGAGTAATATATCAATATGCAGATTAATAAATGTGTGTTAAATCATGATAGAAATTGTTTATAGAATATGTATTATAATGATCTGTTACGGGAGAAATATGAAGTGATGAGATGGGAGGAGGCCGCCAGGAGGGAAGGGTTCAGTAGAATGAAAAAGGGTAAGATGACACTATTTAAAATATAATATAGGGGAATATTTTGATTACGGTGGACAAGGATAGTTTTTTTGCTTCTATCACTTATATTCCCCTAAATAGTATTAGTTGGATAAAAGATTAAGAAAGAATAGAGGGACAAGGAGAGTAAGAAGAAAAATTAAATTAAAATACATAATGACAATATTTAAGAAGGGCGTAAATCAGGGAAATAAGATCATATGACCTCCCAACTAATGAACTAGTAAGTTTATTATAATTCCTAGCATTTCCTAAAATTGGCATAACAGCCCTTATTAATTGTTTAGAATGAAGGGCAAAAATATGATAACAAGTAAAATTGGACTTATTTTAAGTTCCAAGGAAATAAAGCCCAAGATTTGTAAGAATGAACGAATGAAGGAAGTACGAATGAATGAAATCCCGGGAATGCGAATGACTCAGGTTCAACAATTGATGAGAGGTGAGATGGAATTAGATATATGGACACAAAAGTGCAAGGTTAATGTAATAACTATAAACAATGGTTAAAATAATAACTCATAATGTTAATGGACTTAATTCACCAGCAAAAAGGAAAATAGCTTACAATAATTATATAAAAAATAAAGCAGATATTCTTCTACTACAAGAGACACATTGGGGAAACGATACCTTAAGATATGTAAATAATAAAAACTTTAATATTAAAATAGATTCAACATACAATAAAAAATCTAGAGGAGTATCAATTTGTTTTAGTCATAATATAGAAGTCTATGAGGAAGCTAAAATTATTGATCCCCTAGGAAGATATATAATTTGGTGTGGCAAAATAAATGGAGAAAATATGACAAAAGCCAATATATACCTTCCAAATGTAAAACAAATTAGATATCTCAAAAAGATTTTGAAAGAAATAAAAAAAATTAGAAAGGGACAATTAATAATTGGCGGGGATTTTAATATGGTGTTAGATCCATTAACAGACAGAATAGGAACAATAAAAAAGAATTCAGAAAATCAGATTAAAAAAACGTCTAAAGACTTTGGAAAAATAGTATCAAACGATGACCTTTATGATGCATGGAGATTACTACATCCATATGAGAGGGACTATACATTTTTCTCAAATCGTTTTAAATCCTACTCAAGATTAGATTATTTGTTAACAGATATAAATACAATAAGACAAATTAAGGATATAGAAATAACAACTGCTACATGGTCAGATCACTCAATGGTCTGTATGAATCTAAAAGAAGAAAAGAGAAGCAAAAATAAAAAAAAATGGAAGTTAGACCCTATCTTATTTAAGAATGAACAAACTATGGAATTCTTAAAAAAGGAAACAAACAAATTTTTTAAAATTAATAAAAATACTGTAGATTCACCATCCATGCTTTGGTGCGCATATAAATCAGTTATAAGAGGACAAATGATATCACGGATGGCAGTAATGCATAGGGAAAGGGGGAAACCCATGAGACTATTGTATATAGATTTGGAGAAACTAACAAGAGAAAATAGAGTGAACCCATCGGTGGAAAGAACAGAGTTGATTGCTAAAAAGAAAGCCCAAATAAATAAAATATTACAAAATCAGGTTGATTCACTGATGTGGAAATTTCAACAAACCAATTTTCTAATGGGTAATAAAACAGGTAAATATCTGGCCAATAAACTAAAAAGACAAAAAAATCAAAATAAAATATATAGTTTAAGAGGCACAGACAATGTCTTATACACTTCTATAGTTCATTATACAATTTAAATAGTAATACCACATTTAAAAAACCTAGTAAAGAAGAGATAAATACATTTCTGAGTGAAGTAACTCTACCAAAATTACAAGAAGAAGATCAAAGATTTTTGGATCAAGATATTTCTTTGAAAGAAATAGAGGAAGTAATTAACAAAGCAAAAGTTAACAAAGCCCCAGGTCCAGACGGATTTGACCACTTATATTTTAAAATGTTCCAAAAGGAAATTGGCGAACATTTGCAAAATATGTTTAATGAGATTAAAAATCATGGAAAAATGCCGTCAGAACTATCAGAAGCTAAAATAATTAACATTTTGAAACCAGGGAAAAACCCAGAAGAAGTAACTAGCTATCGCCCTATTTCCCTTATTAATATCGATTTAAAAATATATACAAAAATCATGGCAAATAGAATAAATAAAATTATTCCAAAGTTGATACATTTAGATCAATCGGGCTTTGTACAAGGCCGTCAGGCATCAGATAACACCAGACGCCTAATTGATCTAATGTTTTCCATTCGGAAAAAAAAGGATCCCCACACTAATCCTGTCATTGGATGCAGAAAAAGCATTCGACAGGGTTAGTTGGGAATTCATGAATGCAGTATTACAAAAGTTTGGGTTCACAAATTTTGCTTCTAAAACAATTAAAGCCATTTATAAGGATACAACAGCTTATATTGCAGGTACAAACTTCGAAACAGAGAAGTTTGGGATCAGCAACGGAACACGACAGGGATGCCCCCTTTCCCCATTGCTTTTTTTGTTATTTATGGAACCATTAGCATCATTAATTAGGAAAGCTGAAAATATCAAAGGTATCAAAATAGGTAATAACGACTACAAAATAATGTTATTTGCGGACGATATCTTGTTAACATTAACAGATCCAATAGGATCCTGCGCCAATTTACAACAATTGTTAATAGACTTTGGTAGAGTTTCTTATTTCAAAATAAATCCTTTGAAATCAGATATTATATACAAATACATAGAGCAAGATACATTAAATAAATTTAAAAAACTATATGCGTTTAATTGGAATACAAAATATGTCACTCATTTAGGTATTAAATTTAGCTTCCAAAATAATAAAATTATAGTAAATAACATAACAGAAATATTAAAACAGATTAGAATACTTTTATATGATTGGAATTCAACAAGATTTTCCTGGTCGGCTAGAATTGCCATAGTTAATATGAGTATTGTCCCTAAAATAACATAGCTAATGAGCTGTGTCCCGGAGAAAGTCCCGGAATATATCATTAAAATAATACAGCAAATAATAGACAAATTTGTTTATGCTGGGAAAAAAGTGAGAGTTAAAAAAACTATAACAAATAGAAAGTTCGATCTGGGAGGTATGGGATCTCCAGATATGAAAAGGATCAGCGAAAATATAGCAATATCCCACATAATTAATATGAATTTACAACATAGGATAATAGGATGGAAAAATATTGAGGAAGATTTGGTGGGAATTATCCCAATAAGACAATAAGAACACTGCTGGGTAAATTTAATGGAAAAGAAACAATATGGGATAAATTACCAGAAGGTATAAGATCTATTATAAAATTTTGGGGGAAAAGTAAAATCAGAGCAGAGCTTTTTCATATACCTTCCGTTACTACACCTATAGATATACTAAGAGATGAATCATTTAATTTAGAAATAAATCTATTGAAAAAAGCATCAATTTTGTATATAGCTGATTTATACCCAGCAGGCAGTCTATTAAAGCAAAGGGAACTTCAGGAGAAAGGAGTAACAAAATCCTTTTCATGGATAAATTATGGAACATTGCTAGAAAAAATGAAACAAAAGGGATTTATATATGATAAAATAGATAAATTGCACGACCTGGAAGCAATTATGATTAAAGGTCAGGTGAATTATCTGATATCAAAAATTAGTAAAAGTAGGATTAAACTAATGAAATTTGAGAAAACTAAGAGTATAAAAGACTGGGAATACAACTTCAATATAGACTATAATGAGCAAGAATGGTTAAGGGCTCTAAAGATAATAAAGAAATCTTCTATTAACACCATGTATAGAGAACTGTATTTTAAATTAATACAAAAGTGGTATTTAGTACCAACAACTATGAAAAAGTTTGATTCCCAACAATCATCATTATGCTGGAAGGGTTGTGGTAAAGAAGGTAATACACAACATATGTGGTGGGAATGCGTTAAGATAAGGGAATTCTGGGAAGAATGTTGTGGATATTTGACCATAATCGCAGGGACAAGATGTCCGTGTTCCCCGGAGTTGTTATTATTCCATATAGGGATAGATACACACTTCCCCAGTAATAAATTTTTGATATCTCACATATTATTGATCATTAAAGCAATGTTAGTTAAATATTGGAATAAATTGGAAATTCCTAAGTGGAAAGAGATTATTAATAAAACCAATTATAATAAAGATCTGATGAAAGAAAATACATATGAACAGTCCAAGAAAATAAACATTTTTAATTGGACTATCTGGGAGCAGTATATGGAAGAATACTAACGGGGAACATGGAAAAAGATACAATTGAAGCCAATGTCCATTATGACTGATAAAGCTATAAACGCTGTCAAATCGTCCAGAGATTAAGGAAAAATGTCCTACTACTTACCTTCTTTAGAATCAAAAATGGGTATACTTTGTCTATAGATATGTCTATTTCTATTGCGGACCTTTTTGTTGAACCTGTTGCTTGTATTTGTTGGGTAATTGTATGTATGTTATGTGACCAAAATAAATTAGAAAAGGGTTAGAAAAGGAAAGGATAGAAGGGGAAAGCGCTGTAAGATAAATAAAAAACCTTTTATAATTAATTCTATACAGGGAGCTATACTTTAAATTAATATAAAAGAGGTATTTAGCCCCTGTTATTACAAATATGTTTGTCCTCCAGATTTCCCCTTATTGTTGGAAGGGCTGTGGATAAGTTGGTAGATCCTTCCATAAGCGGTGGGATCGTATTAGAATAAGCATTCAGAGGTTTAAAAATGTGGGAGGATCATTCTACACTTAAAAGATGTTATCCCTCTTTTCTGCTATCCCAATAATGTTCATTAAAATGTACTTAGAATTTAGAGTAATAAGAGATGAAATGCATGTATATGTTTTGTATGTTTTTTTTAATATTGAAATAAAAAAAAAAAAAAAAAAAAAATTGTGCGAGTTTTAATTTGCCTGATTCAGGTCTTATAGATGACATTCAACTCCAAGTACAAAGAACAGAAGAAAGACTTGCAACTTTAAATACGTTACAATGGCAAGCATTTAATGCCATTAAAAATGCAATAGGTGATGACATGGTCACAGAGCGTTATTTCTCTCTTGATGGACCTGACGGATCAGGAAACACTTATCTATATAATTTAATAATGAGTTTTGTACGAGCCCAAGGTCAAATAGCACTGCCGTTTGCCACTACTGAAATTGCTGCACTTTTGTTAGAAGGTGGAAGAACTGTACATAGTGGCTTTAAACTGCCAGTGCCTATTCTAGAAACCTCTGTGTCAGATATTCGCATGACATCATTAAAAGCAAAAAAATAGAAAAAAAGTAAATTAATTATAATAGATGAGGCCACAATGATGTCATGCTATGCCCTCCAATGTATTGACCGTTTGCTTCGTGAAGTCATGGATAATACTTTTCCATTTGGTGGAAAGTTAATGTTGTTAGGTGGCGATTTTAGACAAACATTACCTGTCATTCTACATGGAAATCGAACTGACATTATCGAAAGCTGTATAAAGTCAAGCACACTATGGAAACATTTTACCCATCTTCAACTGCAACAAAATATGAGATCAGAAGGCCAAAATGATTTCAATGATTGGCTTATTAAAATTGGAGAAGGCAGAACAGAAAAAATAGCAAATGTACCTGACGACACTGTGCACATCCCACCTCATATGATTTGTCACCAAGATATTATATCGGCTATATTTGAAGGTAGCATAAATAACAAGGAATATTCAGAGCTTGCCAACCAAGTCATCCTAACCTGTAAAAATAAGGATGCATTAATCCTCAATAATGAAATCTTAAAAAAAATGAATGCACCCCAAAGAAATGATAACAGTGCTGATTCTGTACTTGCTGATGACAAAGAAAGTCAGGCAAACTTTTCTACTGAATTCATAAACTCACTAACTCCTTCTGGAATGCCACCACATATTTTGCAGCTAAAGAAAGGTGCAATTGTCATGTTACTGCGAAATATGAACCCCAAAAAAGGCCTATGCAATGGTACAAGATTAATTGTTCAACAATTAAAGGACCATTTCATAGATGCTGAAATTTTAACTGGTACCTATAAAGGAGAGAGAGTTTTCATACCAAGAATAGATTTAGCACCAAGAAAGTAGTCTCCATTTTATGCTTTAAAAAAGACAATTTCCCATCATTATGACATTTGCCATGACTATTAATAAATCACAAGGACAAACATTCGAATCTGTGGGTATTTTCTTACAAGAACCAGTATTTGCACATGTCCAATTGTAAGTTGCCTTATCACGGTGCAAAAATCCACAGGCTATTAAAGTTTACATTGAAAAGAATGAAAATCAAGGTGATTTATTAGAAGATGGACGTATTTTTACTAAAAACATGGTCTACTATGAAGTACTCTAACTTTTCATTAAACAAACAAAAGCCATGCAAAACCAATTTAAAAGCAAATGCAAAAAGATAAAAAACCTCAATCTAACCATCAAATTTTGCTAACAAATACACATAAATGTTTGTTTCCTTCTAAAGGTCATTATTACGCAACAGAAATTACATTTACAAAAACAATATTTGCCTGTTAAACTACATTAAATTGTCAAAAACATACAGAACAGTGCTTACACAGCGTGCAACAAGTTTAAGTTCTTGCATTCTCTTTTTAGAGAACCACTTTTCCACAGACGAAACTATATGTGAGATTTAAAACAATTACTCTTCAACAAACAAAGGTCAACAATTGAAAAATAGAAATCAATAAACAATTCAGTCATAATTAATGGAAGTACTGTTTATGCATGATTAGCCTCACAATACACTTGCCTTGCATTATTTTGACAAATTCTGTTCAAATGTTAATTAACTATGTTACTGTTTCTAATGTTACAAGTTTGAAAAAAATATTTTCAAATTCCTTACTTAGACAGATAAGAAAGTTCAAGTTTAAAAAAATATACTTTCAAGTTCCTTTTTTAGACATATTACAAAGTTCATGTTAAGAGCACAACCACGTTTTAAGGCACAATGTAAATGTTGTCTTTTATGTTAAACATTAATCCAGGGAGTAATCCCATTGCCAGTTAATGGGGTCAGGAAGGAATTAATTGTTTTCCCTCTCTGATACAATTGGCTATGTTTTAAGGAGGGTTTTTACTGTTTGCCTTCCTCTGAATTCAATGTATTTTTAAGCTAACAATTCTTGAGATATAACTTTCATGTTAAAAAAACATTACCTTAAGTTTACAATACTGATTAATTTAAAGTTCAACTGTTCTTACATTCAAATGTTAATACTTTTACTACAAAATGCTTTAACAGTTACTGTTGAACAAAAGAACATTTTACAAAAATAAACATGTTTAATATCACAATAGTAGTTATTTCATCATAACTAAAACCTTACTAGTGTCAAATACGTATATTAATAACTAAACAACTTTCCAAACATACACATTTCATTTCCGTCATTTTTTGAAGGGCAAGTCGCTAGTACAGTATAATAGTGATGTCGCGAACATCAAATTTTCGGTTCGCGAACCGCGGACACGAATTCCATCAAATGTTCGCGAACGGACGAACATCGGCGAACCGCCATAGACTTCAATGGGCAGGCGAAAATCAAAACCCACAGGGACTCTTTCTGGCCACAATAGTGATGGGAAAGTTGTTTCAAGGGGACTAAAACCTGGACTGTGGCATGCCGGAGGGGGATCCATGGCAAAACTCCCACGGAAAATTACATAGTTGATGCAGAGTTTGGTTTCAAGCCATAAAGGGCATAAATCACCTAACATTCCTAAATTGTTTGGAATAACATGCTTTAAAACATCAGGTATGATGTTGTATCGATCAGGTAGTGTTAGGGTTACACCCGCTTCATAGTAACAGACCAATCTCCCCATTTAATGCACCGCAAACAACCGCAAACAGTCCCTTTGCACAACCACAAACTCCCCATTTGCACAAGGTTGGATACCAAGCTAGCCATGTCCCGTTCCAGGTCCTCACTGATGTCATTGAAGGTCTCTTCCTCCACCCAGCCACCAAGGGTCCCCGAAAGGTGACAACAAGCCCTTCGGACGCCTGCTGTGTTTGGTCTTCCACCTCCTCAAAGCCACCTTCCTCCTCTGACTCCTCTTCTTCAGACTCCTCTCTCTGCGTTGCCTCTGTCTGCGTTATTATAAGGTGTGTACTGTTAAAGCAGTACTATTCCTATCGGTTTAATCCCTGGGGACGTGTATATGGTATGGATTTTTGGAATAGTGAGATGGAAAAAAAATGCTTGGTCGGTCCTCCCACTTCGAATTTGTGGCACTGCGAGTGCAATCTAAGGTGCCACCAGATAGGAGTGGTGTATAAAGTTGTACTACCCATTCCTATCAGTGTAATTCCTGTTACGTCACCTATCAGGGGACGTGTATATGGCATGGTTCTTTGGAACAGGGAGATGGAAAAAGATGCTTGGTCGGTCCTCCCACTTCGATTTTTGGACACTGCGCGTGCAATCTAAGGTGCCACCAGATAGGAGTGGTGTATTAAGTTGTACTACTCATTCCTATCAGTTTAATACCTGTTACGTAACCTATCAGGGGACGTGTATATGTCATGGATTTTTGGAACAGGGAGATGGAAAAAGATGCTTGGTCGGACCTCCTACTTTGAATTTGGGGCCCTGCATGGGCAATCTAAAGTGCCACCAGATAGGAGTGGTGTATTAAGTTGTACTACTCATTCCTATCAGTTTAATACCTGTTACGTCACCTATCAGGGGACGTGTATATGGCATGGATTTTTGGAACAGGGAGATGGAAAAATATGCTTGGTCGGTCCTCCCACTTCAAATTTGAGACACTGCGCGTGAAATCTAAGGTGCCACCAGATAGGAGTGGTTTATTAAGTTGTACTATTCATTCCTATCAGTTTAATACCTGTTACATCACCTATCAGGGGACGTGTATATGGCATGGATTTTTGGAACAGGGAGATGGAAAAAGATGCTTGGTCGGACCTCCTACTTCGAATTTGGGGCCCTGCACGGGCAATCTAAGGTGCCACCATATAGGAGTGGTGTATTAAGTTGTATTACTCATTCCTATCAGTTTAATACCTGTTACGTCACCTATCAGGGGACGTGTATATGTCATGGATTTTTGGAACAGGGAGATGGAAAAAGATGCTTGGTTGGTCCTCCCACTTCGAATTTTGGGCACTGCACGTGCAATCTAAGGTACCACCAGATAGGAGTGGTGTATTAAGTTGTACTACTCATTCCTATCAGTTTAATACCTGTTACGTTACCTATCAGGGGACGTGTATATGGCATGGATTTTTGTAACAGGGAGATGGAAAAAGATGCTTGGTCGGTCCTCCCACTTCAAATTTCAGACACTGCGCGTGAAATCTAAGGTGCCACCAGATAGGAGTGGTTTATTAAGTTGTACTATTCATTCCTCTCAGTTTAATACCTGTTACGTCACCTATCAGGGGACGTGTATATGGCATGGATTTCTGGAACAGGGAGACGGAAAAAGATGCTTGGTCGGACCTCTGACTTCGAATTTGGGGTACTGCAACTGCAATCTAAGGTGCCACCAGATGGGAGTGGTGTATTAAGTTGTACTATTCATTCCTATCAGTTTAATACCTTTTATGTCACCTATCAGGGGACGTGTATATGGCATGGATTTTTGTAACAGGGAGATGAAAAAAGATGCTTGGTCGGTCCTCCCACTTCAAATTTAGGGGAACTGCGCGTGCAATCTAAGGTGCCACCAGATAGGAGTGGTGTATTAAGTTGTACTACCCATTCCTATCAGTTTAATATCTGTTAAGTCACCTATCAGGGGACGTGTATATGGCATGGATTTTTGGAACAGGGAGATGGAAAAAGATGCTTTGTCGGTCCTCCCACTTCGAATTTGGGGCACTGCGCATGCAATCTAAGGTGCCACCAGATAGGAGTGGTGTATTAAGTTGTACTATTCATTCCTATCAGTTTAATACCTGTTACATCACCTATCAGGGGACGTGTATATGGCATGGATTTCTGGAACAGGGAGATGTAAAAAGATGCTTGGTCGGTCCTCCCACTTCGAATTTGGGGCACTGCGCATGCAATCTAAGGTGCCACCAGATAGGAGTGGTGTATTAAGTTGTACTACTCATTCCTATCAGTTTAAAACCTGTTACGTCACCTATCAGGGGACGTGTATATGGCATGGATTTTTGGAACAGGGAGATGGAAAAAGATGCTTGGTCGGTCCTCCCACTTCAAATTTGAGACACTGCGCGTGAAATCTAAGGTGTCACCAGATAGGAGTGGTTTATTAAGTTGTACTATTCATTCCTATCAGTTTAATACCTGTTACGTCACCTATCATGGGACTTGTATATGGCATGGATTGCTGGAACAGGGAGATGGAAAAAGATGCTTGGTGGGACCTCCGACTTCGAATTTGGGGTACTGCAACTGCAATCTAAGGTGCCACCAGATAGGAGTGGTGTATTAAGTTGTACTATTCATTCCTTTCAGTTTAATACCTTTTACGTCACCTATCAGGGGACGTGTATATGGCATGGATTTTTGGAACAGGGAGATGGAAAAAGATGCTTGGTCGGTCCTCCCACTTCAAATTTAGGGGAACTGCGCGTGCAATCTAAGGTGCCACCAGATAGGAGTGGTGTATTAAGTTGTACTACCCATTCCTATCAGTTTAATACCTGTTACGTCACCTATCAGGGGACGTGTATATGGCATGGATTTTTGGAACAGGGAGATGGAAAAAGATGCTTGGTCGGTCCTCCCACTTCGAATTTGGGGCACTGCGCATGCAATCTAAGGTGCCACCAGATAGGAGTGGTGTATTAAGTTGTACTATTCATTCCTATCAGTTTATTACCTGTTACATCACCTATCAGGGGACGTGTATATGGCATGGATTTCTGGAACAGGGAGATGGAAAAAGATGCTTGGTCGGTCCTCCCACTTCGAATTTGGGGCACTGCGCATGCAATCTAAGGTGCCACCAGATAGGAGTGGTGTATTAAGTTGTACTACTCATTCCTATCAGTTTAAAACCTGTTACGTCACCTATCTTTCCTCCCAATAGCACATTCTATATGTCATCAACCAGCCTGGGTGTATTTAGAGAACCACAAGTTAAGGCTCTTAACCAGGGACAAGGTGGCTTGGGTATCAGAATTGCCTCAGAGCCTTAAAAATTTGCCAACCCCCCTAATCAGACACTCACTATCATACTGGAAATGGGCCAAGAAACACACAGGTTTGTTCCCTGGATCCACCCAAATGACTCCAATTCTTGACCACCCTCAGGCCCCGAAACACATGAGCACAACATTACAACACTGGTGGAGGTCAAGGAAACTAGATAGACTGGGAGACTGGTTAGTAAGGGGCCAGATGCTCACCTATGAGGAACTGAGGGACAAGCATGAGCTACCACTGTCAGAACATTACAATTACTGTAGGCTGAGGCATTTCACACACTCCCTGACCCAGAAACTGGGGACACCGGTCTTAAATTGGTTCTCTAAAATTTGTAAAGATAAACCTCTATGAAGGGGGATCATTGGGTCGCTTTACAAATATAAAACATTTGTTACTGGTTGAATCAACACTAGGGGAAGGACCGGAGTGGGGGAGCCCTGGAGATGCTTCAGAAGCAACCGGTGGCGAAATCATACCAGGAAAGTAGAGGTCGCTTACTGAAGCCTGCCCTAGGGTAACCCAAGGGTGATTGCCCAGGTTAGATATTGTAAATAATAAGCTAATACTGCTGGAGGGATGATAGCTAATAGGACTTTGGTGTTCCCTGCAGATATACTCTTTACTATTGTCCGTTTTACCATGTTTTAGGAATCTCTTAAATTGCAATCACAGTAAAAAATAAGAAAAATTATTAACCGAAAAAGTAAAAATAAGAAGGAATAACCAGCTAACTTTCACAAAATGTCATTATTGTAAATATGTATTTTTGCACAACTGTTATGCAAGACTGTTCAAAAATGCTTTATTTTTCATTACATGCTGTACGCCTTCTGACAATAAAAGAATTTAAATGCAAAAATTAGGTGTTCGTTTTTGGACCATTATTAGCTCAAGGCAGCTCATCTATCAGGCCTTTTTTAATCGAATGTATCGACCACTGTCAGTCCCTTCGGGATCCATCCCTCATTCATCTTAATAAAGGTGAGGTAATCTAGACTTTTTTGACCTAGGCGACTTCTCTTATCAGTGACAAAACCTCCTGCTGCACTGAAGGTCCTTTCTGACAGGACACTTGAAGCGGGGCAGGACAGAAGTTCTATGGCAAATTGGGATAGCTCAGGCCACAGGGCAAGCGTGCACACCCAGTAGTCAAGGGGTTCATCGCTCCTCATAGTGTCGATATCTGTAGTTATGGCAAGGTAGTCTGTTACCTGACGGTCGAGTCGTTCTCTGAGGGTGGACCCCGAAGGGCTGTGGCAATGCATAGGACTTAAAAAGCTCAGCATGTCCTCCATCAACAACACGTCTGTAAAGCGTCCTCTCCTTGCCGGCGTGGTCGTGGGAGGAGGAGGATTATGTTCACCTCTTCCGCTGTTAGATTGCCGTTGTGCTGTGACATCACTCTTAAACGCTGTGTAAATCCTACTTTTTAATTTATTTTGGTAGTGCTGCATCCTTACCGACTTGTGGTAATTCGGTAACATTTCAGGCACTTTCTGCTTATACCGGGGGTCTAGTAGTTTGGACACCCAGTACAGGTCGTTCTCCTTCAACCTTTTTATAGGAGGGTCCCTCAACAGGCACGACAGCATGAAAAACCCCATTTGCACAAGGTTGGATGCTGAGCTAGTCATCTACCGTTCCTCGTCCTCAGTGATCTCACTGAAGGTATGTTCTTCCCCCCAGCCACGTACAACACCACTGGTACCAGATAGGTGACAACGAGCACCCTGGGATGCCTGTTGTGGTTGGTCTCCCTCCTCCTCCTCAAAGCCACATTCCTCCTCTGACTACTCTTCCTCACAATCCTCTTCCAGCGTTGCCGCAGGTCCAGCAAGCGATGCTGATAAGGCTGTTTCTGGCGGTGATGGTGACCACAACTCTTCCTCTTCCTCTTGACGCTCATCTACGGCCTGATCCAGCACTCTTCACAGGGCACGCTCCAGGAAGAAAACAAATGATATGATGTCGCTGATGGTGCCCTGGGTGCAAATGACCAAGTTTGTCATCTCCTCAAAAGGAGGGCTGTCTAAAATCAAGCGCCTCGCTGGCATGTTGTTTCGCCGCTGGATATCTGTAAAGTGCACCATGGCCGTGTAGGAACGCCTGAAATGGGCAAACACCTTCCTGGCCTGCTTCAAGACGTCCTGTAAGCCTGGGTGCTTATGCACAAAGCATAATCAGATTACACACATGTGCCATGCACGGCACATGTGTCAACTTGCCCAAATTCAATGCCGCCAACAAATTTCTTCCATTGTCACAAACCACTTTGCCAATCTCCAGTTGGTGCGGGGTCAGCCACTGATTCACCTGTGCATTCAGGGCGGACAGGAGTGCTGGTCCGGTGTGACTATCTGCTTTCAGGGAAGTCAACCACAAGACGGCGTGACACTGCCGTATCCGGGATGTGGAATAGTACCTGTGGAGCTGGGGGGGTGCCGTTGATGTGGAGCAAGACATAGCAGCAGCAGAAGAGGACTCAGTCAAGGAGGTTATGGAAGAGGATGGAGTAGGAGGAGTAGAGGAGGTGGCAGCAGGCCTGCCTGCAAGTCGTGGCGGTGTCACCAACTCCTCTGCAGAGCCACGTATTCCATGCTTGGCAGCCGTCACCAGGTTTACCCAATGCGCAGTGTAGGTGATATACCTGCCCTGACCATGCTTTGCAGACCAGGTATCAGTAGTCAGATGGACCCTTGCCCCAACACTGTGTGCCAGAGATGCCATTACTTCCTTTTGCACAATCGAGTACAGGTTGAGGATTGCCTTTTGTGCAAAGAAATTTCATCCGGGTACCTTCCACTGCTGTGTCCCAATAGCTACAAATTTTTTGAACGCCTCAGACTCCACCAGCTTGTATGGTAAAAACTGGCGGGCTAATAGTTCAGACAAGCCAGCTGTCAGTTGCCGGGCAAGGGGGTGACTTTGTGACATTAGCTTCTTACGCTCAAACATGTCCTTGACAGACACCTGACTGTGGGCAGATGAGCAGGGACTGCTCAGGGCAAGACACGGAGTGGGGGATGGTTGAGAGGGGGCAAGCAGAGCAGCAGTGGATGACGTGGCTGAAGATGCTTGACCAGGAGGAGGATGTCGGCGTTGACTTTGTGTGCTGCTTGTACTCATGTGTTGATCCCATAGGCGTTTGTGATGTGACATCATGTGCCTTCGCAAAGAAGTTGTACCTAGGTGGGTGTTGGACTTCCCACGACGCAGTTTCTTTTCGCACAGGTTGCAAATGGCATCACTGTTGTCACAGGCAGACACACGAAAAAATTGCCACAATGCTGAGCTCTGCAATGACGGCATTCTGGTGGTGGCAACAGCATGCGTTGACTGGCGTGCTGTCTGGCTGACCCCGGGTGCCGATGCATGCTGTCTGACTGTGCCACTAGCTACTTTCGACGACCTCCCGCTGCTTCCAACTCGTCTCCTCCTCCTCTCTGTCTCCCCATCTGAACTTTCCTCCTGTTCTTCTTCTCCTATAGCGGACACCCACGTGACATCCACGGACGCATCATCATCATCAATGGCTTCACTTGTATCTGACAACTCAACAAAGGAAGCAGCACCGGGTACAACATCATCATCATCATCATGAGACCGTACGTCCATGTGTGTAATGCTGCCTGACTGGGACATATCCCTGTTATCTACATCCTCTGGCACTATTGTTTGTGCATCACTCATTTCTTCCAACGGATGTGTAAATAACTCTGCTGACGGATCAAGTGAAGCGGCTGTGGTGCTAGTGTTGGTGGTGGCAGCAGGCGGGCGAGTGGTAACTGGAGAGGTGCCCGAAGCTAAGCTGGAGGAGGATGGTGCGTCTAGGTTCCGAGCGGAAGCTGTAGAAGATTGGGTGTCCTGTGTTAGCAAGTCAACCATGTCCTCAGAACTGTTCAAGTTCAGGGTACATTGCCTCTGAAAACTGGGACTCGATTACAGAAAAAAATAATAAAATAAATGATGTTCTAGCCCTAAAAAGGGCTTTTTGGGTTGCTGTCCTTGCAGCAGATATCAAATGAGTCCTTCAAGTGTGTAGTGAAAGCTAAATACACAGCCTGGCTATCTATTTGCCTATTAAATCAGCAGAAACAAATAATAAAATAAAATAACTGATGTTCTAATCCTAAAAAGGGCTTTTTGGGTTGCTGTCCTTGCGGCAGATATCAAATGAGTCCTTCAGGTGTGTAGTGAAAGCTAAATACACAGCCTGGCTATCCTCTCTCAACGAATGCAGCTTCAGAATGATTCTAAAATGGAGGCTGTCATTCAGATGGAAGGCTCTGGAAGGGAGTGTATGCTGCTGATTGGCTGGAATGTGTCTGCTGACTGTAAGGTGCAGGGTCAAAGTTTCCTCAATGATAAAGAATAGGGGGCGGACCAAAAAGTGCATGTGTTCGCCGTTCGTTGCGAACGCGAACATGCGAAAATCGCCGCGAATAGTTCTCCGGCGAACTGTTCGGGACATCACTACAGTATAACAGTGTAATCATATTTTTATCTTAAGCACTAAGAAATACATAACCATAATATGAAAAATAGGGCAACTTCTTGCCAGTCAGGCCCAGGCCAAAATGTAAAACAGTTCAGTCAGGTCCTTCGCATGACAACTCCTCCCGCCTTCTTTCTAGTGGAGACTGCCAGCTACACAGCTGCTACTTGTTCTCTGAAGTCTAAGCCATGGTACATTCCCAACAATTGCCAGGGTCCAAGAACCCAGTCCCAGCTGGTAGTGGTAAGTCTAGGGAGTGCAGGAAGTGTCCATATTCCTACCTCTCCTTTCTGTGGCTCAATTCTGGGGTTGCACGCGTGGCTTGCCAGGTTAATCCACCTATCTAACCCCTAATAAAATTCAATCCAAGTGATAAAGTTGGTGTCTCTCTGGGCACCCCGCCTCTTCCTGTCCAGGGTGAATTGTCCCTCCTTCCCAATGGTGTAGTGTACTTCTCAAGTCCCTGGGGAAATATATAAGACCACTGGCCTGGAGGACCCTTCAAGGTAGTCCAGGGGAAACAGTACATGCAGGCTAGTTGGTCCAGCAAATTCTTGGGATGGTCCTTCCCCAGCAAAATCCTCTCCTTCCAGGCAATGAAGACCTCCTGACCTGCTGATTCTGGGATGGTACCAGGTATCCTTGGTAAAATAAAAGACCCCCACTTCACCCTTGCCAATGATCCTGGCTAATGGCCCCTCCTTTCCAGTGATAGAGGCACACAAACAGTGTCTTTGGGCCACTGCAGTGGAGTCAATGCAGGGAGGCCATGTGACAAACCACACCTTTGGGTATCCTTTGTGGAAATCCAGGAAAACTTGCCCATCCAGTGGTGAACAAATCTGGGGTAATCCTGGGGTCTCACCCTCCCCAGCCAAGCCAGTACAAAGAGAAGGCTGGTGGTAATTAACAAAAGTTGATGGGCCTAAGGGACCACAAATGGCCCACATTATTCTCCTCCCCATGTCTGCTCCTTCCCTTGTCCAGTGTTTGAGTCCCGTGTGATCTGTTGGGCCTTCTGGGTTACCCAATTTAAGTGGTTTAAGGGGGATAGCCAGTTCAAGTTACTGTTCATCGGTGATTATCACCACCCCACACCTCAACAGCCAGTACCACCCCCCTCTTTTAGGGAAAATGTTCTTCTGGGGCACTCAATAAAAAAATAGTTCCACTAAGGACCGCATCTGCCAGTCTGTACTCCACCTGATGGCCTTGTCTGGGGACTCCACTCCTTGGGGCTGCACTGAGCTTACTGTCTCCCAGCCACCTTTCTCGTGAGATACTGTCTGGGTACAGCTCTCACCTCCCTCTGGATCTTTAGTCCCTGGATCCTTGGGCAGAATCTCCTGGCTCTCTCGATATGATACTGCCTGGCATGTGAATACAGGCAGCCCTTGAGAAGAAGCTGCTGCTCACTCTTGTGCAGGCTGAAGAGCATGGCTGCTTGAAGTTTCTCCTCCAGTGTCTGTGGCTGGCTCCTGGGTAATGGTTGTCCAATGAACCTCCCCACTAATCTTACAGTTCATTGGTAGGACCCAGTGCTCATTTAATTCTTCCCTGACTCTAGGAGCATGGTAGCTTTCCTCCAGGTCTTCCCCTGGGCCTGGCACTGCTGTGGTTAGGCCCTGTCCCCATGCCTCTAATTGGGCAAGACTCAGGCCCCTAAAGCTAGGGACCAGCTCTTCCTCTTCCCAGTCAACCCACTGCATGAAGGATTCCTTGATTTTTATTAAATCCATGTGATCAGAATTCCCCCAACAGTCCATACTTTTCTCTTCTGACCCGGCCTTGGCAAAATTTTGCTGGGTCACCTTTGTCTCTGGAAGGTGACTCTCCTCCACACACTCAGCCGTCTTCTTTCAGTCTTCAAGCCAAAAACCAGGAACCCCATATACAATGTCCCAAAGGACCCCCCATGAGGTATCCCCACAGGTCCCACCTATCAAGACCCACTCTCTGGCTGGGGTCTGTTGATCGGATTTGGGTGACTCTGGACTTTTGGATTACAGGAACATCATGTCTCAGCCCTTGGTTTAGACTGAGCAATATTGACAGTAAGTCTGACTGATCTTACTGCAAGCATATGTCCCTGGGTAAATAATACATCTGCACACAAAGTCTTGATGAAAATTATGAACAACTTCTTTATTTTTCCACAAGTATTTAAACAACTCACAACAACAGTACAGGGAGTGGCTACTCTTAGTCAAACCCTCATTCCCCTCTGGCCATTCTCACAGAAGTAATTTGTGGGAACTTATTAGTCTCCTCCTCCAGTGCCTTCCCACTAGGTGTGGCTACAAGCTCATTCTCTCCCTGTCTGTGGAGAGAGTAACATCTCTGCCCTGGCCTATGGCCCTAGTATTGAGGCTGGAAGCCCCTGTACTATCCCATTGTCCTACGGTGCCTGGCAGTCTGGCAAATCTCTTTGTTCTGGCCTTGCTATCACTTCAAGTGTTTACTCTAAAGACCATATGGCCAACTCCTGACTGAGAGTTTATACAATGGGGGAGGGTTGACTAATTAAAACATAGCTCTCACTCCACAATACAATATACAATATAACACTAACATATTATCCCCCATAACACAATATACAGATGGAGGCGATTGGTATATAACAGTGCCTCCTGGTAGGCACAACTAGTGGCCAACTTGAGTTATGACAACTGCCCCCCCAAGTGTAGCCTGAGAACATCAAGGGTCCATGATTTTCTCAGCTACGCTGATACTCATAGCTCCAGTTGGCGTGATAATCCATCTGCATTTTGATGGAGTTTACCCCTACGATGCTGTATTTGAAAATTGAATCTCTGTAGTGCCAGGCTCCATCTTAGCAAACGTCCATTTTCTCCGGCTACCTTAGACAGCCAGCACAAGGGGTTATGGTCGGTGGTCACAGTGAATGGTCGTCCATATAAATAATGTTGAAGTTTGCGCAAAGCCCAAACTACGGCCAAACATTCCTTTTCCACAGTAGCATAGGCCGTTTCACGCTGCAACAATTTCCTGCTCAAATACGCAACAGGATGCTCCACTCCTTGATCATCTGTCTGGCTTAGCACAGCCCCTATGCCATACATGGAGGCATCTGTCTGGACCACAAAGGGTCGGTTATAGTCCGGGGCAGCCAATACTGGGGAACAAGTCAGAGCTTCCTTGAGGCTCTGGAAGGCAGTTTGACACGCAGGAGTCCATGTCACTTCCCTGGGCAATTTCTTTTTGGTCAAATCGGTCAGTGGCTTGGCTGTAGTGCTGAAATCAGGAATGAACTTGCGGTAATACCCAGTGATGCCCAAGAAAGCTAGTACCTGCTTTTTAGTCTTAGGGATAGGCCAAGCTGCAATACCCTCTACTTTGGCTGGTTCTGGCCTTAACTTCCCACTACCTACCCAGTGACCCAAGTACTGCACCTCTGCCTTTGCCCACTGGCACTTATCTGGTCTTATGGTCAACTTGGCTTGCTTAATAGCCTGCATAATTCTAGCAAAATGTTCTATATGCTCCTCCCAGGTCTGACTAAAGATGGCTATATCGTCCAAGTAAGCCTGAGCATACTCCTGGTGCCCATGTAACAATTTGTCTACCAGTCGCTGGAAGGTAGAAGGGGCATTTTTCATCCCAAAAGGCATTACCTTAAATTGGTATAGTCCAAAGGGGGTGACAAATGCGGACTTCTCCCTAGCTGACTCTTCCAACGGGATCTGCCAATATCCCTTGGAGAGATCCAGCGTGGTTAAATACTTGGCAGTACCTAATCGGTCCAACAACTCGTCCATGCGTGGAACAGGGTAGGCATCCGTTTTTGTTTTATCATTCAGCCTACGATAATCCACGCAGAAGCGAGTTGTGCCATCTTTTTTGGGTACCAATACGACAGGAGATGCCCATGGACTACTGGATTCTTCAATAACCCCTAGTTGTAACATCTTGCGTAATTCTGCTTGTATGCTTGCCCTAACAGCTTCAGAGACTCGGTATGGGTGTTGTTTTAATGGGCCACATTCCCCTGTCACCACTACATGAGCTGCTAGGGGGGTACACCCAGGGTCAGTAGTAAATAAGGGTTTAAAGGGTTTTAGTTTGCCTAAAAGCTTCTCCTGCTGCTCTGTGCTTAGGTTTTTGGCCTGGTGAAGGCCATCTTCTAGCGTTTTCTGCTCTGCCTTTTGCAACATGTCTGGTATCTGCCCTTCCTCTGGGTCATCCTCTGTGGCCCTGCAAATGGCTAACATATGAGCTGCTCGCTTTACATATGCTTTTAAGCGATTAATGTGGGCCACCCTGGTAACCACTCTCTCTGGATCTACCATAACCACATATGACTTGTTGCCCAGTTTTTTGCTAATTGTATAAGGTCCCTTCCACAAAAACTGTAACTTATCCTGGGGCTGAGGTTCCAACATGAGCACCTGCATCCCCTCCTCCAGTTCCCTGTCACTGGTTCCTGCCTTGTAATATCTTCTATCTCTCTCTTGCGCTTTACGCATATTGCTCCTCACAATTCCAGCCAACCTAGCCATATTTTCCCTGAAAGCTAATACATAGGTAGCCACTGGTACAGGGTGGTGACTATACTCCCCTTCCCACGTCTCCCTGATCACGCTCAAGGGTCCTCTCACCGGCCTACCATATAGAAGTTCAAAAGGGTAATATCCTGTAGATTCCTGAGGTACCTCTCGGTAGGCAAAGAGCAGACAAGGCAACAATCGTTCCCAGTCTGGCTCCTGATCAGTAAAAGTACGGATCATGTGTTTGAGTGTCCCATTGAAGCGCTCACAGAGGCCATTGGTTTGGGGATGGTAGGGGGAAGCTGTAATGTGTCTTATGCCACACATGGACCATAACTGTTCGGTCACTTTGGCCATAAATTGGGGCCCTCGGTCAGACAAAATTTCCTGAGGAAACCCTGTCCTTGTAAAGATAGTCATTAATGCCCCTGCCACCTTAGGAGCTGAGATACTGGATAAAACCACCGCCTCAGGATACCTGGTGGCATAATCTACCATGGTGAGAATAAATTTCTTGCCGGTCTTGCTAACCCTAGCTAGGGGCCCAACAATGTCTATGGCTACCGTTTGAAATGGTATCTCCATCACAGGGAGTGACTGTAGGGGAGCTCTGCTATTTTTTTTAAACGGCTGGGTCCTTTGGCACGCATCACAGGATCGACAGTACTCTTTTACATCCTGATTTAATCCTGGCCAAAAAAATACCTCCACTACCCTACACAGAGTTTTCTTCTGCCCCAAATGCCCTCCCAGAGGAATCTCATGGGCTATTTGTAATACCTTGCCTCTATACTGTTGTGGGACCACTAACTGCTTTTGTGGTTCCCTTTCTACCTCATCCTTCCCAGGCACCTTGATTCTGTACAACAACCCCTGTTCCCATACAAAACTGTCTAGATCATCTACTGATTTGCCCCGGGCGGCCCTGTCCCTTACCCCTGCTAAAGTTTCATCTTCCTGCAATGCTATTCTAAGTTCTTCCCCCTTTGCCCAGCCTAAGGTCAATGTCGTAGCCAGCAAGTCACTTACCCTGGGTTCTGGGTATTCCGTCTGGTCCTGGTTCATCCTGCATCCATTGGCTCTGGTTTGAGCTCTTGTTAAGGGCTGTACATACTGGCTCACCATGTGACCCAAATCGTTCCCTAGCAAAACATCCGCAGGCAGGTTATCCATAACTTCTACCTCTGTAGATTTACTTCCAGTGCCCCAGTCCAATTGAATGCGAGCCATGGGAATGGGAAATTGTTTTCCCCCAGCAACCATAACCCACATTTGCCTCTGTATGCAGTCTGAGGTGCGCACCCATTTAGGTAGAACTACAGTGACTGCGGATCCTGAGTCACGGTAACCCACAGCCCTGTGACCCTGCACCCAGACTGGTTGTCTGTGCTGTTCCCCGGAGTCCTTCTGTGCTCTCCTCACCGTGTGGATCCCATGGCACCATCCCTCTGCTTCTGGCTCCCAGGGAGCTGCGTTGGGAGGTCCTGCTCCAGCATCCCATTCCCCCAGGTAATTCACTGCAGGCTGTCCTCTCTGATGCCTCTGAAGCTGAGGACAATCTCTTGCTATGTGGCCCTGCTGGTTGCACTTGAAGCACTCTCTATTGGGAAATCTGGGCTCTGGGTGTGCTCTGGGAACAGGTCCTTGATACCCCGCTGTCCATATGCGTTCTGGGGCTGCGCCCAGGCCACATGGCTAGGCGCATTGCGTGCAATAGGGGCCTGTCGTGTTGTCCCCAAGTCTCTTGAGCCCCGGTCTGTATGCCCATTAGAGTTGGTAATCTGGGGAACTCTCTTAGTTCTGGTACTAACAAAATGGTCGGCCAGGCTAGCTGCCTGGTCCCCATCTACTGGCTTCTGATCCTGCAGCCAATCCCTCAATTCTGGTGCGCAAAGTTGCAAAAATTGCTCCATTAGCACTACCTCCAAAATTTGTTCTGCTGTGGTGGCCCCTTGTGTAGACCACCACTGAGTGCAGGCACGCCTTAGTTTACACATTACCTCAACATGAGTGTCCTCTGGTCCCTTGGTAGTGCCTCCGAATCTGGCCAAAAAAGTTGCAGGGGTTACGGCATATCTGCCTAGTAACACTGTACATAAATGGTTGTAATCCATGGCCAGATGTGGAGGAAGGGCCCGACAGGCTGCGCTGGCCTTTCCAGTCAACTTAGTCAATAGTAACTTGGCCCATTCTTCAGGAGGTATGTCCTGTACCTTACATTGTTGCTCAAACTCTTGGATAAATCCGTCAATGCTGTCTTTATCATCCTGGAACTGTTTAAAATTCTGATATGCCAGTTTGACTCTTACTGGCATCTCTGCAGGGTTGACCCCAAGCCTTTGCTGAGCTTGGACACTCACCCCTGTACGTTCTTCCTGTATTTGCTGCTTTATTAGGTTCAGTCCTTTAATTGTCTCTCAGCGTTATCTCCCCAGGGCAAAACTCCCTGGCTTCACTGAACCTGCGTCTTGCCTCCTTTAGGATATCATCTGGCTGTCCTTCTTCCTGCTGAGATCTTGGGGTCCTTGGCAGTGTGCTTATCCCCTCACCCAACTCCTCTTGTTCCAGCTGTTCTGCATCATACCTTCTCAAGGCTGCTATCACATCTGCTGGTTGGTCCCTTTTCTTCCGGGGAATTCCTTTTAGTTTCTGCGCCTTTCTCAGTTCTGCTGAGGACATGTCCTCATACTGCTGTTCCATCCTCAGTCCTTTCCTCTAGAGTCTCCAACCGCTGCCACCAGTTATCAGGAACACACTCTCTGGCTGGGGTCTGTTGATCGGATTTGGGTGACTCTGGACTTTTGGATTACAGGAACATCATGTCTCAGCCCTTGGTTTAGACTGAGCAATATTGACAGTAAGTCTGACTGATCTTACTGCAAGCATATGTCCCTGGGTAAATAATACATCTGCACACAAAGTCTTGATGAAAATTATGAACAACTTCTTTATTTTTCCACAAGTATTTAAACAACTCACAACAACAGTACAGGGAGTGGCTACTCTTAGTCAAACCCTCATTCCCCTCTGGCCATTCTCACAGAAGTAATTTGTGGGAACTTATTAGTCTCCTCCTCCAGTGCCTTCCCACTAGGTGTGGCTACAAGCTCATTCTCTCCCTGTCTGTGGAGAGAGTAACATCTCTGCCCTGGCCTATGGCCCTAGTATTGAGGCTGGAAGCCCCTGTACTATCCCATTGTCCTACGGTGCCTGGCAGTCTGGCAAATCTCTTTGTTCTGGCCTTGCTATCACTTCAAGTGTTTACTCTAAAGACCATATGGCCAACTCCTGACTGAGAGTTTATACAATGGGGGAGGGTTGACTAATTAAAACATAGCTCTCACTCCACAATACAATATACAATATAACACTAACATATTATCCCCCATAACACAATATACAGATGGAGGTGATTGGTATATAACAGTGCCTCCTGGTAGGCACAACTAGTGGCCAACTTGAGTTATGACACCACCCAATAAGCCTATTGTTCCTCCAGGGTGATTACGCATCTACCAGTTCCTTCAAACATTCCATTAGCTTTTGACCTGGCCATAGTCCCAGAAACGTCATCCATTTGTTTAGAAAGCCATTCCTTGACAGTCCTATACAGTCACCACCAAATTCTCTGTCTCTACTGGGGATAAACAAACCGCATCCACAGGAGCTGGGAAAGGGCCATTGCTTACCCCTCTCCACTCCTCCTGTACCTCCTGCATGATCTGTGTCCTAGGTCCATGAACTGCTCCATAGTAATATACTCTGACATTGCTGTTTTCCATCTCTGGAATCTCCTGAATGCTTCCTCCTCCTCTGTTGCAGACATCTCTTTATAAGTTTATGAAAAAATATATTGTTGGCGATTTATCACTATTAGAAAATTACCTTGGTGATATGGGCTGACTATACCATTAGTCTTGTTATACCCATATCTCCTGGTGTACCTATATGATCAGCAGTGTAATATTCAAAATATATAAAGAAAGAGGAAAGTATAGACACCTTAAAATTCTGATCATTAGCATATTTCCCTAAGCAACCAAAGTAATATATGGTATCTATAAGATTACACAATAGAAAAATATATAGACATTCTCCTTTTGTTATTAAATTAAAATATAGCTTTTATTAAATATAATTATAAACAAAAATTAATGTACTTACATTTTAAAAAGTATTTAAATAAAATATATCCTTTGTCTCCCAATCTCACAAATTAAATGTCACAATAATAGTGGATACAAAATCCTAATAATCAGTATATATAGGACTCAGTTGAAATATATATTGATACAGACTTTAACTATGTATAAGTTAAGACATATACAGTTTAGAAGATCTAAATTATATGTAACAACAGTATCTGATCATATAATAGTTGCTATACATACATTCTAGTCGTTATTACACACAATGAGACAGATAATATACATGCAGCAAGAAGTGTTAAAAGGCAGTGGTGGAATAGAAGGGAACATTCAATTAAACCACTGTGGTCCTCTCTGGCTATTTTATAGCGGAATTGCCCTTAAATACAAATAACTTGGGGGACCCACTATTTATCCCCTGTCCTTAGTAGGTATGCAATCCCTGCACTAAAATAGCTGGGACTAATCCCTTCTATTCCACTTACCTTCACACCCTCACTCTTGCTCTGCTTAGACACCAATCTATGGGCCTCATTCTATTATCGGCCGTAAATCGGCCGTAAGGCTGCGATTCCTTGCGAGGGTTCAGTTAACTCGCGATTCTATTATACGGCCCCGCAAGGATCTCCTTTTACGGCCGGCCGCATATCTTGGAACCGGCCGTAATCTGTGAAATATAAAAACTGAAAAATAAATTCAAGCCTGCACTGTACAGCTCTGTAAATGCTAGGGATCATATTGGGGGACATGAGGATTAAAAGAAACCCACTCTCAAGCTTGCACATCTGCCCAAACCCGAGTTCAAATTAACTGTTTATTTTCCGGCTGCGGCGTGGGCGTGTCTGAGGTGCTCCAAGCACTCTGGACTTTTTACATGGATATTTTACGGATATTAAAAATAAAATATTTTACGGATTTGAGTACAGGATAATTATGTGCTATTTTTTCTAACACCTAAAATCCCTTTATAGTCTTCTCAAAGTGCAGGATGGCTTTATTTGAGCTATTTTATGTGCTTAATTGGTGCTAGCGAGACCTTTTTCCTGCAAGTAACTGCGGCTCGCTTTTAGCCTTGCAGAGAGGGTTCCCGGAGCAATTGAATTGCAAATAGGAATTTCTTACGGCCGATTTCCTTGCGGCCGTTTAAGATCAAAGGATTTCCTCCGGCGCGAGCGGCCGCAAGAGATAGCAAGGCACCGGCCGCAAGCCTGCCGGAATCCCCGGCCGTAAGGGAATAGAATAGCAGAATAGCTTGCGGCCGGTCCTTGCGGCCCCGCAACGGCTGCGGCCGATAATAGAATGAGGCCCTATGAGTGTAAAGTATCTGGCAGCTTCTAGCTGCTTGTTGACATCATCAGCTGGAGACAAAGTCAGAAGCCTATCCGATGCGCGAGTTTCGTGTGTAATGCTTCCACTGGGATCAGTCTTGAATGGAGGACAGTCAGGGTCTTATGTATGGTAAGTATCTGATTGGATAATTGGTAAACTTGTTGCAGTTACAACTTTCGTTATGCTGAAATGTCAGTATATTGGCAATTTAAAGACAGTATAAAATTATTCAACAATTACCACAGCATTAGATCTTAATGAACATATATACAAACATTTTTTGAATATTATCAAGCTTGAATTTTGACATTCAAAATGGCTGTGTATTGAGAGAGAGAGTCTATATTTAGGAAAAGGACCTTTCAAATGTAAAACTGCAGATGAGGGATTTGACTATCAAAATTCTGCAATAATACTAAGGTCTTCCTTACTATAGCACAACTTGGTTCAATAAACAGATATTTATAAGAGAAAATTTTATTTATTATTTTTTTTATACTGAATGAGGCATAAATCAGAGGAATATAAAGATGTTATATTCAATTACAATTCGAGCTATTGTCTATCTTTAGAGAGTGTTAAGCTAATTTTGTCTTCTTTATTATCATCACTAGCGACTTGCCCGTCAAAAAATGATGGTAAAAGAAAGTGTTCAAATGCTGTTTGGCACACAATGTGAGTGTACTGTGTGCCTCAACTATATAGACCCCTATAACACACTAATGAACGCATGTAATAACACTATAAGTGCCATGAAGGTCACCCAGGACCGTCATGACCCAAAGTGTAAGCACAACACCATTTTAACCCGGTCACTTATGGGGATCTATCCAGAACCTCATAAGCCTCTATTTGACCCCATCAGTCCCATAAGGGTATATTATGACCATTATGGGCCTGTTTCAACCCAACATTAACCACATAAGTGCCATGACGGTCCTCAAGGACCATCATTACACTAAGTATAAACACTACACTGCACTATACACCCCCAAAAAAACATTAAATATCAACTAAACACCCTCTACACTAACCTATTAACACCTACACTACCTACCTACACTACCTACCTACCCCCTAATAACCCCCCACCACTTTAATTACAGAAAGCAAAAAAACTAGTCATCAAAAATAAAATATCTACATTACATTACAAAAACTAAATCACAAAAAATAAGAAATGTACATTACAGAAAATAACAAACTACATTACAACCCCCCCCACTTCAGAAAAAACAAAAATAAGACACCTGAAAAGGATATACATATAATGCATACAATACAATACATAGTTACATAGTTACATAGTTACATAGTATTTAAGGTTGAAAAAAGACTTTCAGTCCATCAAGTTCAACCTTTTAAGATCTCCTCTGATCTGCAATATGCGGATTAACTATTAATTCATTAGTTGTGAATTAATTATTAATCAATTATTTAATATATATATTTTTTTAATTACTAATTAGTCCAGAGGAAGGCAAATAGAAAAAAAAAAAACACAAGCGAGACTTAGCCAATTGTCTCAAAGGGAAATTTGGATTAATACTGTCTCTCTAATTATCCATGATATCCCTGAATTCCCTTTTTAATTAGAAATAAGTCTAGACCCCTTATAAAGTTATCTATCGAATCTGCTGTCACCACCTCCTCTGGTAGAGAATTCCACAGATTAACCACCCTTACTGTGAAGAACCCTTTTCTTTCTTTGAGGTGGAATCTTTTTACTTCTAACCTCAAGAGATGTCCTCTTGTCAGTTGAAAACCTCTTGGCACAAAAAGCTCCCCTGACAAATCTTTATACTGACCCTGGATGTATTTATATAAGGTAATCATATCTCCTCTTAGACGCCTTTTTTCTAGAGAAAATAAGTTTAATTTGGTTAGTCTTTCTTCATAACTTAGCCCCTCCATTCCCCTTATTAGTTTTGTTGCCCTTCTCTGTACCTTTTCCAGCTCTAAAATGTCTTTTTTGTGAGGTGGTTCCCAAAATTGTACTCCATATTCCAAATGAGGGCGTACTAGAGATTTGTAAAGTGGCAGAATTATATTTGCTTCCCTGGCTTCTATACCATTCTTAATACATGCTAATATTTTATTTGCCTTTGCAGCTGCTGCTTGGCTTTGAGCACTGTTACCTAGGTGGTTGTCCACAAGCACTCCCAAATCCCTTTCAATATCTGATACACCTAGATGTGCTCCATTAAGATTATAAATTGCATGGCTATTTTTCCTTCCCAGATGCATAACCTTACATTTATTCGTATTAAATCTCATCTGCCATTTAGATGCCCATTCCTCAATTTTATGTAAATCCCCTTTGAGGGAAAGCACATCACTATCTGATTTAATTACCTTGCACAACTTTGTGTCATCAGCGAAAACAATAATGCAATATATACAATACAAATAAAATTAAATACAATACAATACCCCCCTATGTAATATACAATACATCCTATCTATCTAATATACATCACCCAATCTATCTAATATACAATAAATACTATCTATGTAAAATACATCCCCCTATCTAATATACAATAAATATTATCTATGTAATATACTGTACATCCCCCTATCTATCTAATATACAATAAATACTATCAATGTACTATACATCCCCCAATCTATCTAATATACAATACATGCTATCTCTATATAGCAACCCTAATTCTAAGCTAAAATAAAATAATTAAGACTACTTACCTTTGCAGATGTCCCTTTGGATCAGCAACCTAGGGTAAAAAAGATTTAAAAAATTACTAAAACACGTTTACATAAAATAAATAAACATAGTACATATTCTAAATATTCTACTCACCTTTCCAGCATGTCCCGTCCTTCTTTTCTTCTTCTCAGGCACGGCCCCTGTTAAAAAAAAAATAACATTAATACACATAGTGTAGAGCTAATTCTAAATGCATATTGGTGGGAGTATGCTATAAACCCCCAAATATAGCTGAAAGTGAGGAAATACAATTATTGTTACAGATTGGAAATGCAGCTAAGCATGGGCAAGTTCTAATAATGGGAGACTTTAATTACCCTGATATAAACTGGATAAACGAGACCAGCAGCTCAGCTAAGGGGAGCAGGTTCTTGAGTACACTCAGGGATCATTATCTAGCCCAGGTAATACAAGAACCTACTAGAAATGGGGCCATCTTGGATTTAGTCATCACAAGTAATATTGATATAATATCAAATGTAAAAATAGGGGAACCCTTGGGGAACAGTGATCACAACACAGTCTCATTTGAGATTGAATACAAAAAACAGAGTTGTAAGGGGCCAACAAAAACTCTAAATTTTAAAAGGGCTAACTTTAATGGGCTACGGGCAGCAATACAACATATAGACTGGGACAAAGAACTTACAGGGAAGAATACTGAAAATAAATGGACAACATTCAAATCCTTACTAAATAAACATACTCATCAGCATGTACCATGTGGAAATAAAATGAATAGGAGTAAATCACATCCCATGTGGCTTAACAATGACTTAAAGATCATGATGAGAAAAAAAAATATGCATTTAAATTATACAAGAAGGAGGGAACAGAGGCAGCTTTATGTGACTATAAGGAAATCAACAAGGCTTGCAAAAGGGCTATTAGACTGGCTAAAATAGAAAATGAGAAGTCAGTTGCAATGGAAAGTAAGACTAACCCTAAAATATTTTATAAATATATTAATGGGAAGAAGGCCAGGAAGGAATCAATAGGACCATTACAATGTGACACAGGCCATCTGATAATTAGTGACCAGGAAAAGGCAGATGAGCTAAATAGGTTCTTTTCGTCGGTTTACACAAGGGAGGTACCAGTGGTTGGGACACTGCAACATAATGGGGCTACACTACCTTTACTAAATAATTGGTTAACGCAGGAAGTAATACAAAAGAGGTTGGAGAAAATAAATGTTAATAAAGCCCCAGGTCCTGATGGAATACATCCAAGGGTACTGAGGGAGCTGGGTTCTGTAATAGCCAAACCATTATATCTAATCTTTAAAGACTCACTCACTACAGGGTCTCTACCAGATGACTGGAGAAAATCAGAGGTGATACCTATATTTAAGAAGGGATCTAGAGCAAATCCGGGGAATTATAGACCAGTGAGCCTCACTTCTGTAGTTGGGAAGCTTTTAGAAGGGTTTAATAAGGGACAGAATACAAGAATATGTCTATTTGAACAGGATCATAGGTAGCAGTCAACATGGATTTATGAAGGAAAGGTCGTGTCAGACCAATCTAATTAGTTTTTATGAGGAGGTTAGTAGGAACTTGGATCAGGGCAACTCAGTGGATGTAGTCTTTTTAGATTTTTCAAAGGCATTTGATACAGTGCCACATGGAAGACTAGTGAGCAAACTAAGGGATACAGGAATTGTAGTAAATATCTGCTCATGGATCGAGAGCTGGCTAAAAGACAGGAAGCAAAGGGTTGTTGTAAATGGAACATACTCCGATTGGTCTAATGTGATAAGTGGGGTTCCTCAGGGCTCAGTATTGGGTCCTCTCCTTTTTAACATATTTATTAATGACATTGAAGTAGGACTCGAATGTAGTGTCTCCATTTTTGCTGATGACACTAAGTTGTGCAAGGT
Organism: Discoglossus pictus; assembly: GCA_027410445.1. Taxonomy (NCBI): domain Eukaryota; kingdom Metazoa; phylum Chordata; class Amphibia; order Anura; family Alytidae; genus Discoglossus; species Discoglossus pictus. Next base: position 79,234,764 of record CM050169.1, read on the forward strand.
AATAAAATCAGATAATGATGTACTTTCCCTACAAAAGGATTTGCATAAATTAGAGAAATGGGCGGCTAAATGGCAGATGAGATTTAATACAAATAAATGTAAGGTTATGCATTTGGGAAGGAATAATAGCCAAGCAATCTATAATCTTAATGGAGCAAATCTAGGGGTATCAGATATTGAAAGGGATTTGGGAGTACTAGTGGACAACCACCTAGGTAACAGCGCTCAAAGCCAAGCAGCGGCTGCAAAGGCAAATACAATATTAGCATGTATTAGGAAGGGTATAGAAGCCAGGGAAGAAGATATAATTCTGCCACTATACAAATCTCTAGTACGCCCTCATTTGGAATATGGAGTACAATTTTGGGCACCACCTCATAAAAAAGACATTTTAGAGCTGGAAAAAGTACAGAGAAGGGCTACAAAACTAATAAGGGGAATGGAGGGGCTAAGTTATGAAGAAAGACTAGCAAAATTAAACTTATTTTCGCTAGAAAAAAGGCGTCTAAGAGGAGATATGATTACATTATATAAATACATCCAGGGTCAATATAAGGCTTTGTCAAGTGAACTTTTTGTAGGAAGAGATTTTCAACTGACAAGAGGACATCCGTTGAGGTTAGAGGAAAAAAGATTTCACCATAAACAAAGAAAAGGGTTCTTCACAGTTAGGGTGGTTAAATTGTGGAATTCTCTACCAAAGGAGGTGGTGACAGCGAATTCGATAGACAACTTAAAAAAGGGGTTAGATATATTTCTGAATAAAGAGGGCATTCAAGGCTATCCTAGATAACTAGCAAGGAATATTGATCCAGGGAGAAATTTGATCACCAGTTTCTGGGGTCAGGAAGGAATTTTGCTTTTTTTTCCCCTTATGAGACAATTGGCAAAGTTTCAATAAGTTTTTTTTTTATGTTTGCCTTCCTCTGGATCAATTAACAATAATAATAAATAGTCCAAATTAAAAAGATCAATAGAGATCTAAAAAGGTTGAACTTGATGGACTAACTCTTTATTCATCCTCCAATACTATACTATTAATAATTATTTAATCAATAATTTAATTAATAACTAATCCGCATATTGCAGATCAGAGGAGATCTTAACAGGTTGAAGTTGATGGACTGAAAGTCTTTTTTCAACCTTAATTACTATGTAACTATGTACTATGTAACTATTTAACATACATAAACATAAAACAAAGTAAAATAAACATAATACTTACCTCCCAGCGATGTCGCCGGCCTCCTCCTCTTCTGCCCTGGATGGTCCCTGGAACAATCCGCGCTGTAGAAGAAAAAATAGCAGAAAAAAAATAACAGAGATCCGCACTGGCGGATGTCCCTCATGCTAATGAGCCTCCTACAGAGTTTTCTGGAAAAAAACTGGCAATGGCAGCTTCTGATTGGCTGAAAATGCTATCTATCAAATTCAGCCAATCAGAAGATGCCAATTGTGAGCCAATAAGAAAGGGATACACCCCAAAATCCCACTCTGATTGGATAACGCACCTGTCAATCTTTATTTGAACCAATCAGAACGCTTTATTGCCATCAGCGAATTACAATGGGATACACCCCCACGTGGTGATTGGCTGAAGACATCTGCGCCTTCCCATTGGCTGTAATACTGATTGACATTGACAACAGCCAATGAAAAGGCGCAAATGCCTTCAGCCAATCAGTACATGGGGGTGTATCCCATTGTGATTGGCTATTGTCAATGCAACCAATCAGAATGCGCAGATGCCTCCAGCCAATCACCCTGTGGGGGTGTATTCCATTGTGATTGGCTGAAGGCATCTGCACCTTGTGATTGGTTTAAATAAGGATTGATAGGTGCATTATTCAACAGAGTGGGATTTTAGGGTGTATCTGACAGCGTTTTCAACCAATCAGAAGGCGCCATTGCCTATTTTCTTCCGGAAAAGGCTCCAGGAGGCTCATTAGCGGGGAGGTAAGTACAATTAAGATTATGTTTATTTTACTTTGTTTTATGTTTATGTACGTATGTGTACTAATGTTATGTTTTTTTTAACAGGGGCCGCACCGGGGGAAGAAGAAAAGAAGAAGGATGGGACATTCTGGAAAGGTGAGTAGAATATTTAGAATGTTTATAATGTTTATTTATTTACTGTAAATGTGTTGCACTCATTTTTTTTATTTTTTTGCCTAGGTGGCTGATCTGAAGGGACATCTGCAAAGATAAGTGGTCTTAATTATTTTATTTTAGCTTAGATTTAGATTAATTTATATATAGATAGCATTTATTGTATGTTAGCTAGGGGTATGTGTTTTATATAGATAAGATGTATTGTATATTAGATTGTGGTATTTATTTAGATAGATTGGGGGATGTATATTAGATAGATAGTATTTATTGTATATTAGATAGACTGGGCGATGTATATTAGATAGATTGGATGTATTGTATATTACATAGGGGTGTATTGTATTGTATTTAATTTTATTTGTATTGTATATATCGTATTGTATTGTATGTATTATATGTATTTCCTTTGTATGTAATGTATTTTTTTATTTTCTATAATGGTCCTTTTTTGTGACCTATGTTTTTTTATTTTCTGTAAAGTAGATTTTTTTATTTTTGGGGATTTCGTTTTTTTATTTTATGTAATGTCGATTTTTTTATTTTTGGTGACTTTATTTTTTTTGTTTTCTGTAATTAGAGTGGTGGAGCCCTAATAGGGCGTAGGTAGTGTAGGTAGGTAGTGTAGGTGTTAATAGGTTAGTGTAGAGGGTGTTTAGTTGATATTTAATGTTTTATTGGGGGTGTATAGTGCAGTGTAGTGTTTATACTTAGTGTCATGATGGTCCTTGAGGACCATCATGGCACTTATGTGGGTAATGTTGGGTTGCAACAGGCCTATAATGGTCATAATATACCCTTATGGGACTGATGGGGTTAAATAGAGGCTTACGAGGGTCTCTATTGACCACCATGTGTGACAGGGTTAATTATGGGTTTATGGGGGTCTGTATTGACCCCCATTAGTGAGGGGGTTAATTAAGTGCTGATGGGGGTCTGTATTGATTCCCTTGAGTGACAGAGTTAATTAGGTGTTTATGGGGGTCTGTATTGACCCCCATGAGTGAGGGTGTTAATTAAGGGCTTATGGGGGTCTGTATTGACCACCCCATGAGTGAAAGGGTTAATTAAGGGCTTATGGGGGTCTATATTGACCCCCATAAGTGACAGGGTTAATTAGGGGTTTATGGGGGTCTGTATTGACCCACATCAGTGAGGGGGTTAATTAAGTGCTTATGTGGGTCTGTATTGACCCCAATCAGTGACAGCGTTAGTGAAGGGCTTATGGGGGTCTGTATTGACCCCCATGAGTGACAGGGTTAATTAGAGGTTTATGGGGGTCTGTATTGACCCCCATCAGTGAGGGGGTTAATTAGGGGTTTATGGGGGTCTGTATGGACCCCCATAAGTGAGGGGGTTAATTAAGTGTTTTGGGGGTCTGTATTGACCCCCATGAGTGACAGGGTTAATGAAGGTGTTATGAGGGTCTGTATTGATCCCCATGAGTGACAGGGTTAATTAAGGGCTTATGGGGGTCTATATAGACCCCCATGAGTGACAGGGTTAATTAGGGGTTTATGGGAGTCTGTATTGACCCCCATGACTGACAGGTTTAATTATATGTATTATGGGGGTCTGTATTGACCCCCATGAGTGACATTGTTAATGAAGAGTTTATGGGGGTCTGTATTGACCCACATGAGTGACAGCGTTAATGAAGGGCTTATGGGGGTCTATATTGACCCCCATGAGTGACAGGGTTAATTAGGGGTTTATGGGGGACTGTATTGACCACCATCAGTGAGGGGGCTAATTAAGTTCTGATGGGGGTCTGTATTGATTCCCTTGAGTGACAGGGTTAATTAGGGGTTTATGGGGGTCTGTATTGACCCCCATGAGTGAGGTGTTAATTAAGGGCTTATGGGGGTCTTTATTGACCACCCCATGAGTGACAGGGTTAATTAAGGGCTTATGGGTGTCTATATTGACCCCCATATGTAACAGGGTTAATTAGAGGTTTATGGGGGTCTGTATTGACCCACATCAGTGAGGGGGTTAATTAGGGGTTTATGGGGGTCTGTATTGACCCCATCAGTGAGGGGGTTAATTAAGTGCTTATGGGGTCTGTATTGAACCACATGAGTGACAGGGTTAATGAAGGGCTTATGGTGGTCTATATTGACCCTCATGAGTGACAGTGTTAATTAAGGTTTTATGGGGTCTGTATTGACCCCCATGAGTGCCATGGTTATTTATGGGTGTATGGGGGTCTTTATTGACCCCCATGAGTGACAGGGTTAATTATGGGTTTATGGGGGTCTGTATTGACCCCCATGAGTGACAGGGTTAATTATATGTATTATGGGGGTCTGTATTGACCCCCATGAGTGACAGGGTTAATTAGGGGTTTATGGGGGTCTGTATTGACCCCCAAGAGTGCGGGGGTTATATAAGTGCTTATGGGGGTCTGTATTGACCCCCATGCGTGACAGGGTTAATGAAGGGCTTATGGGAGTTTATATTGACCCCCATGAGTGTCAGGGTTAATTAAGGGCTTGTGGGGGTCTATATTGCCCCCATGCGTGACAGGGTTAATTAATGGTTGATGGGGCACTGTATAAAGCCCCATGCGTTATAGTGTATTTTTTGTATTTAAGGACCCGTAACGCGGGATTTTCAAATTTTCATTGCATCGCACGCAATCAAGGACCCCCACTGCGATGGTTAATGTGGAGTTAATGCGGGTCTCCGAGCTTATCTCGGATCCCGTGGGGTGAATGCTGGTTTACGAGTTCATCTTGGATCCCCTCTTGGGTAAGTTGTACGTCCTGGGTCATGGAGCCTCGTTTTCGTTTTTTTCGGTGGCCATTTTTTCTCTCGCTTAGGTGATTTTCATGTGTCTGAACTCGGCAATTTGGACTTAAATGGTAGTGTAACTTCACTTTCAGAGGTCCAGGGTGCCCCCCCCCCCCCTGGCTGTGGGGAAGCTTATTATGTATTTTTAGTGGGTACTTATTGTGTTTTGACTGTTTTTAGGTGCGCCGTTGGGCCTTTATGGTCTTTTCGGCAGCCATTTTTTCTCTCGCTTGGGCGATTTTCGTGTGTCTGAACTCGGGAATTTGGACTTAAATGGAGGTGTAACTTCACTTGCAGTGGGTAAGCTTTTTATGTATTTTTTGTGGGTATTTATTGTGTTTTGACTGTTTTGGGTCGTATTGTTGGTAAAGTGCCGCTTGTGTGGGTGTTTGTAACCGCGTGTGAGGCGCCTTTGAGCGTCCACCTCCTTTTAAATGCGGCCCCTCACTTCTTTCATGGGCTATTATCAAAGCATCATCAGGCAACCTGTTTGCCTTCTTAGTTTTCATTATTTTATTCTTTGTTGCTGTTTTCTTGACAATGTCACAAATGTCTGTCCAAATTGCTTCCTGCATTGTATCTTGAATATCTAGTACCTTAAATATATTCTTTACTTTCACTGCATATCCACATGGAATATTATTTACTTTGTATCTGTTTGATCATTATTTTACCTCTTTTCATCAGTTTAGTTTTGAACGTTGCAATAAGAAGCTCCTGGTCTGAGCCGCAGTGAGCTGCAGGTCTTGTTTTTGCTGACAGTATGGAGCACTTCCATCTTGGCTATAAAGTATATAGTCACTATACAGATCGACCCCAGCATACATACCCCCCATAAGTACGTGGTTCCCACTTCTACCCACGATAAAAAAAAAATAACCCTATCACTCATGGGGCTCTATACAGAATCCCATCAGCCCCTAAATAACCCTGTTACTCATGGGGGTCAATACCGACCCCCATAAGCCCTTCCTTACCCTGTCACTCATGGGGGTCAATTCAGACCCCCATAATCCCTTAATTAACCCTGACACTCATGGGGGCCAATACAGACCCCCATCGACCCTAAATTAACCCTGTCACTCATGCGGGTCAATACAGACCCCCATTATCCATGAGTTAAAACTGTCACTCATAGGGGTCAATACAGACCCCCATAAGCCCTTAATTAACCCTGTCACTCATGGGGGTCAATACAGACCCCAATAAGCCTCTAAATAACCCGGTCACTTATGGAGGTCAATAAGAACCCCATAAGCCCTGAATTAACCTTGTCACTCATGGGGTTTAAAGAAGTACCCCCCTAAACCCTTACTTAACCCTGCCACTCATGGAGATCAATACAGACCCCCATAAGACAATAATTAACCATATCAGTCCAATAGGGGTCTATATAGACACCTATAGGACACTAATTAACTCATATAATAACACTATAAGTGCCGTGAGGGTCATCCAGGATCCTCATGACACAAAGTGTACGCTCTACACTATTAACCCTTACTATACCCCATTATTCCAACCCTGGGCCTACTTAACCCTAACAGTAACTATCTAACCCTAACTGGGCCTATTTAATGCTAACTGGACCTATTTAACCCCATCTAAGCCTATTTAACCCTGTCTGTTATGTGGGTCTATACAGACTCTCATATGCCTCTATTTAACCCCTTATGGGGCTGTTATAACCCTAACATTAACCACATAAGTGCCATGACGGTCCTCAAGGACCCTCATGAAACTAAGTACAAACACTACACTGCACTATACCCCACAATAAACCATTAAATCTAAACTAATCTACACTAACCTATTAATGCCTATACTACCTACCTAAACTACCTACCCCCTAATAACCCCCCACCCCATTAAGTATAGAAAATAATAAAACCTAACTCACAAAATTAATAAAACCTTAGTTACAGAAAATAAAAAATATAGATTATAGAAAATAAAAAAACCTAAGTCACAAAAAAATCTACATTACAGAACATAACACAACCTAAATTACAACCCCCACTCCCCACTACAGAAAATAAAATAAAAATTACACACCTGAAAAAGAAAAACATACAGAATATATACATTACATTACACTACAATACAAATCAAATAAAATACAATACAGCCCTATCTAAAATACAATAAATACTATCTAAAATACACACATACCCCACTATCTAAAATACATTAAATCTTATCTAACATACATACATACCTCACTATCTAAAATACAATAAATCCTATCTGAAATACACACATACCCCCTATCTATCTAAAATACATCCTCCCTATCTAACATACAATAAATCCTATCTCCATACACAAGCCCTAATTCTAACCTAAAATAAAATAATTATGACCACTTAACTTTGCAGATGTCCCTTCAGATCAGCCACCTAGGCAAAAAAATAAAAAATCTAATGGAGCTTCTCCCACCGCAAATGAGGCTTGTAGCACTTCAACATTTAGAAATTGCGCATTCTGATTAGCTGAAAATGCTGTCAATCAAATTTCAGCCAATGAGAGGGTGCAAATGTGTGAGCCAATCAGAATGGGATAGACCCAATATCCCATTCTGATTGGCTGATGTAGATGTCAGTCATTTGTAATCCAACCAGAAGGCTCTATTGCTTGAGCAAATCACAATGGGATACACTGTTGATTCTGATTGGCTCCAATCATCTGTGTCTTCTTTTGGCTGATCTGTCAAATAGATTGCAGCCAATCAGAAGACACGGATACTTGGAGCCAATCAAAATCAAGGGTGTCACCCATTCTGAGTGGCTGAAGGCAATTGTGCCTTCTGATTGGATTACATATGACTGAAAGCTAGGGACGAAGGCCAGAAAACCATCACTGGAGGGGCATTTTAGCAAGGTTAGTGGACTTACCTAAGCGCTTCATTAAGCATTTTCAACTTTGACCATTACAAGTTATTTCCCTTTTATTTATGGAGGAATTTCTTGAACTGCTGATCTATCCCCTTGCTTTGAAACACATGTCTCCTAGATATATTTAATACTGCCATATACAATTGGGACAAGCAATATTATACTAAATATCTTTTGTGATATTTTGGTAACATTACATTATATCTGATACAATTGTATCTTTATTTATGTAAACTTTATTTGTGTCTAATTTAAAACTGTGTTTGAGGACACTTTATTTTGTCTATTTTTGTCTATTTCAGCTTTATATTTCCACCTTAAGCGCTTATTCAAGCATTTCCACCTTTAGTTCTAACTTCCTTTTGTTTCCATAGCCCTGGTCACAAGACAGTTGATTGCAAACAACATACAGATGAGAGATCTTATTGAACCGTCCTACTCACGCTATTTAAACCAAAGCGCCCTCTTCAGTTCTTATGATCCCTGTGGAAGCTAGCGCGAAACGCGCGCGTCGGATCCGAGCTGCGTGTCTCCCAATGATGACTTCACTCCTTAGAGAGTAACCGATCTGCACTGTAGTGTTTGTACCTCTAGCTATGGTATTCACCTATTATTCATTGGAGAGTAGGTAAGTGCGCCAGTGGTGTGAATAGTCCCAGATAGGGAGTATAGATTAGCTTTTCATAGGCAGATTAGTGGGTAAATAGTGGGCCCTTATCTGCCTAATCCACTATTTGTATGTAAATAGGGCCACAGTGGTACATTATTTCATCACCTACTGGTTGCATACTTCCTACTCTTCAATGAAATTGGTTGAGATACCCTAATGATTATTCTGTGTGCTTTATTTATAACTTTGCATATTAAATATATTTATTATAGGTATTTGGACCTTGTATTAAGCACACTTAGTCTTATATATTATCTTGTATACAAGTGAGGTTGATATATGACACTACTTTGTGCTATCTGGGAGACGTGCAGCATATTTTAATATTTTATGTTTATATATTTAATAAAAGTTATATTTTATACTATATGGGTTTGAGTTATGACTTTTGTCTGTAGATATTTATATGGATGTTCCTTTGGGGGAGGTGGCTGTCTTGGGAATTGAAGGTGTACCTTTTTCTCCTCCTTTTTGTACTTAATACTTACACTGCCCAAGACAATCATATGCTGTTGTTCTGTTAATTTTCATACCATATTACTATTTACAACTACTATTACCCCATTTTTTGATTTATTGGCCCTTTTTTTGTAAATGATATTAATGTATGTAGATAAGGGATTATTGTATGTAGTTAGGGGTATCATTGTAGGTAGTTAGGGATATTATTCTATGTAGTTATGGGATTAATGTATGTAGTTAGGGCTATTATTGTAGGTAGTTAGGGGTATTATTGTATGTAGTTAGGGGTTTAATTGTATGCAGTTAGGGGTATTATTGTAGGTAGTTAGGAGTTTAATTGTATGCAGTTAGTGGTGTTACTGTATGTATTCATGTTTTTTATTGCATGTCATGTATGCTTTTTTTCTGTACTGTAGGTATTTTTATTTTTCAGGAATGCAGGTTTGTGATGGGGTTAATTTGAGGCTCATGGGGCTCTGTATAGAGCCCCATGACTGATGTGGTTAATTAGGGGCTCATGGGTTCTTGTAAGTTCAGAGCTCAAATTTGTAGCAATTGAATGAGGCTAATAATCGGTAGCCACAGAATGACCAGGGCACATAGACACAAGGTATTCACTAAGGGGTGTGGTCTCCAGATCCTGGACAGTTCAAGCAGGGGGAAGCATGGTTATCACAGTAGTAGACCCATGTTTGAATCAAACAAAAGAAGCACAGGAGTGTAATGCCCATCTTGTACTGGCCCAGGAAAAGCATTCTGTTGGGAAAGACTGGACTAGGTTCCTTTAGGGGAAAAAAGAGAAGCAGATGCCACAGTGCTTTATTACATGCGTCTCCCTCTTCAGGGTTGTCATCACAGTGACATGTAAAGGTGTTATGGATCACATAATATTTCATAACATATTAGTTTTGCAAAAGTTATCTTATTAGGATAGAAAGGCCAGCTAACCTAATCACTAAGCAGATGGTCTTCATTTATTATGGAAGATACAATGTCTGAAGAACTTTGGGCTAAAGTTTACAACATTATTCAGGAAACAGCAACAAAGATTATCTACAAAAAAAAGAAAAGTAAAAAGAAAAACTGACTGTCTGATGAGGCAAGATGATGCTGTGAAAATGTTGCTTGCCTTATTCCATCAAATTTAGAAAACTCAACCATGGCCAATAGACTAGAAATGGTCTACATCTCATTCCCACATAAAGGCAGTCCCAAAGATTGCTCCAATTATCAAACAATTGCACTCATTTCACATGCAACCAAGGTAATGCTTAAGATCCTGCAAGCTCGACTCCAACAATATATGGACCAGGAACTACCAGATATGCAAGCAAGGATCTGCATAAAAAGAGGCACAAGATATAAAATTGCCAATGTCCATTGGATAATAGAGAAAGCAGGAGAGTTTCTGAGGAGTGAGAAAGAGCTTTTTCATTATTTTGCTCCAAACTCTCTACAAAAAAATCTTGCATTCAGAACTGTGCCACAGCTCTTCATAGATTCTGAAGCAAGCCTCGTTCCAGGGGAATCCAAAGGACCAAATCACAGAAACAACAGTTAATGATTGCAGTATGTGTATGCTAATGTATACAGATTCACTCAGTTGAGCCCAGATGCATGACTAGAATTAATATATTACCTTTATTCACCTGGGCTCAATCAAAAAACATGAATACACAAACAGATGGATATTGATTCCAGGAAAGTTACAAATTCATAAGACAGACTTCACCACCACATTAAAATTACTAATTTCAAAATAAATTGGCAGGTACAATTAATCAGTTTAAAAATGTTACTGAAAAGTTAATGTAGAAGAAGCACATTCAGTAAACTAACAAGACCATTAATAAATATTATTAGTGTGGTGAAAAATGTATTCTGAGGTGCCAACAGACTGACTAAAAATAAAATAACAAATATCACTACTCCCTAACACTGTAGAAAAATTCACAGCACAGTACATTTCTTTTATATCTGATCAGTACATTAGAAAAAATATACCATAAGAAAATTGATCCCCCAACAAAAAAATTACTAAAATGTATCAAATGGAAACAGTGCATGGCACCAACATATTTTATAAATCTGGTCTGTACACCAGAATTGCAATAACCTAGAAGATGGAAATCCTATTCACCAACACACAACGAGCATCTATGATAATTTGTAATATAAGACAGCTCTGGATTGCTCTGTGAAAAAAAGAAAAAGACAGTGAAGAAAAAATGCAAAAATACGGTGGATATAAAGATTAGCAATGATCTCATTTTCATTTTTTAGATGCTGTTAATCCCCAAGCAGTGCTACCAATGCTGTGTTATCTGGCAAACCATAATACATTGCAAATAGTTTATTAATAAACTGTGATCTCAAAATTATGCATTTGGATAACACTCTTAAGAACAGCACTTTCACTAAACAATCCTAGTGGTCCCAGGGAAAAATGCAGTACACACTGTAAATAAAAGTGGACATTGGAATCCACTAAGTTTAACCGAATGTATCAAAACAATTAGAAAGCCCGGCAAGCTACATTACAGCAGTATGGATATATATATATATATATATATATATATGCCTATATAAAGCTGATATTATTCAGTCCTTTGTGTAATAACTATCATTGTAGGCCATATCAGTGAGATTGGGATGTATGCTTTGTGAACATAATTGAGGGTTATGTTGTAGGAGTTATGGTTTATGTATTCACCTTACAGAGTCCCAAGCTGTTTCTTGTCCAATAACCAAGGTATAATAACAACATTGGTAATGGACATCCTGCCCCTCACAAGTGTATTCCACTCATTATATTCCACCATACTGATATGTCTATTACCTGAATCTCTGGTACTAGCAGTCTCTTTAGACTTCCTCACTGCTGTGCTGCAGTGATCATACTGAGCTTGACACTATTAACATCCCTTATGTGAACTCTTATAGTGATGAGATCTGCTGTCACCTATCTCCACATCTTTGCTCTCTTACCATTTTGCCTCCATGGATTATATAAGATTAGTTATGATTGGCTTTTAGGAGTACAAGAATCTCCTCCTTTAGAGTGATTAAAGTTTATTGTATGCCTGTTGACCTTTTGCGGCCTTCTGTGGGTGTATATTAATACACTTACTTTGTTTTTATTATAAACTAGCGACTTGCCCATCAAAAAATGACGGCAATAAGATGTGTATGTTTGGAAAGTTGTTTAGTTATTAATATATATATGTGACAGTTGTATTGTGATATTAAAACATGTTTAGTTTTGTAAAATGTTCTCTTGGTGAACAATAATTTTTAAAGCATTTTGTATTAACATTTGAATGTAAGAATAGTGGAACTTAAAATTAATAATTATTGTAAAGTTTAGGCAATGTTTTCTTAACATGCAATTTGTATGTGAAGAATTGTTAACTTCAATATACATGAAATCTCGAGGAAAGCAAACAGTAAAAAGGCTTGTTGAAACGTACACAATCTTAACCTGAACTTTGTAATATATGTAAGTAAGAAACTTGAAAGTATATTTTATGACACTTTAACTTTATTATTTGTGTAACTTTGGAACTTGACAAAACATTTGTATAACTTTGAACATTATAAACAGTAACATAGTGAATACATTTTTTTAACATAATTTTGTATTAAAAGTAATAACATTTGAATGTAAAAACAGTTTAACTTTAAACTAATCAGTATTGTAAACTTGAGGTAATGGTTTTTTAACATGCAATTTCTATCTGAAGAATTGTTAACTTCAATATTATACATTTAATCCCGAGGAAAACAAACAGTAAAAAACCCTCCTTGAAACGTACACAATTTTAACATGAACTTTGTAATATATTTAAGTAAGAAACTTGACATAATATGTTTTTAAACTTCACTTTTGAACTGTAAAAAACATTTTTACAACTTGAAACATTATAAACAGTAACATAGTAAATTAATATTTTTTTTCATAATTTTGCATTAAAAGTATTAACATTTGAATGTAAAAACAGTTTAACTTTAAAGTAATAAATATTGTAAACTTGAGGCAATTGTTTTTTAACATGCAATTTCTATCCAATAATTTTAACTTCAATATACATTGAATGCAGAGGAAGGAAAACAGTAAAAACGCTCTTTAAAATGTACCCAATGAAATACATTTCTTCCTGACCACATGAACTGTCGATAAACCTTAATACAGGGAGTAATCTTAACATAACAGACAATATTTACATTTTGTCTTAAAACGTGGTTGATCTGTTAACATGCATGGTGCAAATTCTTGAGTGACACTGTTGATGCAGAGTCTGTGTCAATAAAAAAAAAAAGGAGAAAGATTGATCTTTAGGTTATAACATGAATTCCAATAAATTAATGTCATGGAAAGATCTACTTCTGTAATTACTTTCAATTAACATGACTTCGTTTTTGGAGCTACACAATAAATGTGCGTGTGACATATCAGTAAACAAAAATCTTTTTTTTACTGTCATTAAAATATAGTTGTTTCATTTTTTTTGATTAGTTGTTTAATGAGTTTGGATTAATATTAGTTATTTGCAGGGACTATACACAGAAATCTGCGTGTGACATGTCACATACATGAAGCACATTTTCATAGTTAAATGTATTTATCTTTTGTGCGTGTCACATATCACTATACATAAATCCTATTTTAATATTCAATTATTAATTTTTGGTAATGTCATTTAAAGATTACTTTGTTGCAGGGGCTATACACATAAATGTGCATGCCACATGTCACTATACATAAATCACATTTTCATACTTAATTTTTCTTTTTTTGTCCTGTCTTGATAATAAAATGTAATATATTATAGCTTACCTCTCAGTTGTAATTTGCACAATGTAAAGTAGGAAATTAGGAAAGAATTGTCTTCTCAAGTAACAGCAGCAGTTACCTATGAAGTCACTCCATTTATCACCTGAGTAGAAATGTAGAATTTTGTGTAAAGTAGGCAGTATTTATAAACTTGTAGAAACTTCTGGAAACTCAGACCATTAGAACGCAATACGCATGCGTTTTTTGCGTTCCAGCTTACAATTTGCGTTCCATCCGCCATTTTGTGCGTAGTAGTGGTCAAAATGGTGTTTAATATCAGTGTGGTACGATCCGCATAGTATGTATTTCATTCTTGCGAGTCAGTGTAGTATAGTTACGTCTTAAGCCTCGTTTTCGTTTTGTTCGTCGGACATTTTTTCTCTCGCTTAGCGATTTTATTAGTGTCTAAAGTTTTATTTTTATTTAAATGAAAGTGTAACTTGGTTTTTTGAGGTGCTGGATGGTTCCTCTTGCTGTAGGTAAGCTTTTTATGTGTGTGTTGTTTGTATTTATTGTGTTTTAAATGTTTGTATGTCGGCGTGTTGCGTCCGATGTTTGCAAGGTCGTAATGTCTGGTAACGTGTCTCGTATGGTGTTTGCGTGTGTAGCCTCATTTTCGTTTTGTTCGGCAGCCATTTTTTCTGTCGCTTAGCAAATTGTTTAGTGTCTAAACTCTTTTATTTTGAGTGAAATGAAGGTGTAAGTTGCATTTTTGAGGTCCTGGATGCTACCTCTTGCTGTAGGTAAGCTTTTTATGTATGTGCTGTGTGTATGTATTGTGTTTTGAATTTTGTAATGTTCGCGAGTTGCGTCCGAGTGTTGCAAGGCCGTAATGTGTGTGAACGTGTGTCGTATGTTGTTTGCGTTGCTCGTAAGATTTAGCGAGTGTCGTAATTGGTGTGTCGTGTTGTTTGCGTTGCGACGTGAAGTTTGCGAGGGTCGCAGTTGCTGGCATGGAGCACCTTTGGCGCTCCACGCCAGCAACTGAGGCCCTCGCCCACTGCCCTCACTTCGTGAGGGCCTTGGCTTGCTGCGCGAGCCAAGGCCCTCGCGAAGCAAGGCCCGCGGCTCGTTACGCGAGCCCGCAAGCGTTAGCAACAACTCGCATGCTCACAACTATATATGTGATGAAACATTTTACATAACATTTGTCGTTCTCCACTTCCTTGATTTATTTCTTTAAGTGTAATTCATGTTTCAAATAAATTATGTATGTATATAAAGCTGCCTTATAAACATGAGAACTAAAAAGTAACTCATGTTTATAAGGCAGCTTTATATAGATACAGAGGGCCTCATTCAATTGCGATTTGGCCAATTGAATAGTGCTCTAAATAAGCACACAGCGTATTTTTTTACAGATATTTTTAGTTAGGGAACTTCTATCTAAAATCAAGGTCTTCACTAACTAAAAACGTCTGTAAAAAATATATGTTATGTGCTTATATAGAGCCCTATTCAATTGGCCAAATCTCAATTGAATGAGGCCCATAATATCTGAACTTTAGTTGAATCCTAAGGAAACTGACTGATTAAAATTCAAAAAGGAATATTGCTAATCCTTTTCTCTGATGCTGAGATTTACTCAACCACCTTGAAAATGGAAAATATTAAAGATCCTAATATATTATAAGATAACCTGATAACCTAGAACCTACAATAATATCTAAACGCCAACTTTCTAAGCCATTAGAAAGTTGGATTTTGTTATGTTTTAATAAATATATAAATATGTTTTTCGCTTGTTTTTAATCACTGGATGATTTCTTACATGTGATTGGGGGGGCTTAAAACAACATATGTTTTTTGTAATAAAACATAGTAGTAATTTGTCATTCATGGATGGATTACCACAAATCTGTAGGCCCCATGGTGGAAAACATCTGTTAAATGAAAGTACTTTGCCAGTGAAACATCAACCCAAATGATGAGTTCAGGTGGATCTGTAAAAACAGGTAGCATCTGGTAATCTAAACTTTCCAATCCTACGAGAGACATCAGATACTTTGGCATTAAGTTAGTCCACAAGAAAAGTTTAACATATTTGTTGATGGCATCCCTAATATTTCCTATATAATCCTTCAAATAAAATGTTGCATGACAATATTTTGGCTATATACAGATGTGAGCTAGTGAACAATTTTTACCAGTGTTAAGACTGATAATTCACTCAATCAACTTGAATGTAAAGGGAATATGAGTTCATCTTGGATAGAGGAGCATGGTGACGAAGTAATTCATAGAAGGCAGCTTCTAATAAAAACAAGTAAATTAAAGTAAATGGATATACAATTAAGGAACACTTCTGGTGCTTAACCCAGATAAATGCTGAAAAGCAGGACATATGTTAATGAGTAACTCCTTGTGTATTAAAACGTAACTTTTATTCAATTACATAAAATTTAATGAAATGTTAAAATCAGATTAATAACAAGAAGTGCCACACATGCATATAGTTACATAATAATTGAGGTTGAAAAAATACTTTTAGTCCATCAAGTTCAACCTTTTAAGATCTCCTCTGTTCTGGAGTATTCAGATTAATTATTACGGTAATTGTTTATTGATCCAGAGAAAGGCAAAAAGAAAAAAAAAACAAGTGAACCTTTGCCAATTGTCTCAAAATGGAAAAGAAAATGAATTCCTTTCTGACCATAGATACTGACGATCGGACTCCTCTCTGGATCAATACTCTCTAATTAACCAGGATAACCTTGAATGCCATTTTTATTTAGAAATATATCCAATTCCTTTTTAAAGTTATCTTTTGAATCTGCTGTCACCACCTCCTTTGGTAGAGAATTCCATAGTTTAACCATCTTTACTGTGAAGAACCCTTTTCTTTCTTTTAAGTGAAATTGTTTTTAATCTAATCTCAAAGGATGTCCGTTTGTCATCTTAAAACCTCTTGGCACAAATAGTTCACTTGACAAAGCCTTATATTGACCCTGGATATATTTATTCAAAGTAATCCTATCCCATCTTAGATGCTTTTTTTTATAGATAAGTTTAACTGACTAGTCTTTCTTAATAACTTGTAATGTCTAACCATACTTTTCCAGCTCTAAAATGTCCTTTTTAAATAGTGGTGCCCAAAATTTTACTCCATATTCCAAATGAAGGCATACTAGGGATTTTTGTAGGGTTCTTGGAAAATCACGGAACCATCACCCTGATATCTGGCTTCTGTATCAGTCAGGGTCTCTCCATCAGGAATCAGTGTTTCCAGGAGTCCCAATAACCTTTCTGTGGACAGGAGAGAGTGGAGATAGGCTCAGTATCACAGCTACCAGGAACAAAATATGAGAACATACAATTTCTATATGCCTCAAAGGGAACTGATTTATTTTTGAAATGACAGCAGTATTTATAGGGGGTAGATACAGAGGGGGTATACACAATGTAACAAAGAGGGGAAGCGGTATGAGACAATCCCAAGAGATAAACTCCACATGGAGTCTAACATCCTGCCGTCTCTAGCACATATCAGATGGGATTAACTTAATCTGGCAAACAATAGGACAAAACTAATTTACAAAGACAATGTAGGTGTTTATGTACATAATCCAGTGGCTGGAGCCAAGCTGTAAGGCACCATAGAGCAATTCCAGCGTATCCTAAGATATTGCTCTATCGGGATGCTCCATTTCAGCCGCTGTGGGTGGCAACTGCTCCATTCAAGTAGAGAGTCGCCTGCTGTAGTTTTACGAACACACTTTGTAACTTCTATTAGGGGTGACCTATTCATTGCTAATAGCAGTTTATATTTATGTATTATATCTAGAGTACACCCCCACAATAATGGATTAGGCCTTACAAGACTGTATTTCTGCTAGGTTTCATTTTTCTTTTTGATGTACGTAATTCAATACACCGCTGATCTGTAGCACATTGATTGATGTGAAGATTGATCACGCAACAAACAAACGACCATGCTGGATTCGAATCTGATGGATTCGTTAAGTCTGTAGGTCCGAATCTTGATCTTGTAATTACAACATTTTGTAGGAGGGTGCCAACAAGTATAAATAGGGATTTTTATTTTGATGCTATTTGCTTTGATAAAGCCTGTATAGATTAAATGCATCAAAGATAGATACATAGCCCAATTTCCCAGGGTGTCAACTGTATCCTACTTAGCCTTGTCTATATGACTATGTTTACATATATGTAAGAGAGTTAATTATATCAAAACGGTATGAGGGCAAATGATTAGCAAATCAAAGCTAAGGCATCCTGTAATTGGCTAATCTCATAGAGAGCCCTCAAATAACTGATATTTAGTTTAGATCCTATTTAATACATAAAACATTTTTTTTTTACTGAGGTAGTACCAGGCAATACCAGTATTATCCAAAGAGTTCCTTGGAACTGTGTGTATACAAATACCTGTAAATTGTATATATAATTTGGTTTGTTCATTTTTTAATCACTAAGCCACAAATTTAAATTAGATTTGGCCAACTCATTAGGGCATCCGGGTACTCTGTATGGCAATAACAAACCACTAAGATATTTAATCCACAATTATTTGCACACCTACTTCTCATGAAGAAATAATACTGAATTTCTCTTAAGCACAAATCACACAATGTTCTATGTTTTAAAGTTTAGTTTTAAAGGGTATTAATAACCCGATTTTATAATTAATTATTTAGTTCCAGAGTGCACCACTTTTACCTATTTACATAGTTATGTATTTACATTGTTATTGATGTTGAAAAAATACCTTTAGTCCATCAAGTTCAACTTTTTAAGATGTCCTCTGATCTGAAGTATGCAGATTAATTGTTAAATGTTAATTGATCCAGAGAAAGGCAAACAGAAAAAAATCCAAGTGAAACTTTGCCAATTGTCTCTAAAGGGCAAAAAGTAATTCGTTCTTGACCCCAGATAATGGCAATCCGATTTCTCCCTGGATCAATGCTCCCTCTCTAATTATCCAGGGTAACCCTGAATGCCCTTTTTATTTAAAATTATATCCAATCCCTTTTTAAAGTTATCTATCTAATCCGCTGTCACCACCTCCTTTGGTAGATAATTCCACAGTTTAACCACCATTTTCTTTCTTTAAGGTGGAATCTTTTTACTTCTAATTTCAAAAGATGTCCTCATCATTTGAAAACCTCTTGGCACAAAAACAGTTCACTTGAAAAAGCCTTATACATCCTGGATGTATTTATATAAGGTAATCATATCCCCTCTTAAATACCTTTTTTTCTAGAGAAAATAAGTGAAATTTTTGATAGTCTATATTTATAACTTAGCCCCTCCATTCTCCTTATTAGTTTTTTTGTCCCTCTATGTACTTTTTCCAGCTCTAAAATGTCCTTTTTATGAAGTGATGCCCAAAATTGTACTCCATATTCCAAATAAGGTCTGTTACCTAGGTGGTTGAAGAGGACCTAATACTGAACCCTGAGGAACCCCACTTACCACAATAGTCCAATCTGAGTATGTTCCATTTACAACAATCCTTTGCTTCTTGTCTTTTAGCCAGCTCTCAATCCATGCACAGATATTTACTGCAATTCCTGTATTCCTTAGTTTGCTCAATAATCTCCCATGTGGCACTGTATCAAAAGCCTTTGCAAAATCCAAAAGGACTACATCCACTGAGTTGTCTTGATTCAAGTTCCTACAACTTCTTCATAGAAACTAATTAGGTTTGTTTAACATGACCTATCCCTCATAAATCTGTGTTGATTACTAATCTTTTTTAAATACATATTATATTGTATACTATCCCTTATTAACCCTTGTAAAAGCTTTCCCACTACAGAAGTGAGGCTCACTGGTCTATAATTCCCCAGATTTGCTCTTGCACCTTTCTTGAATATAGGCATCACCTCTGCTTCACAGCAGTCATCTGGTAGCGATCCTGTGTTGAGTGAATCTTGAAAAATTAAATATAATGGTTTGGCTATTATAGAGCCCAGTTACCTCAGTACCCGTGGATGTAGTCATTCAGGACCCGGGGCTTTATTAACATTTATTTTTTTCAACCACTTTTGGATTTCTTCCTGAGTTAACCAATTATTTGGTGAAGGTAGTGTAGCCCCATTTTGTTACGGTGTCCTAACCACTGGTACCTCCCTTGTGTATACAGAAGAAAATAACCTATTTAGCTTATCTTCCTTTTCCTGATCACTAATTGTCAGATAGCCTGTTTCACATTGTAATGTTACATAGTTACATAGTTACATAGTAATTAAGGTTGAAAAAAGACTTTCAGTCCATCAAGTTCAACCTGTTAAGATCTCCTCTGATCTGCAATATGCGGATTAGTTATTAATTAATTTGTTGATTAAATAATTATTAATAGTATAGTATTGGAGGATGAATAAAGAGTTAGTCCATCAAGTTCAACCTTTTTAGATCTCTATTGATCTTTTTAATATGGACTATTTATTATTAATTGTTAATTGTTATTTGATCCAGAAGAAGGCAAACAGAAAACAAAACAAAATTCCTTCCTGACCCCAGAAACTGGTGATCAAATTTCTCCCTGGATCAATATTCCTTCGCTAGTATCTAGGATAGCCTTGAATGCCCTCTTTATTCAAAAATATATCTAACCCCTTTTTGAAGTTGTCTATCGAATTCTCTGTTACCACCTCCTTTGGTAGAGAATTCCACAGTTTAACCACCCTAACTGTGAAGAACCCTTTTCTTTGTTTAAGGTGAAATCTTTTTTCCTCTAACCTCAAAGGGTGTCCTCTTGTCAGTTGAAAATCTCTTGCTACAAAAAGTTCACTTGACAAAGCCTTATATTGACCCAGGATGTATTTAAATAAGGTAATCATATCCCCTCGTAGACGCCTTTTTTCTAGCGAAAATAAGTTTAATTGGGTTAGTCTTTCTTCATAACTTAGAACCTCCATTCCCCTTATTAGTTTTGTAGCCCTTCTTTGTACTTTTTCCAGCTCTAAAATGTATTTTTTATGAAGTGGTGCCCAAAATTGTACTCCATATTCCAAATGAGGGCGTACTAGGGCTTTGTATAGTGGCAGAATTATATTTGCTTCCCTTGCTTCTATACCCTTCCTAATACATGCTAATATTTTACTTGCCTTTGCAGCTGCTGCTTCCCTTTGA
Organism: Discoglossus pictus; assembly: GCA_027410445.1. Taxonomy (NCBI): domain Eukaryota; kingdom Metazoa; phylum Chordata; class Amphibia; order Anura; family Alytidae; genus Discoglossus; species Discoglossus pictus. The sequence goes on from CM050169.1 coordinate 79,255,627, forward strand.
GCGCTGTTACCTAGGTGGTTGTCCATTAGTACTCCCAAATCCCTTTCAATATCTGATACCCCTAGATTTGCTCCATTAAAATTATAGATTGCATAGCTATTTTTCCTTCCCAAATGCATAACCTTGCATTTATTTGTATTAGTTCTCATCTGCCATTTGGCCGCCCATTTCTCTAATTTATGCAAATCCCTTTGTAGGGAAAGTACATCATTATCTGATTTTATTACCTTGCACAACTTAGTGTCATCAGCAAAAATGGAGACACTAATTTCGAATCCTACTTCTATGTCATTAATAAATATGTTAAAAAGAAGAGGACCTAATACTGAACCTTGAGGAACCCCACTTATCACATTAGACCAATCGTAGTATGTTCCATTCACAACAACCCTTTGCTTCCTGTCTTTTAGCCAGCTCTCGATCCATGAGCAGATATTTACTGCAATTCCTGTATCCCTTAGTTTGCTCACTAGTCTTCCATGTGGCACTGCATCAAATGCCTTTGAAAAACCTAAAAAGACTATATCCACTGAGTTGCCGTCATCCAAGTTCCTACTAACCTCCTCATAAAAACTAATTAGATTGGTCTGACACAACCTATCCTTCATAAATCCGTGTTGACTGCTACCTATGATCTTGTTCAAATAGACATATTCTTGTATTCTGTCCCTTATTAACCCTTCTAAAAGCTTCCCAACTACAGTTGTGAGGCTCACTGGTCTATAATTCCCTGGATTTGCTCTAGATCCCTTCTTATATATAGGTATCACCTCTGCTTTTCTCCAGTCATCCGGTGGAGACCCTGTAGTGAGTGAGTCTTGAAAGATTAGATATAATGGTTTGGCTATTACAGAACCTAGCTCCTTCAGTACCCTTGGATGTATTCCATCAGGCTTTATTAATATTTATTTTCTCCAATCTCTTTTGGATTTCTTCCTGCGTTAACCAATTATTTAGTGATGGTAGTGTAGCCCCATTATGTTGCGGTGTCCCAACCACTGGTACCTCCCTTGTGTACAACGACGGAAAGAACCTATTTAGCTCATCTGCCTTTTCCTGGTCACTAATTATCAGATGGCCTGTGTCACATTGTAATGTTCCTATAGCTTCCTTCCTGGCCTTCTTCCCATTAATATATTAAAAAAATATTTTAGGGTTAGTCTTACTTTCCATTGCAACTGACTTTTCATTTTCTATTTTAGCCAGTCTAATAGCCCTTTTGCAAGCCTTGTTGATTTCCTTATAGTCACATAAAGCTGCCTCTGTTCCCTCCTTCTTGTATAATTTAAATGCATGTTTCTTTTTCCTCATCATGATCTTTAAGTCATTGTTAAGCCACAAGGGATATGATTTACTCCTATTCATTTTATTTCTACATGGTACATGCTGATGAGTATGTTTATTTAGTAAGGATTTGAATGTTGCCCATTTATTTTCAGTACTTTGTCCCAGTCTATATGTAGTATTGCTGCCCGTAGCCCATTAAAGTTAGCCCTTTTAAAATGTAGAGTTTTTGTTGGCCCCTTACAACTCTGTTTTTTGTATTCAATCTCAAATGATACTGTGTTGTTCCTATAGCTTCCTTCCTGACCTTCTTCCCATTAATATTTAAAAAATATTTTAGGGTTAGTCTTACTCTTTTTTGCAACTAACTTTTCATTTTCTATTTTAGCCAGTCTAATAGCCCTTTTGCAAGCCTTGTTGATTTCCTCTTACACACATAAAACAGTCTCTGTCCCCTCTTTTTTGTATAATTTAAATGCCTGTTTTTTACTCCTCATCTTCATCTTTAAGTCATTGTTAAGCCACATGGGTTGTGATTTACTCCTTCTACTTTTATTTCCACATGGTATATGGTGATAAGTATGTATATTTATTAAGGATTTGAACGTTGTCCATTTATGTTCAGTATTTTTACCTGCCAGTTCTCTGTCCCAGTCTATACTTTGTATTGCTGCCCTTAGACCATTAAAATCTGCCCTTTTAAAATCAAGAGTTTTTGTTGGCCGTTTACAGTTTTGTTTTTTTAATTCAATCTCAAATGAGACTGTGTTGTGATTACTGTTTCCCAAAGGTTACCCTATTTCAACATTTGATACTATATCAATATTATTTGTGATGACTAAATCCAAGATAGCCTCATTTCAAGTAGATTCTTGTATATCCTGGGCCAGATAATGATCCCTGAGTGTGCTCAAGAACCTGCTCCCCTTAGCTGATCTGCTGGTCTTATTCATCTAGCTTTTTTTAGAGTACGTAGCAATTCCTCCCTATTAACTATACTAACGCTCCCCCTTCTCCACTACACTTTCTACCCCCTTACTTCTATCTAGTCCCCCCACCTAGTTTAAAACTCCTCCAGCCTTTCTACCATAATTTCCCCTAGCACTACTTCTTCTCTATTAATATATAGTAGGTAGAAGAGTACCTGGAGCCTGCAGAAACTGCTTTTACAGTCATTAATATTAATTGTGCTGATGTGCAAAGCTATATACTGTATCTGAATCACAGTATATGAATAACAAAACTACACATAAAAACATATCAACACCAGGCATATCCAACATGGCTACAAACAGTACATAAAGCAGTTAGCCACACAATATCCAAATCATACAGATACAAGATATATTCACTGATGATGAGGGTCTCCAGACCCTAGACTGTCCAAACATGATGTTTTTCACAGAGGTAACCCTGGGCTGGAAGCAAGAAAGCCCAAGGGAGTCATGTCCATCGTTGCATTAGTCATGCTGAGAGTACTGGTAATTATAGCTGCCAAATTACTATTGTGCAAATATATTTCTCTTAAAGTCTTCTCTCACCTCAATAAATAGATCACTAAAATTCTGCAGCAGCATAACTGCATATAAAAGTATTAAATTATGTGCTGTATAATTTTCATTTTCTACAAACATGTATGCTATTTTCAAGTGTAATTCTTCAAAAGAGGATATTTTAATTCAAAGTAGTCCTTTAAAAAATAAAGGTGGTAAATGATTCACAAAACACGTATGTGCTGAGTAAGTATTTGAGTGAATCCTAACAGCGTGGGGTGTTACCTTAATTGTATAGATGATAAGTAGGTCTAGGGCAAAACATGTGGGAGATTATAATAATTACTGGATAAAAATATGTTGTTAGCAAACAACATATGACTTTTGAATAAGTAACATTTTAAGTAGACAAAAGTTAATTCCTATTAAACAACACTAAAACTCTCTACAAAGAGGTGAAAACAGTTCTGGTGCTTAACATGTTATTAGAGATAAGAAGGGTAGGGGAAAGACACCTCACCACCTCGTAGTGCAATATGAGTGTACACTTGATATTATATTATTTTATGTTTTTAGATTATTGATTTTATTCATTATCATTGTACCTATCCCTATTGGCCATATATAGCATGTATTGAGGATTGTATGGTGCAATAAATATATAAATATATGTTAAACACACTATTGTTTGTACTAGTGTGTTTCAATTGTCCCCTATAGTAGACATAAGGAGTTGGAATCATATTTTGATCTGTAGACACTATATAATAGTGTACCAAATAACATTGGTGATCCAACTATACCTGCTACAAAACTATCTGGATTGTATCCTGAGCCTGGGATTGAGATCTGAGGATTGGACATAGGGGAATTCCAGATCTACCCTTTTTAATCCATACAGATACCTCATAACTTTAGGGTTATCACATGTGAGTGAAACACTATATGATTGATGTTTTGACGTGATTATTATACACTCATGTTGCATTAGGAGGTGGCGCGCTATCTTTGCCCTACCCTTCTTATCATCTCTACTAGTTACTTCGACACGGTGGGAATGGTGTCCTGAGAAGAAGCTGCACACCTCTGGCATTTACATTGTGGTTCTGGACTTATATGGACGGACATTTACTCTGATTTCCATCTGTGTATTTCTCCGGAGGAACTGTATGTAGACACATCTGTATAGGTCATACATATGGAACATTCTTTTGTTGGATTTATCCATTTTTTCTTCTGACTATTTTGTGTAAACACAGTAGGTATACTATAGAGTGCTTCTATTTGTAGCAATATACTATATGTAAATTGCTTCTCTGTTTTCTTAACAGATTATTAGTTGAAACTTTGCATATGTTTTTAATATCACTTTGTTGAGTATTCAAGGTTTGTACTTGAGTATTCAACATTTGTATGACTTCTGTTTATTTCCACTTGAGTTTTTTTTATACAGCTGAACTATTTGTTCAGTGTATGGAGGGGTAGCTGACTGTACAGAAGATGCTGGCAAGGCTTCCTTGATGGCAGTGGAAGGCTTGTATTGACCCCTGTGCCATTTCCCCTTCTGCTTGTGTAGATTGGATGTCACCAATATCTGGGTTGATGAAAGGCTGTGGAGCTTTGGCACCAGTAGGCTCCTCTATGGTATTACTTATTGAGCCTGCTTTACCTATATTCACCTCCCCTGGTGTTACATCTCCTGTGATGGTATTATCTGCAGGGTCCTAAATGGTGATCAATCCTATTTTTCCCCTCTCCATTAGTGAGTATATTGAGGGCTCTGACAAAGCACAAAGTGACACCAGAGCGACTGACCCCCCATTCGGGCTTTACTAGGACCCCTCTAAATAAACTGATGCTTGTTATCTGTCCCTGACTCACTGGGGACATGATCTTGCCCCGGCTTTTTCTCCAGACTTTTATCTACAGTATATGATCCCTTTTAAATTCTGAAGAGAGAATTGCTACTTTTATCCCTCTGCTTACCCTGCTTCTCCACTCTAGCTGTTGTGTTTCTTTTGAAAGCAGTGTGGGCTACCTGTGAAACAGCTGTGGGGGGCTGTTTACATTCTTCCCCCTCTTAACCAATGTCAGCAGTCTTGGGTGAGACTGCAGACACAGTTGACTTGTGTGGGAAAAAAGGGATCTTGGAGGCCATGTGGTGATGGGTTAAGGTGCAGCCTCCCTATCTGAGCTACTTGAGGGGTCAATGGTAAGGTCCCCACACTGTTGGGCTTAATGGGTTCTGAACTGCTGGAGGTGCTTGGTGCTTGAGATAGGACTTGATGTTTTATTTTAGGATAGTTCCTGTGAGTATTTCCTAACTCCCTGCAGTGGTAACATTGCACCTCCATTTTTCTTTAAAACAATATTTGAAAGAGAGCATATGTGCAACAATTGCACTTTCTTCTTTCATGTCATGACATGCCCAAGAAAATTTTCTTTGGACTCTTATTTATGTGATTGTGAGACTGGGTTCAGTAATCTTTTGTATGTTTTATAGTTTTTTAATGTGTTGATTACCCTATGTATGTTAAATACTATATGTTATGTTGCTTCTCTGTGTGTTCAATTTAAGATGTTATAATCTGTATATTGCATGTTTGGTTCATGAACAGTTAACTAATTTATAATGTAGTGATGCAATCTGTAACTGACAGTTGAGATTCAGTAAGGTGTTCTGAGGTATGTAATCCTGCTCTATAGTGAAGTCTGCTCCGAATCAAAACAGGGAGGCAATATTTCTAGAAGATATATGCATATGGATTAAGATCCTTAGAGATGATAATAAGAGCTATCACTGTCTACCTGGATTAATATACTCATGGAAAAAGATATTTAGACGATATGTATTTATACTGTGTGTATATATATATATATATATATCACATATATAGTTGTGAGCGTCCGGGCCGTTGCTCATGCTTGCGGGCTCGCGTAGCGAGGGCCCGCATTTGCGGTGGTGGGAGCATCCCAACATCCCCGCAAATGCGGATCCTCGCGAAGCGAGGGTCCGCATTTGCAGAGGTGGAGGCTCAATGTCGGCTGTGTTAACACACACATACACACACACGACTGTTTAAACAAAATAAACCCAACCTCCCAGCCAACAAAAACCCAACAACGTCCCCGCAAATGCGGATCCTCACGAAGCAAGGGTCCGCATTTGCGGTGGTGGGAGCATCCCAACGTCGGCTGTGTTAACACACACATACACATACACGACTTTTTAACAAAAAAAAACTCAAAGGCCCCTCACACCCGCTTACACCCAGACACACACAAGCAAGCTTTAACAAAAAAACAGTAAAAAAGGCCCTTCACACGCTCTTAACTCACATACGCACAACTTAGAAACAAATACACTGCGTTGTACACGTAAAAGCTAACTGCGTATATCTAAAAAAAATACGGGAGCATCTCATCAAAATATGACCGCATTGGGAAAAAATACGGCCGTGAAAGACCCATTCCAAACGCTGCGCATCAAAACATCACAAACACAAGAAATAAACACAACGAACACATAAAAAGCTTACTTACAGCAAGGGGGGCCATCCGGCACCTCCAAAAGTTCATTTACACGTCCATTTCAGTTAAAAAATCAGTTTAAACGGCCGAAAATCGGCTAAGCGAGAGAAAAAATGGCCGCCAAACTAAACGAAAACGAGGCTTCAGACGTAACTATGACTCTAATTTAAAAATGTGTAGCAACTAATAATGAAAAAATATATATGTACAAAATAACTTTATTAAGGAAAAATCTAAATAGAAACAAAAATAACAATGGTGTAGATAAAAAAGATATACTCACTGTATATCTCTGGCAGGCTGGCGCTTATAAAGGGGGGGGTTTAACAGTAATAAGCTCTAAGGGGTAAAAATCGAGCCCCACTAGAAAAGATATGGTGAAAGTCTAAGTCACCACCTGTCTAGTTTAGAAGACAGATGACAGCTTACAGTTGCTAGTGTTGCTTTCAAAAAAAGAGAGGAGGGGAGATCTCTCTGAGTTTCATATTGAGACTTGACCTAATCACTCTGGAGTCTTACCTCGCTGTGATATAGTGCACCTAAAATACACACACAAACCCAGCCAATGGGTTCAAAGGCGTGCTATGTGTAAAAATAGGACAAAGAAAATACATAATGCCTACTTACTCTAATAAATCCCTAGGAGAACCTACATTTGAGGAAAAATTATTAACTGAGTAAAAAGGAAGAGGAGGACGTCCCAGAAAAACTTGTAAATAAATAGATTGTAAATAATTAATTACTGTGAGCTGTAGTTTCTGGCTAGCTGTAAAATACAGAAAAAAGAGGAAAGAGAAAAGACCCTAGATATAGGGCCTGAAAATGTGCAAGCGGGCGGATACCCTAGTTGGAAGGATAAACCTAAAGTTATATACTATGAATAATTGAAGAAGGGGGAATGTAAAAACTTAACACTCAATAGGTGGACCATGCTAGGTTAAGGGTAGTGTGGATAAATAGCCCTATTTAAGCTGGTTGTTTGGAACAGAGTGAGGACTAGATGAAAGGGGCGAAGGTAAAGCCTTCATTAAGACCAAACGGTGTTAAGGTTTTCAGATGAAAGATCCACCAGGCTTCTCGTTGAAGTAACTTATTTTCCATATTGCCTCTCCTGGGAGTGGTTTTAACCTTTTCAATGCCCATAAACTGTACACACATTACGTTTCCATCATGTATAGAGTTAACATGTCTAGCGACTGCCACATCATGTTTATTGATTATAGTATTGACATGCTCCAATACTCGACGTCGGAGCTGACGTGTGGTTTTTCCTACATACTGTAGGCCACACCTACAATGGATAAGATAAATCACTGATGCAGTTGATGTGGTCTCGTACTCTAAACTCCTTCTGATTGGAGGAACTTGTGAACTCTGCTGTGGTACGTATGTGACGACAGGCTTTACATTTCCAACAAAGTAATCTTTAAATGACATTACCAAAAATTAATAATTGAATATTAAAATAGGATTTATGTATAGTGATAAAAAAAAAAAATTTACGTCTATGTATGTATAGTCACATGTCACACGCACATTTATGTCTATCATGTATAGTCACATGTCACACGCACATTTATGTCTATCATGTATAGTCACATGTCACACACACATTTATGTGTGTAGGCCCACAAAAAAATAAGGTTCATTTAACAAAAAAAAAAAATTAAATAATTCAATATCAAAAAGGGGTTTATGTATAGTGACATGTGACACACACATATATGTGTATCATGTATAGTGACATGTGACACGCACATTTATGTGTATTGCCCCTGTCACAACCTACAATGATGATGGAGTATAGAGGATCCTAGTCCTCTTATCTCCTGTAGGTTTTAGACCTAAGATTTGGGTGACTCAGACCAATGGACCTTCTTCTCGGATGCAAGAGCATAAGTCCCAGCTTTTGGTAGTGTGCCTGGGAAAACCTTGGTAGGGAGTCAGAAACGATCTCCTCTGCCAGCATATGCCCCTGGGTCAATAATACACCTGCACACAAAGTCTTGATGAAAATTATGAACCATGTTTTATTTTAGAACAGCATATTTAACCACATCACACAAGAATGGGGGAAGTGGCTACCGTTAGCCAGCCCCAAATGACGTCTGGCCAATCATGAAGGGGAACTGTGTGTGAACCAATAGTCCCCTCCCAGGTCCGCCCACTAGGCGAGGCCAACTAATTCATTTGGGGTCTGACTCTCCAGGGCAAAGCATGTCTTTTACTCTCCTGTGCACATGAGAAGCACCTCAGGCCATCCCATTGTTTCTGGGTGCCTGCCTGTCTGCTCTCCAGCTGTGAGCTTCCCATTGTTAGTTCTATGCTGGACACTTAGCTAATGGGATTAACAGGCCTTTGGGAACAAAGGAGGCGTGGCTGTATTTAATGGGCTTCCTCTCTACAATATAATGACATACTAATATAATACCATACATTCATATTTACAAATACAACACACAATGTTTCACACACATACAACCAACACATCCCACCAGCTCCCTCACATGACACCCATTACAATGAGCCTAAACATGGAAGGGATGGGGATATGCTAAGGGGTAAACTTATAATACTTTATCCCCTAGACCACAAAATAACAATATAACCTTATAACAGTATAACAGGGTGTCTGGGAGCCCCAAACCCCCAGGTATCGTTTCTTGTGTCAACAGTCTGTGACAGACATCTGTCCAAGTCCCAGATGACTGCCAAGTGAGCCATGACAGCCCCTGCAACAAAATGATCTTAAAACAAACTAATTCAACAACTACATTTAAATGACATTAGAAAAAAAAGAAATTGTTATATTAAAATATGAGTCATGTATACTGATATTTGACACGCACATATATGTGTATCATCTATAGTTACATGTCACACACACATTTATGTGTGTTGGCAAAAACAAAAAATAAGGTTCATTTAACAATTAAAATATGATTCATGTATAGTGATATGTCACACGCACACAAAAAAATTACATTAAACTCTGAAAATGTGCTACATGTATGTGTCATATATGTTTGTAGCCCCCCCAAAAAATAATGTTAATTGAAAATAATTACAGAAGTATATTTAAATGACATTAATTTCGTGCAATTCAATATATTACCTAAAACTCAATCTTTCTACTTCTTTTAATATTCAAACAGACTCTGCATCAACAGCGTCACTCAACAATTTGCACCGTGCATTGTGAAGCACAATCCCTTTTAAAGAACACCAACAAAGAAGAACAGGTAAGATACAAAAATACATTACATGCTGAAAAGGCCATGCTTTGCTAAATCAAAAATAAGAAATATACAATTAACCATTTCACTTTCTTTTTCAAACAGACACTACAAGAAGACCGGCGAATTAAGATTGGCAGGAGGGGACCCTCTGTCATTCGACACTTCAATCAAGGTAAAGTATTAAGTATAAAAAAGAAACGAACCATGAGCCTCATTCAATTGTGAGTTGGCCAATTGAATAGGGCTCTATATAAGCACATAACATATTTTTTATACAGAACTTTTTAGTTACTGAACTTCTATCCAAAATCAAGGTCTTCACTAACTAAAAACTTCGGTCAAAAAATATGTTATGTGCTTATATAGAGCCCTCTTCAGTTGGCAAAATTCCAATTGAATGAGGACCTATATATCTTTAATGGCCGAGGGCCTCATTTAAATGTTATTTGCCCATTTCAAGAGGGCTCTATATAAGCATAGAGCATATTTTTTACTGAACTTTTTAGTTAGTGAAGACCTTGTTTTTGGATACAAGTTCACTAACTAAAAACTTCTGTAAAAAAAGATGCTCTGTGGTCATATTGAGCCCTATTCGATTGCCCAAAATGCAATTGAATGAGGCCCTGACAATATAACAAATGCAGCAACCAAAGGCCCTCATTCAATTGGTATTTTGGCCAATTGAATATGGCTCTAAATAAGCACATAGCATATTTTTTGAAACAAGTTTTTAGTTAGTGAAAACCTTGCTTTTGGATAGATGTTTACAAACTAAAAACTTCTTTAAAAAAATATGTTATGTGCTTATTTAGACCACTAAAGCCTAATTGAATTCCGAGTTGCCCAATTGAATAGGGCTCTATATAAGCACATACAAAAATATGTAAACAAACTTTTTAGTTACTGAACCTCTATCCAAAACCAAGCTTTTCACTAACTAAAAACTTCTGTCAAAAAAATATGTTATGTGCTTATATAGAGCCCTATTCAATTGACAAACTTCTAATTGAATGAGGACCCTATTGAATTGGACAAACTGCAATTGAATGAGGGCCAAAGTATGCAACATATGGTACACACAAAGTGGTACACACAAAACAGGATTGTAACAAACTCACACAAACACATAGCAAACTAAATTAACTTTCTTATTCAATGTTTAACAACCTATAAGCATTAGAAAAAAGCCTAAATAAGCATACCACCAGTGGTGCGCACCAAAAAGGATTGTACACAAACACATAGCAAAGTAAATTAATATTCTTATTTAATGTTTAACAACCTATAAGCCTTAGAAAAAAGCCTAAATAAGCATACCACAAGTGGTGCGCACAAAACAGGATTGTACAAAAACTCACACAAACACATAGCAAAGTAAATTAATATTCTTATTTCATGTTTAACAACCTATAAGCCTTGGAAAAAAGCCTAAAGAAGCATACCAAAAGTGCTGCGCACCAAACAGGATTGTACAAAAACTCACACAAACACATAGCAAACTAAATTAATATTCTTATTTCATGTTTAACAACCTATAAGCCTTAAAAAGAAGCCTAAATAAGCAAACCACAAGTGGTGCGCACCAAACAGGATTGTACAAAAACCCACACAAACACATAGCAAAGTAAATTAATATTCTTATTTCATGTTTAACAACCTATAAGCCTTAGAAAAAAGCCTAAAGAAGCATACCAAAAGTGCTGCGCACCAAACAGGATTGTACAAAAACTCACAGAAACACATAGCAAAGTAAATGAATATTCTTATTTCATGTTTAACAACCTATAAGCCTTAGAAAGAAGCCTAAATAAGCATACCAAAAGTGGTGCACACCAAACCGGATTGTAGAAAAACTCTCACAAACACATAGCAAACTAAATTGATATTCTTATTTCATGTTTAACTACCTATAAGCCTTAGAAAGAAGCCTAAATAAGCATAGCAAAAGTGGTGCGTACTAAACAGGATTGTCGAAAAACTCACACAAACACATAGCAAACTAAATTAATATTCTTATTTAATGTTTAAGAACGTATAAGCCTTACAAAGAAGCCTAAATAAGCATACCACTTTTGGTGCGCACCAAACAGAATTTTAGAAAAACTCACACAAACACATAGCAAACTAAATTAATATTCTTCTTTAATATTTAAGAATCTTTAACAACCTATAAGCCTTAGAAAAAAGCCTAAATAAGTATACCAAAAGTGCTGAACAGAAAATAGGATAATGCTAAAACCAGTGCAATCATATACAAAATAATTCACAAAAAAATAATTACAGTATAAAAAAAATATCTATGCAATATAAAAATACATTTAAAGTATTTTGAAAAGGTTGCCCAAACAAATGAATAGCAGAAAAATTCACCATAACACATACAATACACACAAATAATGTAATTTTTTAGTTAATACAAATACATTCAAATGAAATAACATTTTCATTTTTATTTTACAACAGATACTGCGTGAAGACCATCGGACCAGGAGTTTCAACTTAGGAACAGACCAGCGGGCGAGGACTTTCAACAGAGGACTACACCATCGGCCGAGGACTTTCAACACAGGACTACACCATCGGATGAGGACTTTCAACACAGGACCAAACGATTGAACGAGGACTTTCAACACAGGACCAGACCATCGGACGAAGGCTTTCAACACAGGACCAACAAAGATTCTGCTTCAAATCAAACTTCAACCAAGGTACAGTATAACAAGTAAACAATGAGACAAATAAATAAATATCTTAGCTTTGTATCGATGTCAACAGAAAATAAACTTTAAAAAAAAACACCAGTAACTATAACTTTCAACAAAATATAATTAACACATTTTTCAGCTATCTCTTCTTTGTCTTTTAGGGCCAATAATCTTTAATACTAAATACAAACTTCAATGTAGCCAGAAAAAAAAAATGCATACTCCAAAAAAGGCTCTAAACACAGACTCTATACAATTTCACATTGGACATTTCCAGTCCTAGACCCTCATTGAATTGCCATTTGACAAATTGAATAGTGCTGTAAATAAAACCATAACATTTTTTTTCAAATAACTTTTTTGTTAGTCAAAAACTTGCTTTTGGATACATGTTTACTAAATTAAAAATTCTTTAAAAAATGATATGATGACCTTATTTAGACCTCTATTTAATTGACCAAATTGAAATTGATTACGTATAAAATGTAAACACACTGTTGATAACAATTTTTGATGAAAACAAACTTAACATCTCAAAAAAAAAATAAAGATACATTATTTTATTTTTACAGATTAACATGGCTGATAACGAGAGTAAACAAGAAAATAAAAGATGCCAAGCTAGAGAACGACGACAGAGAGCAGAAAGCCAGCAGACACTGGAGAAGAAGGAAATTCGACAAGAAAAAGAACGTAAAAGAATTGCAAGCAAAAGACTGTCACCTGCAGAAATTAAAGATATGACAAAAAAAAAACAACAAGCAAATAAAGCATTTACAACCTGTTGCTGAAACATCAGATGACATTTTACCTGAAAAAATACAAGTGATACAAAAAAAACAAAGCATTTAGAACCGGTTCATGAAACATTACATGACATTTTACCTCAAACAATACAACATATACCAAGAAAAGCCACGAAAAAAACTAAACATTTAGAACCTGTTGTTGAAACATTATATGACATTTCACCTGATGAATATGAAAGTCAAAATCCTATATGCTTTGCAAATTGTCCTTTACTCAAGTCTTTAGCAGTAGAGGTTCATAGTTGTGGGGACATGACTACTCAATGTCAGTTTTGTGAGGCTTATTATTTTAAACAAGAGAGACCCAGAGATGGCCAATTTATTAGTTGCTGTCAAAAAGGCAAGTTCAAACTTCCAGAAAGGAAAGAATTTCCTATCTATTTACAAAACATTATGACTGAACCTACTTTTCCAAACTACAAAAATGTTAAAACAGACATAAGATCCTACAATAGTGCCATATCCTTTGCATCTATGGGGGCAACATTAGCTGCTAATGTACCAGGACATGGTCCTTACTGTTTTAAAGTCCAAGGACAAATTTATCATCGCACTTCCCATTTACATCCAGAGGAAGGAGATCAAAGAAAATTCGCTAAACTATATGTCCTAGATACAATGGAAGCTGTTGACCAACGTATGCAGATGGAAGAAAATAAAAAATGCTTACACAGTGTTTTTATTGAGCTAAATAACATTATGGACAACAATCCCTACAGTAAAGCTTATAAAAAATTGGCAGAAGTAGAAAATGAACAACTACTTCATGCACAAAGACATCAATTACCAATGCCCAAGGTTAATATGGTGCTTAAAAGAGACAGACATACTGATAAACGTCGTTATAACTTGCCAACATCAAATGAGGTTGCAATGGTGTTTCAGTATGATGAAGGAGAACCACCATTTAAAAGAGACATTAGAATATATCCCAGAAATGAGGAGCAACCGTTCATTAATATGAGTATCTTAAGTCCAAATTTAGATCCAATGACATATCCCATCTTTTTCCCACACGGAGAAGCAGGTTGGCAACCAAAATTAACACTTCCCAGTTACCCAAATGCTAAAGCCAGAATCCGAAATAATGTTTCTATGCTGGAATTTAAAGTAGCTCAAATTGCCATTCGCAATGTATTTAATCCAATTTTATGTTGTGGAAAACTAACCCAAAAATGGGTTATTGATTCTTATTTGCAAGTTGAGGCAAATAAATTAAACTTTATCAAATATCAACAAGATAAACTCTGTGTAGAACAATATTCTGGACTCATGGACTATGTTGCTGACGTGGCTACAAGCAGAGACATGGCAGCTGGCAAAGCCATCATTTTACCATCTTCCTTTCCAAGGATCTCCTCGAAATATGAGAGAAAGATAAAATGATGCTATGGCTATTGTCACCAAATTTGGCAAACCCAATTTAATTCTGACATTTACATGTAATCCAAAATGGCCAGAAATTAAACAAAATCTACTTCTTGGACAAAGTGCTTCAGATCGACCAGATTTAGTAGCCAGAGTTTTTAAGATTAAATTAAATTAATTAATACGTGACTTCACTATAAATCAGTTATTTGGCAAATGTCTTGCTTATGTATATACTATTGAATTTCAAAAAAGAGGCCTTCCACATGCACATCTTCTAATAATATTTTAAGAAAAAGATAAATTAGATACTTTGGACAAAGTGGATGCAGTCATAATTGCTGAACTACCAGATCCAGAACTATATGGTAGACTATATGCAATTGTTACTCATCGCATGATTCATGGACCCTGTGGTGACCTTAATCCACAATCACCATGTATGGAAAATAATAAATGTTCCAAAGAATTTCCAAAAGATTATAGAGACAAAACCTATGCCAATTGTGATGGATATCCACTTTATAAAAGAAGAGAAGGAGATAGTGCCATTATTCGTGAAAAAAAAGTGGAAAATAGATATGTAGTACCCTACAATCCACAATTACTCATGAAGTACAATGCCCACATCAACGTAGAAGCCTGCACTTCCATCAAATCCATTAAATATGTCTACAAATATATTTACAAAGGCTACGATGCAGCTACTGTAGTCGTCAAAAGTGCAGACAACCCTGAATGTAGTGAGTTAGTACATGATGAACTTGCATCTCATGTAGATGCTCGCTATGTCAGTGCACCAGAAGGTATGTGGCGGCTTTTAAAATTTGAAATGCATGATAGATCACATGCAGTATATAGGTTAGCAGTACATTTGCCACAACGACATTTAGTCTATTTCCATGCTGGAAATGAAATGAATGCATTGGCCCAAAGTGAAGATCGTCACACTGCACTAACTGCATGGTTTGAATTAAATTCCACTGATTCTGAAGCAACACAATACTTATATATTGAAATTCCATATCACTATGTTTTTGTGAATGGATTATGGAGACCAAGAAAAAGCAGAGGCAATAAAATAATTCCAAGAATTTACACAGTCAGTCCAAGAGATGTTGAACATTTTTGCTTACGGATATTACTTTTAAATGTTCCTGGAGCACAAAGTTTTGAAAACTTAAGAACTGTTAATGACATTGTATATGAATCCTTCCATTTAGCTGCAAGACATAGAAACTTACTATCGGATGATACAGAGTGGGAAAGATGTTTAGAAGAAGCAGCACGATGTCAAATGCCACGACAGATGAGAGAACAATTTGCTTTTATTTGTATCTTCTCAAATGCTCCAAATGCATTAGCTTTGTGGGAGACTTTTAAAAGTAATATGGCTGAAGACTTTATGCGATGATACAATGAACCCATTGCACACTTAAAAGCGTTAATGGAAATCCAAGAAGTATTTTTAACTCATGGATTAAGTTGTGCAAGTTTTAATTTTACTTATAGATGACATAAACTTTGAAGACTATGACATTTAACTACAAGCAGAAAGAACACAAGAAATATTTGCAACTTTAAATACATTACAATTTCAAGCATTTAATGCCATTAAAAATGCAATAGATGATGACATGGTGACAGAGCGTTATTTCTATCTTGATGGACCTGGCGGATCAGGAAAAACCTATCTGTATAATTTATTAATGAGTTCAGTACGAGCACAAGGTCAAATAGCAATGGCGTTTGCCACTACTGGAATTGCTGCACTTTTGTTAGAAGGTGGAAGAACCGTTCATAGTGGATTTAAACTGCCAAATCTTTAAAAAAATTAATGAACCACAAAGAAATTATCACAGTGCTGATTCTGTACTTGCTGATGAGAATGAAAGTCAGGCCAACTTTTCGACTGAAACTCACTAACTCCTTCTGGAATGCCACCACATATTTTGCAGCTAAAGAAAGGTGCAATTATTATGTTACTGCGAAATATGAACCCCAAAAAAGGCCTATGTAATGGGACAAGATTAATTGTTCAACAATTAAAGGACCATTTTATAGATGCTGAAATTTTAACTGGGACCCATAAAGGAGAGAGAGTTTTCATACCAAGAATAGATTTAGCACCAAGTGAAAGTAGTCTCCCTTTTATACTTCAAAGAAGACAATTTCCCATTATTATGGCATTTGCCATGACCATCAATAAATCACAAGGTCAAACTTTCAAATCTGTGGGTATTTTCCTGGAAGAAACAGTATTTGCACATGGTCAATTGTACGTTGTGTTGTCACAGTGCAAAAATCCACAGGCTATTAACGTTTATATTGAAAAGAATGAAAGTCAAGGTGATTTATTAGAAGATGGACGTATTTTTACTAAAAACATTGTCTACTATGAAGTACTATAACTTTTCAGTAAAGAAAGAAAACACAAGGAAAACAAATTAAAAACAATTCAAAAATAATAAAGAAACAATTTCAGTCATAATTTATGGAAAGACTCTTTATGGATGATTCACCTCACAAAACACTTGTCTTGAAACTATATATGTGATAATTATGTTACAATGTTAATTTACTATGTTACTGTTTCTAATGTTACAAGTTGAAAAACAATATTTTAACGGTCATTACTTCAACATATTACAAAGTTGATGTTAACAGCTCAACCACGTTTTAAGACACAATGTAAATATTGTCTGTTATGTTAAGATTACTCCCTGTATTAATGTTTATCGACAGTTCATGTGGTCAGGAAGGAATTTATTTCATTGGGTACATTTTAAAGAGAGTTTTGACTGTTTGCCTTCCTCTGCATTCAATGTATATTGAAGTTAACAATTATTCGGATAGAAATTGCATGTTAAAAAACCATTGCCTCAAGTTTAAAATAATGATTACTTTAAAGTTAAACTGTTTTTACATTCAAATCTTAATACTTTTAATACAAAATTATGTTAAAAAATGTATTCACTATGTTACTGTTTATAATGTTCAAAGTTATACAAATGTTTTGTCAAGTTCCAAAGTTACACAAATAATAAATTTAAAGTTTAAAATAATAAACTTTTAAGTTTCTTACTTACATATATTACAAAGTTCAGGTTAAAATTGTGTACGTTTCAACAAGGGTTTTTACTGTTTGCTTTCCTCCGAATTTTCATGTATATTGAAGTTAACAATTCTTCACATACAAATTGCATGTTAACAAACCATTGCCTAAAGTTTACAATAATAATTAATTTCAAGTTCCACTATTATTACATTCAAATGTTAATACAAAATGCTTTACAAATTATTGTTCACCAAGAGAACATTTTACAAAACTAAACATCTTTTAATATCACAATACAACTGTCACATATATTAATAACTAAACAACTTTCCTAACATACACATCTCATTTCCGTCATTTTTTGACGGGCAAGTCGCTAGTATTTAATAGTTGTCAAACTACGAATCGTCATCACGCTTTGCGAGCTCGCTTCGCGAGCTCGCAAGAACTGCATCCCTCGTGAAGCGAGCTCGCAAGAACTGCATCCCTCGCGAAGCGAGGGGCCACATTTGCGGAAGGTGGAGGCTCCAACGTTGGCTGCAAAGCGAGGGACCGCATTTGCGGAGGTGGAGGCTCAATGGCGCCTCACACGTGGTTACAAACACCCACATAAGCTGCACCATTACAACCTCGCAAACCTTGCTCACCTAAAGTAAAAACACAATAAATACCCCCTGAAAACACATAAAAAGCTTACCCACAGCAAGGGGGGGGGGCACCCAGAACCTCTGAAAGTGAAGTTACACCTCCATTTAAGTCCAAATTCCCGAGATCAGACACACGAAAATACCCTAAGCGAGAGAAAAAATGGCCGCCGAAAAGACCATAACGGCCCTACCACGCGCAACTAAAAACAGTCAAAACACGATAAATACCCCCCAAAAATACATAAAAAGCATACCCATAGCAAGGGGGGGGGGCACCTAGGACCTCTGAAAGTGAAGTTACACCTCCATTTAAGTCCAAATTCCTGAGTTCAGACACACAAAAATCCCCTAAGCGAGAGAAAAAATGTCAGCTGAAAAAAACGAAAATGAGGCTCAAAGATCCAGGACTGCCCAGCCACCTACAACTTAGACAAGAAGGATCCGAGATAAGTTCAGAAACCCGCATTAACCCCACGTGATCCGAGATAAGCTCTGAGACCCGCATTAACTTACATTAACCATCGCAGTAGGGGGTCCCGATCGCACGTGATTGGGGACCCCCGCTGCAATGAAAATTCTAAATTCCTGTGTTACGGGTCCTTAAAGGATTGTAAAAGGTCCTTAAAGGACCCGTTATAAAAAAAATATATACACTATGACGCATCAACCATTAATTAACCCTGTCACTCATGGGGGTCAATATAGACCCCCATAAGCCCTTCATTACCCTGTCACTCATGGGGGTCAATACAGACCCCCATAAGCACTTCATTAACCCCCTCACTCATGGGGGTCAATACAGACCCCCATAAACCCCTAATTAACCCTGTCACTCATGGGGATCAATATAGACCCCCATAAGCACTTCAGTATCTCCCTCACTCATGGGGGTCAATACAGACCCCCATAAACCCCTAATTAATCCTGTCACTCATAGGGGTCAATATAAACCCCCATAAGCCATTCATTAACCCTGTCCCTCATGGGGGTCAATACAGACCCCCAATAGCACTTAAATAACCCCCTCACTCATGGGGGTGAATATAGACCCCCATAAGCCCTTCATTAACTTTTGCAATCATGGGGGTCAATACAGACCCCCATAAGCACTTCATTACCCTCTCACTCATGGAGGTCAATATAGACCCCCATAAGCCCTTAATTCACCCTGTCACTCATGGGGGTCAATACAGACCCCCATAAGCACTGAATTAACCCTCTCACTCATGGGGGTCAATACAGACCCCCATAAACCCCTAATTAACCCTGTCACTCATGGGGATCAATATTGACCCCCATAAGCACTTCAGTAACTCCCTCACTCATGGGGGTCAATACAGACCCCCATAAACCCCTAATTAATCCTGTCACTCATAGGCGTCAATATAAACCCCCATAAGCCATTCATTAAACCTGTCCCTCATGAGGGTGAATACAGACCCCCATAAGCCCTTCATTAACTGTTGCAATCATGGGGGTCAATACAGACCCCCATAAGCACTTCATTACCCCCTCACTTCTGGAGGTCAATATAGACCCCCATAAGCCCTTCATTCACCCTGTCAGTCATGGGGGTCAATACAGACCCCTATAAGCACTGAATTAACCCCCTCACTCATGGGGGTCAATACAGACCCCCATAAACCCCTAATTATTCCTGTCACTCATGGGGGTAAATATAGACCCACATAAGCCCTTCATTAACCTTGTCCCTCATGGGGGTCAATACAGACCCCCATAAGCATTTAATTAACCCCCTCACTCATGGGGGTCAATATAGACCCCCATAAGCCCTTCATTAACCCTGTCACTCATGGGGGGCAATACAGACCCCCATAAGCCCTTCATTAACTGTGTCACTCGTGGGGGTCAATACAGACCCACATAAGCACTTAATTAACCCCATCAATCATGGGGGTCAAAATAGACCCCCATAAGCCCTTCATTAACCCTGTAACTCATCTGGGTCAATACAGACCCCCACAAGCACTTCATTAACCCCCTCACTCATGGGGTTCAATATAGACACCCATAAGCCCTTCATTAAACCTGCCACTCATGGGGGTCATTACAGACCCCTATAAGCACTTAATTAACCCCATCATTCATGGGGGTCAAAATAGACCCCCATAAGCCCTTCATTAACCCTGTAACTCATCTGGGTCAATACAGACCCCCACAAGCACTTCATTAACCCCCTCACTCATGGGGGTCAATATAGACACCTATAAGCCCTTCATTAAACCTGCCACTCATGGGGGTCATTACAGACCCCCATAAACACTTAATTAACCTCCTCACTCATGGGGGTCAATACAGACCCCCATAAATCCCTAATTAACTCTTTCTTTTATGGGGGTCAATACAGACCCCCATAAGCCCATCATTAACCCTTTCACTCATGGAAACCATACAGACCCCCATAAGCCCTTCAGTAACTGTGTCACCCATGGAGGTCAATACAGACCCCATAAGCACTTCATTAACCCCCTCACTCATGGGGGTCAATATAAACACCTATAAGCCCTTCATTAACCCTGTCACTCATGGGGGTCAATACAGACCCCCATAAGCACTCAACCCCCTCACTCATGGATGTCAATACAGACCCCCATAAGCACTTAATTAACCCCCTCACTCATGAGGGTCAATATAGATCCCCATAAGCCCTTCACTAACCCTGTCACTCATGGGGGTCAATACAGACAACCATAAGCACTTCATTAACCCCCTCATTCATGTTGGTCAATATAGACCCCCATAAGCCCTTCATTAACCCTGATACTCATGGGGGTCAATGAAGACCCCCATAAGCACTTAATTAACCCCCTCACTCATGGGGGTCAATATAGACCCCCATAAGCCCTTTATTAGCCCTGTCACTCATGGGGGTCAATACAGACCCCCATAAGCACTTCATTAACCCCCTCACTCATGGGGGTCAATATAGACACCCATAAGCCCTTCATTAACCCTGTCACTCATGGGGGTCAATACAGAACCCATCTGTCTCATAAGGGTATATTAAGACCATTATGGGCCTGTTACAACCCAACACTAACCACATAAGTGCCATGACGGTCGTCAAGGACCATCATAACACTAAGTATAAACACTACACTGCACTATACCCCGCAATAAAACATTAAATATCAACTAAACACCCTCTACACTAACCTATTAAAACCTACACTACCTACCTACACTACCTACCGCCTAATAATCCCCTCCCCACAACTGTAATTACAGAAAATAAAAAAAACTAAAGTCACAAAAAATAAAAAATCTACATTACATAAAATAAAAAACCTAAATCACAAAAAATAAAAAAATCTTCATTACAGAAAATAAAAAAACCTAAGTCACAAAAATGAAAAAAGGAACATTACAGAAAAAAAAAATACATTACAACCCCCCCCACACTACAGAAAAAAAAATTGCACACCTGAAAAAAAAAAACATAATACATACAATACAAATAAAATGAAATACAATACAATACACCCCTATCTAATATACAATACATACTATCTATCTAAAATACATCCCCCAATCTATCTAAATAAATACCATAATCTAATATACATCCTATCTATATAATATACATCACACAATCTATGTAATATACAATAACTACCATAGTTAGAGATGTCGCGAATAGTTCGACGAACTGCGAACATATGCGATGTTCGATCCGCCCCCTATACTTTATCATTGAGCAAACTTTGACCCTGCAACTCACAGTCAGCAGACACATTCCAGCCAATCAGCATCATACCCTGCCATCCAGACCCTTCTAACTCATGGACAGCAGCCATTTTGGAATCATAACTAACTTGCAGTCTTACTGAGAGGAGGCTGAGTGTAGGTGATACTGCATCAATAGGGAAAACCATAGCTAGGCTACTGTACACAGTGCTCAATACAGTCCTGAAGGACTCTTTTGAACTCTGCTGCAAGGACACCCCTGTGTCTCTTCCCCCCCTTATCATCATCCTCCCCTCACCTTAGCACCCAACCCTAACACCCCTCACACTTATCCATAACACCCATCAACCTAACACCTAACCCTAACACCCCTCACACTTATCCCTAAGACCTAACACCCCTCACACTTATCCCTAACACCCCTCACCCTAACCCTAACACCCCTCACACTTATCCCTAACACCTAACCCTAACATCCCTCACCCTAACACCCCTTACACTTATCCCTAACACCCCTTACCCTAACACTCTTCACACTTATCCCTAACACCTAACCCTAACATCCCTCACCCTAACACCTAACCCTTACACCCCTTACACTTATACCTAACACCCCTCACCCTAACACCTAGCCCTAACACCCCTCACACTTATCCCAAACACCTAACCCTAACATCCCTCACCCTAACACCTAACCCTAACACCCCTTACACTTATCCCTAACACCCCTTACCCTAACACTCTTCACACTTATCCCTAACACCTAACCCTAACATCCCTCACCCTAACACCTAACCCTTACACCCCTTACACTTATCCCTAACACCCCTCACCCTAACGCCTAACCTTAACACCCCTCATACTTATCCCTAACACCCCTCACCCTAACCCTAACACCCCTCACACTTATCCCAAAAACCTAACCCTAACATCCCTCACCCTAACACCTAACCCTAACACCCCTTACACTTATCCCTAACACCCCTTACCCTAACACTCCTCACACTTATCCCTAACACCTAACCCTAACATCCCTCACCCTAACACCTAACCCTAACACCCCTTACACTTATCCCTAACACCCCTCACCCTAACACCTAACCTTAACACCCCTCATACTTATCCCTAACACCCCTCACCCTAACCCTAACACCCTCACACTTATCCCTAACACCCCTTACCCTAACCCTAACACCCCTCACACTTATCCCTAACACCTAACCCTAACATCCCTCACCCTAACACCTAACCCTAGCACCTCTTACACTTATCCCCAACACCCCTCACCCTAACACCTAACCCTAACACCCTTCACACTTATCCCAAACACCCCTTACCCTAACCCTAACACCCTTCACACTTATCCCTAACACCCCTCACCCTAACACCTAACCTTAATACCCCCTTACACTTATCCCTAACAGCCCTTTCCCTTACACCTAACCCTAACATCCCTTACCCTAACACCCATCACACTTACCCTAACCCTAACACACCTCACACTTATCCATAACACCCATCAACCTAACACCTAACCCTAACATTCTCACACTTATCCCTAAGACCTAACACCCCTCACACTTATTCCTAACATGCCTTACCCTAACACCCCTTACACTTATCCCTAACACCCCTCACCCTTACACCCCTCACACTTAGCCCTATCACCCCTCACCCTAACACCTAACCCCCTCACCCTTATCCCTAACACCCCTTACCCTAACACCCCTCACACTTATGCCTGTGTCTCTTCCCCCCCTTATCATCAAGGGAGGGGGGAGGATGATGAGGGAGGGGGAAAGAGACACAGGGGAGGATGATGAGGGAGGGGGTAAAGAGATACAGGGGAGGGTGATGAGGAAGAGGGGAAAAGATCAGCCACCTTTGGTGGAAAAAATAAATAGTGCAACACATTTACAGTAAATAAATAAACATTCTAAATATTCTAAACATTCTAAATATTCTACTCACCTTTCCAACATGCCCCGTCCTTCTTCTTTTCTTCTTCTCCGGTTAAAAAAAACATTACATTAGTACACATACATAAGCATAAAAAAAAATAAAAATAAACATAATCTACATTGTACTTACCTCCCAGCTATGTCTCCGGCCTCCTCCTCTTCTGCCCCGCCCTGGAAACGTGCTCTAATAAAAAAAAAATAAAAAAAATAACACACATCCGCACTCACTGACATCCCCGACGCTAATGAGCCTCCCGGAGACTTTTCTGGAAGAAAATAGGCAATGGCGCCCTCTGTTTGGTTGAAAACGCTGTCTATCAAATTCATCCAAGTATGATGTGACAATGTGTGAGCCAATCAGAAAGGGATACACCCTAAAATCCCACTCTGATTGGATAATGCACCTGTCAATCTTTATTTAAACCAATCACAAGGCGCAGATGCCTTCAGCCAATCACAATGAAATACAACCCCACAGGGTGATTGGCTGGAGGCATCTGCACATTCTGATTGGTTGCACTGACAATAGCCAATCACAATGGAATACACCCCCACGTACTGATTGGCTGAAGGCATTTGAGCCTTCTCATTGGATGTTGTCAATGTCAATCAGTATTACAGCCAATGGGAAGGCGCAAATGTCTTCAGCGTGGGGGTGTATCCCATTGTGATTCGCAACCAATCCGAAGGCAATAAAGCCTTCGGATTGGGTCAAATAAAGATTGACAGGTGCGTTATCCAATCAGAGTGAGATTTTGGGGTGTATCCCTTTCTCATTGGCTCACAATTGGCATCTTCTCATTGGCTGACATTGATAGACAGCGTTTTCAGCCAATCAGAAGCCGCCATTGCCAATTTTATTCTGGAACACTCCGTAGGAAGCTCATTAGCATCGGGGACATCCGCAAGTGCGGATGTGTGTTTTTCTTTTAACTTTTTTTTTTTAGAGACGAGGAGGCCGGAGACATCGCGGGGAGTTAAGTACAATGTAGATTATGTTTATTTTACTATGTTTTATGCTTATGTATGTGTATTAAGGTAATGTTTTTTTTTAACAGGGACCGCGCCGGAGAAGAAGAAAAGAAGAAGGACGAGGACTCGCTGGAAAGGTGAGTAGAATATTTAGAATATTTAGAATGTTTAGAATGTTTATTTATTTTATGTTAACGTGTTGTAGTTATTTTTTTAATCTTTTTTACCCTAGGTTGCTGATCTGAAGAAACATCGCAAAGGTAAGTGGTCTTAATTATTTTATTTTAGCTTAGAATTAGGGTTGCTATATTGAGATAGCATGTACTGTATATTACATAGATTGGGGGATGTATAGCACATAGATAGTATTTATTGTATATTAGATAGATAGGGGGATGTATATTAGATAGGATGTATTTTAGATATATAGTATTGTATATTAGATAGGGGGATGTATATTAGATAGGGGTGTATTGTATTTAATTGTAATGTATTTAACTGTATTGTATTTAATTGTATTATACTGTATTGTATGTATTGTATTGTATGTATTATATGTATTTCCTTTTCAGGTGTGTTATTTTTTTTTTCTGTAGTTGGGGAGGGGGTGTAAGTTTTTTTTTTTTTCTGTAATGTTCCTTTTTTTATTTTTTGTGACTTAGGTTTTTTTTTGTAATGTACATTTTTTATTTTTTGTGATTTAGATTTTTTTATTTTATGTAATGTAGATTTTTGATTTTTGATGACTTTAGTTTTTTTTGATTTCTGTAATTACAGTGGTGGGGAGGGGTTATTAGGGGGTAGGTAGTGTAGTGTAGGTAGGTAGTGTAGGTGTGTAGAGGGTATTTAGTTGATATTTAATGTTTTATTGCGGGGGTATAGTGCAGTGTAGTGTTTATACTTAGTGTCAAGATGGTCCTTGAGGACCGTCATGGTACTTATGTGGTTAATGTTGGGTTGTAACAGGCCCATAATGGTCATAATATACCCTTATGGGACTGATGGGGTTAAATAGAGGCTTATGAGGGTCTGGATAGACCCCCATAAGTGACCGGGTTAAAATGGTGCAGTGCTTACACTTTGTGTCATGAGGGTCCTGGATGACCCTAATGGCACTTATAGTGTTATTACATACATTTATTAGTGTGTTAGAGGGGTCTATATAGTTGAGGCACACAGTACACTGACATTGTGTGACAAACAGCATTTCAACACTTTCTCTTATTGACCGTCATTTTTTTACGGGCAGGTCGCTAGGATATATATATATATATATATATCACATATATAGTTGTGAGCGTACGAGTCGTTGCTCACGCTTGCGGGCTCGCGTAGCGAGCCCGCAAGAACTGCGTCCCTCGCGAAGCGAGGGACGCAGTTCGCCGCAAATGCGGGTCCTCGCGAAGCGAGGGCCCGCATTTGCGGTTGTCGAGGCTCAACGTCGGCTCACGCTTGCGGGCTCGCGTAGCGAGCCCGCAAGAACTGCGTCCCTCGCGAAGCGAGGGACGCAGTTCGCCGCAAATGCGGGTCCTCGCGAAGCGAGGGCCCGCATTTGCGGTTGTCGAGGCTCAACGTCGGCTGTGTTAACACACACATACACACACACGACTTTTGTAACAGAATAAACCCAACCGCCCAGCCAACAAAAACCCAAGTCGTTGCTCACGCTTGAAGAAACTGCGTCCCTCGCGAAGCGAGGGACGCAGTTCGCCGCAAATGCGGGTCCTCGCGAAGCGAGGGCCCGCATTTGCGGTTGTCGAGGCTCAACGTCGGCTGTGTTAACACACACATACACACACACGACTTTTGTAACAGAATAAACCCAACCGCCCAGCCAACAAAAACCCAAGTCGTTGCTCACGCTTGAAGAAACTGCGTCCCTCGCGAAGCGAGGGACGCAGTTCGCCGCAAATGCGGGTCCTCGCGAAGCGAGGGCCCGCATTTGCGGTTGTGGAGGCTCAACGTCGGCTGTGTTAACACACACATACACACACACGACTTTTTTAACAGAATAAACCCAACCGCCCAGCCAACAAAAAACAAACAACGTCCCCGCAAATGCGGATCCTCGCGAAGCGAGGGTCCGCATTTGCGGTGGTGGGAGCATCCCAACATCGGCTGTGTTAACACACACATACACACACACATAACTTCATAACAAAAAAAAAATCAAAGTCGCCTCACACCCGCTTACACCCAGACACACAGACGCAAGACTTAACAAAAAAACAGTAAAAAAGGCCCCTCACACGCTCTTAACACACATACGCACGATGAAGAAACAAATACACTGCGTCGTACACGTAAAAGCTAACTGCGTATATCGCAACAAAATACGGCCGCATCGGAAAAAAATACGGCCGCGAAAGACCCATTCCAACCGCCGCGCATCAAAACATCACAAACACAAGAAATAAACACAACAAACACATAAAAACCTTACTTATAGCACGGGGGGGGCATCCGGCACCTCCAAAAGTTCATTTACACGTCCATTTAAGTGAAAACAAACAGTTTAAACGACCGAAAATCGGCTAAGCGAGAGAAAAAATGGCCGCCGAACAAAACGAAAACGAGGCTCCAGACGTAACTACACTACACTTACTCGCAACAAAATACGGCCGCATCGGAAAAAAATACGGCCGCGAAAGACCCATTCCAACCGCCGCGCATCAAAACATCACAAACACAAGAAAGAAACACAACAAACACATAAAAAGCTTACTTACAGCACGGGGGGGCATCCGGCACCTCCAAAAGTTCATTTACACGTCCATTTAAGTGAAAACAAACAGTTTAAACGACCGAAAATCGGCTAAGCGAGAGAAAAAATGGCCGCCGAACAAAACGAAAACGAGGCTCCAGACGTAACTACACTACACTTACTCGCAATAATGAAACACATACTATGCGGAACGGATCACACTCATATTAAACACCATTTTAAACACTACTACGCACAAAATGGCGGATGGAACGCAAATTGTAAGCTGGAACGCAAATAGCGCATGCGTATTACGTTCTAACGGTCTAACTTTCCAGAATGTTCTACAAGTTTATAAATACTGTCTATTTGACAGAGAAAAATACATTTCTCCTCAGGTGATGAACAGAGTGACTTCTGAGATAACTGCTGCTAAAACTTTAGAAGATAATTCTTTCCTAATTTACTACTTTACATTCTGCAAATTACAACTGAGAGGTAAGCTATAATATATTACTTATTTTCAAGACAGGACATCAAAAAAAAAAATTAAAGAAGACAAAGAGGTTTATGTATACTGACAAGTGACACGCACATATATGCGTATAATGTATACTGACATGTGACACGCACATTTATGCGTATAATGTATACTGACAAGTGACACGCACATTTAGGCGTATAATGTATACTGACATGTGACACGCACATTTATGCGTATAATGTATACTGACAAGTGACACGCACATTTATGTGTATAATGTATAGTGACAAGTGACACGCACATTTATGTGTATAATGTATAGTGACAAGTGACACGCACATTTATGCGTATAATGTATACTGACAAGTGACACGCACATTTAGCCGTATAATGTATACTGACAAGTGACACGCACATTTATGTGTATAATGTATAGTGACATGTGACACGCACATTTAGGCGTATAATGTATACTGACATGTGACACGCACATTTATGCGTATAATGTATACTGACAAGTGACACGCACATTTATGTGTATAATGTATAGTGACAAGTGACACGCACATTTATGTGTATAATGTATAGTGACAAGTGACACGCACATTTATGCGTATAATGTATACTGACAAGTGACACGCACATTTAGCCGTATAATGTATACTGACAAGTGACACGCACATTTATGTGTATAATGTATAGTGACATGTGACATGCACATTTATGTGTATAATGTATAGTGACATGTGACACGCACATTTATGTGTATAATGTATAGTGACATGTTACATGCACATTTATGTGTATAATGTATAGTGACATGTGACACGCACATTTATGCGTATAATGTATAGTGACATGTCACATGCACATTTATGTGTATTGCCCCTGCAACAAACTAATTAAACAACTACATTTAAATTACATTACAAAAAAATAAGTCGGGACTATTAAAATACTATTAAAATATGAGTCATGTATACTGATATGTGACACGCACATATATGTGTATCATCTATAGTCACATGTCACACACATTTATGTATGTTGGCCAAAAATAAAAATAAGGTTAATTTAACAATTAAAATATGATTCATGTATACTGATATGTCACACGCACACAAAAAAATTACTTTCAACTATGGAAATGTGCTTCATGTATGTGACATATGTGTGTAGCACCCACCAAAAAATAATGTTAATTCAAATTAATTACAGAAGTATAATTCAATGAAATTAATTTACTGCAATTCAATAGATCACCTAAAACTCAATCTTTCTACTTTTTTAAATATTCAAACAGACTCTGCATCAACAGCGTCTTTCAACAATTTGCACTGTGCACTGTGAAGAACAATCCCTTTTAAAGAACACCAACAAAGAACAAGAGGTAAGATACAAAAATACTTTAAATGCTGAAAAGGCCATGGTTTGTTAAATACAAATAAAAAATTCTATAATTCACTATTTCACTTTATTTTTCAAACAGACACTACAAGAAGACCGGCGGATTAAGATTGGCAGGAGGGGACCCTCTGTCATTCCACACTTCAATCAAGGTAAAGTATTTAAGTATAAAAAAGAACCGAACCATGAGCCTTATTCAATTGTGAGTTGGCTAATTGAATAGGGCTTTATATAAGCACATAATAGGGCCCTCATTCAATTGCAATTTGGCCAATTGAATAGGGGTCTAAATAAGCACATAACATATTTTTTTTAAAGAAGTTTTTAGTTAGTGAACATCTATCCAAAAGCAAGGTTTTCACTAACTAAAAACTTCTTTAAAAAAAATATGCTATGTGCTTATTTAGAGTCCTATTCAATTGTGAGTTGGCTAATTGAATAGGGCTTTATATAAGCACATAATAGGTCTTCACTAACTAAAAACTTCTGTCAAAAAATATTTTATGTGCTTATATAGAGCCCTATTCAATTGGTCAAAACGCAATTGATTCAGGACCTAAATATGTTTAATGGCCGAGGGCCTCATTCAAATGTGATTGTTTAACAATGTATAACCATTAGAAAAAACACTACATAAGTATAACAAAAGTGGTGCCCATCAAACAGGATTTACATTTACATTCTTATTTTAATGTTTAACAACCTATAAGCCTTAGAAAGAAGCCTAAATAAGCATACCAACATTGGTGCCCACCAAACAGGATTGTATGAAAACTCACACAAACACATAACAAACTACATTTACATTCTTATTTTATGTTTAACAACCTATTAGCATTACAAAACTACATTAATAAGCATACCAACAGTGGTGCGCATCAAACAGGATTGTATGAAAACTCACACAAACACATAGCAAACTACATTTAGATTCTTATTTAATGTTTAACAACCTATAAGCCTTAGAAAGAAGCCTAAATAAGCATACCAACATTGGTGCCCAACAAACAGGATTGTATGAAAACTCACACAAACACATAGCAAACTACATTTAGATTCTTATTTAATGTTTAACAACCTATAAGCCTTAGAAAGAAGCCTAAATAAGCATACCAACATTGGTGCCCACCAAACAGGATTGTATGAAAACTCACACAAACACATAGCAATCTACATTTACATTCTTATTTTATGTTTAACAACCTATAAGCTTTAGAAAGAAGCCTAAATAAGTATAACAACAGTGGTGCGCACCAAACAGGATTGTATGAAAACTCACACAAACACATAGCAAACTACATTTACATTCTTATTTTATGTTTAACAACCTATAAGCCTTAGAAAGAAGCCTAAATAAGCATACCAACAGTGGTGCGCACCAAACAGGATTGTATGAAAACTCACACAAACACATAGCAAACTACATTTAGATTCTTATTTAATGTTTAACAACCTATAAGCCTTACAAAGAAGCCTAAATAAGCATACCAGCAGTGGTGCGCACCAAACAGGATTGTATGAAAACTCACACAAACACATAGCAAACTACATTTACATTCTTATTTAATGTTTAACAACCTATAAGCCTTAGAAAGAAGCCTAAATAAGCATACCAACAGTGGTGCGCACCAAACAGGATTGTATGAAAACTCACACAAACACATAGCAAACTACATTTAGATTCTTATTTAATGTTTAACAACCTATAAGCCTTACAAAGAAGCCTAAATAAGCATACCAGCAGTGGTGCGCACCAAACAGGATTGTATGAAAACTCACACAAACACATAGCAAACTACATTTACATTCTTATTTTATGTTTAACAACCTATAAGCCTTAGAAAGAAGCCTAAATAAGCATACCAACAGTGGTGCGCACCAAACAGGATTGTATGAAAACTCACACAAACACATAGCAAACTACATTTAGATTCTTATTTAATGTTTAACAACCTATAAGCCTTAGAAAGAAGCCTAAATAAGTATACCAACAGTGGTGCGCACCAAACAGGATTGTATGAAAACTCACACAAACACATAGCAAACTACATTTACATTCTTATTTTATGTTTAACAACCTATAAGCCTTAGAAAGAAGCCTAAATAAGCATACCGACAGTGGTGCGCACCAAACAGGATTGTATGAAAACTCACACAAACACATAGCAAACTACATTTAGATTCTTATTTAATGTTTAACAACCTATAAGCCTTAGAAAGAAGCCTAAATAAGCATACCAACATTGGTGCCCAACAAACAGGATTGTATGAAAACTCACACAAACACATAGCAAACTACATTTAGATTCTTATTTAATGTTTAACAACCTATAAGCCTTAGAAAGAAGCCTAAATAAGCATACCAACATTGGTGCCCACCAAACAGGATTGTATGAAAACTCACACAAACACATAGCAATCTACATTTACATTCTTATTTTATGTTTAACAACCTATAAGCTTTAGAAAGAAGCCTAAATAAGTATAACAACAGTGGTGCGCACCAAACAGGATTGTATGAAAACTCACACAAACACATAGCAAACTACATTTACATTCTTATTTTATGTTTAACAACCTATAAGCCTTAGAAAGAAGCCTAAATAAGCATACCAACAGTGGTGCGCACCAAACAGGATTGTATGAAAACTCACACAAACACATAGCAAACTACATTTAGATTCTTATTTAATGTTTAACAACCTATAAGCCTTACAAAGAAGCCTAAATAAGCATACCAGAAGTGGTGCGCACCAAACAGGATTGTATGAAAACTCACACAAACACATAGCAAACTACATTTACATTCTTATTTAATGTTTAACAACCTATAAGCCTTAGAAAGAAGCCTAAATAAGCATACCAACAGTGGTGCGCACCAAACAGGATTGTATGAAAACTCACACAAACACATAGCAAACTACATTTAGATTCTTATTTAATGTTTAACAACCTATAAGCCTTACAAAGAAGCCTAAATAAGCATACCAACAGTGGTGCGCACCAAACAGGATTGTATGAAAACTCACACAAACACATAGCAAACTACATTTACATTCTTATTTTATGTTTAACAACCTATAAGCCTTAGAAAGAAGCCTAAATAAGCATACCAACAGTGGTGCGCACCAAACAGGATTGTATGAAACCCACACAAACACATAGCAAACTACATTTAGATTCTTATTTAATGTTTAACAACCTATAAGCCTTAGAAAGAAGCCTAAATAAGTATACCAACAGTGGTGCGCACCAAACAGGATTGTATGAAAACTCACACAAACACATAGCAAACTACATTTACATTCTTATTTTATGTTTAACAACCTATAAGCCTTAGAAAGAAGCCTAAATAAGCATACCGACAGTGGTGCGCACCAAACAGGATTGTATGAAAACTCACACAAACACATAGCAAACTACATTTAGATTCTTATTTAATGTTTAACAACCTATAAGCCTTAGAAAGAAGCCTAAATAAGTATACCAACAGTGGTGCGCACCAAACAGGATTGTATGAAAACTCACACAAACACATAGCAAACTACATTTACATTCTTATTTTATGTTTAACAACCTATAAGCCTTAGAAAGAAGCCTAAATAAGCATACCAACAGTGGTGCGCACCAAACAGGATTGTATGAAAACTCACACAAACACATACCAAAGTACATTTAGATACTTATTTTATGTTTAACAATCTATAAGCCTTAGAAAAAGGCCTAAATAAGCATACCAAAAGTGGTGGACACCAAACGGGATTGTAGAAAAACAAAAAAATTATGTCATTTTTTACTTCATACAAATACATTAAAATAATATTACATTTTCATTTTTATTTTATATCAGATACTGCGTCAAGAACATCGGACCAGGAGTTTCAACTGAGGACCACACCAGCGGACGAGGACTTTCAACAGAGGACCAGACCATTGGACGAGGACTTTCAACAGAGGACTACACCATCGGACGAGGACTTTCAACAGAGGACCAGACGATTGGACGAGGACTTTCAACACAGGACCAGACCATCAGACGAAGGCTTTCAACACAGGACCAAC
Organism: Discoglossus pictus; assembly: GCA_027410445.1. Taxonomy (NCBI): domain Eukaryota; kingdom Metazoa; phylum Chordata; class Amphibia; order Anura; family Alytidae; genus Discoglossus; species Discoglossus pictus. Next base: position 79,289,059 of record CM050169.1, read on the forward strand.
AAAGATTCTGCTTCAAATCAAACTTCAACCAAGGTACAGTATAACAAGTAAAAAAAGAGAAAAATTAATTAATATTCTTCTTTAATGTTTAACCACCTATAAGCCTTAGAAAATAGCCTACAGAAGCATACCAAAATTGTGGCGCACCAAAAAGGATTGTAGAAAAACACAGAAATAATGCCATTTTTTCATTCATACAAAGACATTCAAATAACATAACATTTTCATTTTTATTTTATAACAGATACTGCGTCAAGAACATCGGAACAGGAGTTGGAACTGAGGACCACACCAGAGGACGAGGACTTTCAACAGAGGACTACACCATCGGACGAGGACTTTCAACACAGGACCAGACCATCGGACGAAGGCTTTCAACACAGGACCAACAAAGAATTTTGCTTGAAATCAAACTTCAACCAAGGTACAGTATAAAAAGTAATATCTATCATCTATCTCTTATTTGTCTTTTAGGGCCAATAATCTTTAACAATAAAAACAAACTTCAATGTAAACTTAAAAAATAAATTGGCATAGTCCAAAAAAGTCTAAAAACACAGAATCTATACAATTTGTCATTGTAACATTCCAGTCCTAAACCCTAATTTAATTGCCATTTGACAAATTGAATAGTGCTGTAAATAAGTAAATAACACCTTTTTTAAATACCTTTTTAGTTACTGAAACACTTGCTTTTGGATACATGTTTAATAAATAAAAATGTCTTTAAATAATTATCTCATGCCCTTATTTAGACTTTTATTCAATTGAACGCATTGAAATTGATTAACTATAAAATGTTAACACACTATTGATAACTATATGTCATGAAAAACAACTTAACATCTCAAAATAAACTAATGGTACATTATTTTATTTTTACAGATTAACATGGCTGATAATGAGAGTAAACAAGAAAAGAAAAGACGCCAAGCTAGAGAACGACGACAGAGAGCAGACAGCCAGCAGACACCGGAGAAGAAGGAAATTCGACGAGAAAAAGAACGCAAAAGAATTGCAAGCAAAAGACTGTCACTTGCAGAAATTAAAGATATGTAAAAAAAAACTACAAAGAAAATAAAGCATTTACAACCTGTTGCTCAAACATCAGATGACATTTTGCCAGAAAAAAGACAAGAGATACCAAAAAAAGCAACAAAGAAAACAAAGCATTTAGAACCGTTTCATGAAACATTAGATGACATTTTACCTCAAACAATACAACATATACCAAGAAAAGCAACGAAAAAAACAAAACATTTAGAACCTGTTGTTGAAACATTATATGACATTTCACCTGATGAATATGAAAGGCAAAATCCTATATGCTTTGCAAATTGTCCTCTACTCAAGTCTTTAGCAGTAGAGGTTCATAGTTGTGGGGACATGACTACTCAATGTCAGTTTTGTGAGGCTTATTATTTTAAACAGGAGAGACCCAGAGATGGACAATTTATTAGTTGTTGTCAAAAAGGCAAGTTCAAACTTCCAGAAAGGAAAGAATTTCCTATTTATTTACAAAATATTATGACTGAACCTACTTTTCCAAACTACAAAAATTTTAAGACAAACATAAGATCCTACAATAGTGCCATATCCTTTGCATCCATGGGGGCAACATTAGCTGCTAATGTACCAGGACATGGTCCTTACTGTTTTAAAGTCCAAGGACAAATTTATCATCGCACTTCCCATTTACATCCAGAGGAAGGAAATAAAAGAAAATTCGCTCAACTATATGTCCTAGATACAATGGAAGCTGTTGACCAACGTATGCAGATGGAAGAAAATAAAAAATGCTTACCCACTGTTTTCATAGAGCTAAATAACATTATGGACAACAATCCCTACAGTAAAGCTTATAAAAAATTGGCAGAAGTAGAAAATGAACAACTACTTCATTCACAAACACATCAATTACCAATGCCGAAGGTTAATATGGTGCTTAAAAGAGACAGACATACTGATAAACGTCGTTATAACTTGCCAACAACAAATGAGGTTGCAATGGTGTTTCACAATGATGAAGGAGAACCACCATTTCAAAGAGACATACGAATATATCCTAGAAATGAGGACCAACCGTTTATTAATATGAGTATCTTAAGTCCAAATTTAGATCCAATGACATATCCCATCTTTTTCCCACACGGAGAAGCAGGTTGGCAACCAAAATTAACTCTTCCCAGCTACCCAAATGCTAAAGCCAGAATCCGAAATAATGTTTCTATGCTTGAATTTAAAGTAGCTCAAATTGCCATTCGAAATGTATTTAATCCAATTTTATGTGGTGGGAAACTAACACAACAATGGATTATTGATTCATATTTGCAAGTTGAGGCAAATAATTTAAACTTTATCAAATATCAACAAGATAAACTCCATGTAGAACAATATTCTGGACTCATGGACTATGTTGCTGACGTGGCTACAAGCAGAGACATGACAGCTGGCAAAGCCATCATTTTACCATCTTCCTTTCAAGGATCTCCTCGGAATATGAGAGAAAGATACAATGATGCTATGGCTATTGTGACAAAATTTGGCAAACCCGATTTATTTGTGACATTTACATGTAATCCACAATGGCCAGAAATTACACTAAATCTACTTCTTGGACAAACTGCTTCAGATCGACCAGATTTAGTAGCCAGAGTTTTTAAGATTAAATTAAATGAATTAATACGTGACTTCACTATAAATCAGTTATTTGGCAAATGTCTTGCTTATGTATATACCATTGAATTTCAAAAAAGAGGCCTTCCACATGCACATCTTCTAATAATACTTCAAGAAAAAGATAAATTAGATACTTCAGACAAAGTGGATGCAGTCATTGTTGCTGAACTACCAGATCCAGAACTATATGGTAGACTATATGAGATTGTTACTCATCGCATGATTCATGGACCCTGTGGTGACCTTAATCCACAATCACCATGTATGGAAAATAATAAATGTTCCAAAGAATTTCCCAAAGATTATAGAGACAAAACCTATGCCAATTGTGATGGATATCCACTTTATAAAAGAAGAGAAGGAGATAGTGCCATTATTCGTGGGAAAAAAGTGGACAATAGATATGTAGTACCCTACAATCCACATTTACTCATGAAGTACAACGCCCACATCAACGTAGAAGCCTGCACTTCCATCAAATCCATTAAATATGTCTACAAATATATTTACAAAGGTTACGATGCAGCTACTGTAGTCGTCAAAAGTGCAGACAACCCTGAAAGTAGTGAGTTAGTACATGATGAACTTGCATCTCATGTAGATGCTCGCTATGTCAGTGCGCCAGAAGCTATGTGGCGGCTTTTAAAATTTGAAATGCATGATAGATCACATGCAGTATATAGGTTAGCAGTACATTTGCCACAACGACATTTAGTCTATTTCCATGCTGGAAATGAAATGAATGCATTGGCCCAAAGTGAAGATCGTCACACTACACTAACTGCATGGTTTGCATTAAATTCCACTGATGCTGAAGCAACACAATACTTATATATTGAAATTCCATATCACTATGTTTTTGTGAATGGATTATGGAGACCAAGAAAAACCAGAGGCAATAAAATTATTCCAAGAATTTACACAGTCAGTCCAAGAGATGTTGAACGTTTTTGCTTACGGATATTACTTTTAAATGTTCCTGGAGCACAAAGTTTTGAACAATTAAGAACTGTTAATGACATTGTATATGAATCCTTCCATTTAGCTGCAAGACATAGAAACTTACTCGCTGATGATACAGAGTGGGAAAGATGCTTAGAAGAAGCAGCACAATGTCAAATGCCACGACAGATGAGAGAACAATTTGCTTTTATTTGTATCTTCTCAAATGCTCCAAATGCATTAGCTTTGTGGGAGACTTTTAAAAGTAATATGGCTGAAGACTTTATGCGACGATACAATGAACCCATTGCACACTTAAAAGCGTTAATGGAAATCCAAGAAGTCTTTTTAACTCATGGATTAAGTTGTGCAAGTTTTAATTTGCCTGATCCAGGTCTTATAGATGACATTAACTTTGAAGACTATGACATTCAACTACAAGCAGAAAGAACAGAAGAAAGACTTGCAACTTTAAATACACTACAATTGCAAGCATTTCATGCCATTAAAAATGCTATAGATGATGACATGGTGACAGAGCGTTATTTCTATCTTGATGGACCTGGCGGATCAGGAAAAACATATTTGTACAATTTATTAATGAGTTCAGTACGAGCACAAGGAAAAATAGCAATGGCGTTTGCCACTACTGGAATTGCTGCACTTTTATTAGAAGGTGGAAGAACTGTTCATAGTGGATTTAAACTGCCAGTGCCTATTTTAGAAAATTCTGTGTCAGATATTCGCATGACATCCTTACAAGCAAAGAAATTGAAGAAATGTAAATTAATTATAATAGATGAGGCCACAATGATGTCATGCTATGCCCTCCAATGTATTGACCGTTTGCTTCGTGAAGTCATGGATAATATTTTTCCATTTGGTGGAAAGGTAATGTTGTTGGGTGGCGATTTTAGACAAACATTACCTGTTGTTGTACATGGAAATCGAACTGACATTATCGAAACATGTATAAAGTCAAGTACAGTATGGAAACATTTTACCCATCTTCAACTGCAACAAAATATGAGATCAGAAGGCCAAACTGATTTCAATGATTGGCTTATTAAAATTGGAGAAGGCAGAACAGAAAAAATACTAAATTTACCTGACGACACTGTAGAGATCCCACCTCATATGATTTGTCAACAAGATATTATATCGGCTATATTTGAAGGGAGCATAAATAACGAAGAATATTCCGAGCTTGCCAACCAAGTCATACTGACGTGTAAAAATAAAGATGCATTAATCCTCAATAATAAAATCTTAAAAAAAATTTATGCACCACAAAGAAATTATCACAGTGCTGATTCTGTACTTGCTGATGACAATGAAAGTCAGGCTAACTTTTCCACTGAATTCATAAACTCTTTAACTCCTTCTGGAATGCCACCACATATTTTGCAGCTAAAGAAAGGTGCAATTATCATGTTACTGCGAAATATGAATCCCAAAAAAGGCCTATGCAATGGCACAAGATTAATTGTTCAACAATTAAAGGACCATTTTATAGATGCTGAAATTTTAACTGGGACCCATAGAGGAGAGAGAGTTTTCATACCAAGAATAGATTTAGCACCAAGTGAAAGTAGTCTCCCTTTTATACTTCAAAGAAGACAATTTCCCATTATTATGGCATTTGCCATGACCATTAATAAATCACAAGGTCAAACTTTCAAATCTGTGGGTATTTTCTTGGAAGAACCAGTTTTTGCACATGGTCAATTGTACGTTGCGTTGTCAAGGTGCAAAAATCCACAGGCAATTAAAGTTTACATTGAAAACAATGAAAGTCAAGGTGATTTATTAGAAGATGGACGTATTTTTACTAAAAACATTGTCTACTATGAAGTACTATAACTTTGAAGGATACTAATTAAAGGTGCCAAGATTTTTTAAAAGCATTGCAAAATACATAACAATTGGTTGTTTAATTCAGTCATAATTAATGGAAGTCATGTTTATGAATGATTCGCCTCACAAAATACTTGCCTTGCATTGTTAGTAAAAATTATGTTAAAATGTTAAGTCACTATGTTAATGTTTCTAATGTTAAAAGTTTAAAAAATATATTTTGAAGTTATTTCATTCAACATATTACAAAGTGGATGTTAAGAGGTCAAGCACCTTTTAAGTCACAATGTAAATATTGTCTGTTATCTTAAGATTACTACCTACATTAATGTTTATCGCCAATTTATGTGCTCAGTAATAAATTAGTTTAATTACGTACGTTTTAAGAAGAGTTTGACTGTATGCCTTCCTCTACATTCAATGTATATTCAAGTTAACAATTATTGTGATAGAAATTGAATTTTAATACTGATTAATTTAAATGTCAATTGTTTTTACATTCAAATGTTAATACTTTTAATAAAAAATTACTTTACAAAATGTATTCACTATGTTCCTGTTTATAATGTTCAAAATTATACCAATGTTTTGTCAACTTCTAAACTTACATAAAAAATAAAGTTCAAGTTTAAAAATATATACTTTGATGGTTATTGCTTACATATATTTTAAACTTCATGTTAAAATTTGCAACGTTTAAAAAAGGGTTTTTACTTTTGGCTTTCCTATTCATTCAATGTATATTCAAGTTAACAATTCTTCAGATACTAATTACATTTTAAAAAACCATTACATCAACATTTTACAAAAATACACGTTCATATTAAAATACTTACAAGTGTCAAAAATATATGTTAATAACTAAACAACTTGACAAACATATACATAACATTGCCGTCATTTTTTGACGGGCAAGTCGCTAGTATATATATATCGTATACTGTATATAGTTGATAGTTGTGAGCAATACGGATTGCTGCTAACATTGCGGGCTGCAGTTGCTGGCCAGAAACTCCAAAGGCTGGTGGAGATGGGCGCCGTTGTTGCTCATCGATACGACTCCGTACGACTTACAGTGAGCGCCGAAGGTGCTCACTGCGCTGGTGGTGATGAGCACCATAGGCGCTCATCCCTATGTCCCGCGTGACAGGCAGTAGGGGCCGCAATCTGCGAGATCAGCTGTTTGTGGCCGCATAGGGCCGCAAACTGGGGCCTGCCAGGGGAGAATTCCGGCGCTCATTGCGAAGCCCCCCAGCCTCGCATCACCCCCCAGTGTCTCCTCCTTCCTTCCGATGGACAGCAGCAGGAGCAGCAGATGAAGGAAAGTGAGGGGAGGGGGAGGGATTATTTGGAGAGGAGGAAAGGGAGAGGAGGGAGGAAGAGAATGAGGGGGGGAAGGAGGAGGAGGATGAGGGAGGAAGGAGGAGAAGGATGACACCCCTTACCCTAACCCAAACACCCCTCACACTTATCCCTAACACCTAACCCTAAAATCCCTCACCCTAACACCTAACCCTAGCACCCCTTACACTTATCCCTAACACCCCTCACCCTAACCCTAACACCCCTCACACTAATCCCTAACACCTAACCCTAACATCCCTAACCCTAACACCTAACCCTAACACCCCTTACACTTATCCCTAACACCCCTCACCCTAACACCTAACCCTAACACCCCTAACCCTAACATTCTCACACTTATCCCTAAGACCTAACACCCCTCACACTTATTCCTAACATGCCTCACCCTAACACCTAACCCTAATACCCCCTTACACTTATCCCTAACAGCCCTTACCCTAACACCTAACCCTAACATCCCTTACCCTAACACCCATCACACTTATCCCTAACACCCCTTACCCTAACCCTAACACCCCTCACACTAATCCATAACACCCATCAACCTAACACCTAACCCTAACATTCTCACACTTATCCCTAAAACCTAACACCCCCCACACTTATCCCTAACACCCCTCACCCTAACACCTAACCCTAATACCCCCATACACTTATCCCTAACAGCCCTTACCTTAACACCTCACCCTCACATCCCTCACCCTAACACCTAACCCTAACACCCCTCACACTTATCCCTAACACCCCTAACCCTAACACCCCTCACACTTATCCGTAACACCCCTTACCCTAACCCTAACACCCCTTACACTTATCCCTAACACCCCTCACCCTAACCCTAACACAACTCACACTTATCCCTAACACCCCTCACCTTAACACCTAACCCTAACACCCCTCACACTTATCCCTAACACCCCTCACCCTAACACCCCTCACACTTATCCCTAACACCCCTCACCCTAACCCTAACACCCCTCACACTTATCCCTAACACCCCTTACCATAACCCTAACACCCCTCACACTTATCCCTAACACCCCTCACCCTAACACCTAACCCTAACACCCCTCACACTTATCCCTAACACCCCTCACCCTAACCCTAACACCCCTCACACTTATCCCTAACACCCCTCAACCTAACACCCCTCACACTTATCCCTAACACCCCTCACCCTAACACCTAACCCTAACACCCCTCACACTTATCCCTAACTCCCCTCACCCTAACCCTAACACCACTCACACTTATCCCTAACACCCCTTACCCTAACCCTAACACCCCTCAAACTTATCCCTAACACCTAACCCTAACATCCCTCACCCTAACAACTAACCCTAACCCCCCTTACACTTATCCCTGACACCCCTTACACTAACACCCCTCACACTTATCCCTAACACCCCTCACCCTAACACCTAACCCTAATAACCCCTTACACTTATCCCTAACAGCCCTTACCCTAACACCTAACCCTAACATCCCTTACCCTAACACCCATCACACTTATCCCTAACACCCCTTACCCTAACACCTAACCCTAATACCCCCTTACACTTATCCCTAACAGCCCTTACCCTAACACCTAACCCTAACATCCCTTACCCTAACACCCATCACACTTATCCCTAACACCCCTTACCCTAACCCTAACACCCCTCACACTAATCCATAACACCCATTAACCTAACACCTAACCCTAACATTCTCACACTTATCCCTAAAACCTAACACCCCCCAGACTTATCCCTAACACCCCTCACCCTAACACCTAACCCTAATACCCCCATACACTTATCCCTAACAGCCCTTACCTTAACACCTCACCCTCACATCCCTCACCCTAACACCTAACCCTAACACCCCTCACACTTATCCCTAACACCCCTAACCCTAACACCCCTCAAACTTATCCATAACACCCCTTACCCTAACCCTAACACCCCTTACACTTATCCCTAACACCCCTCACCCTAACCCTAACACAACTCACACTTATCCCTAACACCCCTCACCTTAACACCTAACCCTAACACCCCTCACACTTATCCCTAACACCCCTCACCCTAACACCCCTCACACTTATCCCTAACACTCCTCACCCTAACCCTAACACCCCTCACACTTATCCCTAACACCCCTTACCATAACCCTAACACCCCTCACACTTATCCCTAACACCCCTCACCCTAACACCTAACCCTAACACCCCTCACACTTATCCCTAACACCCCTCACCCTAACCCTAACACCCCTCACACTTATCCCTAACACCTAACCCTAACATCCCTCACCCTAACATCTAACCCTAACTCCCCTCACACTTATCCCTAACACCCCTCACCCTAACCCTAACACCCCTCACACTTATCCCTAACACCCCTTACCCTAACCCTAACACCCCTCACACTTATCCCTAACACCTTACCCTAACATCCCTCACCCTAACACCTAACCCTAGCACCCCTTACACAAATCCCTAACACCCCTCACCCTAACCCTAACACCCCTCACACTAATCCCTAACACCTAACCCTAACATCCCTCACCCTAACACCTAACCCTAACACCCCTTACACTTATCCCTAACACCCCTCACCCTAACACCTAACCCTAACACCCCTTACACTTATCCCTAACACCCCTCACCCTAACCCTAACACCCCTCACACTTATCCCTAACACCCCTTATCCTAACCCTAACACCCCTTACACTTATCCCTAACACCCCTCACCCTAACCCTAACACCCCTCACACTTATCCCTAACACCGAACCCTAACATCCCTCACCATAACACCTAACCCTAACACCCCTCACACTTATCCCTAACACCCCTCACCCTAACACCTAACCCTAACACCCCTCACACTTATCCCTAACTCCCCTCACCCTAACCCTAACACCCCTCACACTTATCCCTAACAGCCCTTACCCTAACACCTAACCCTAACATCCCTTACCCTAACACCCATCACACTTATCCTTAACACCCCTTACCCTAACCCTAACACCCCTCACACTTATCCATAACACCCATCAACCTAACACCTAACCCTAACATTCTCACACTTATCCCTAAGACCTAACACCCCAAACACTTATCCTTAACACCCCTCACCCTAACACCTAACCCTAATACCCCCATACACTTATCCCTAACAGCCCTTACCTTAACACCTCACACTCACATCCCTCACCCTAACACCTAACCCTAACACCCCTCACACTTATCCCTAACTCCCCTCACCCTAACCCTAACACCCCTCACACTTATTCCTAACATGCCTCACCCTAACACCTAACCCTAATACCCCTTTACACTTATGCCTAACAGCCCTTACCCTAACACCTAACCCTAACATCCCTTACCCTAACACCCATCACACTTATCCCTAACACCCCTTACCCTAACCCTAACACCCCTCACACTAATCCATAACACCCATCAACCTAACACCTAACCCTAACATTCTCACACATATCCCTAAAACCTAACACCCCCCACACTTATCCCTAACACCCCTCACCCTAACACCTAACCCTAATACCCCCATACACTTATCCCTAACAGCCCTTACCTTAACAACTCACCCTCACATCCCTCACCCTAACACCTAACCCTAACACCCCTCACACTTATCCCTAACACCCCTCACCCTAACCCTAACACCCCTCACACTTATCCCTAACACCCCTTACCATAACCCTAACACCCCTCACACTTATCCCTAACACCCCTCACCCTAACACCTAACCCTAACACCCCTAACCCTAACACCCCTCACACTTATCCCTAACACCCCTTACCCTAACCCTAACACCCCTCACACTTATCCCTAAGACCTAACACCCCTCACACTTATTCCTAACATGCCTCACCCTAACACCCCTTACACTTATCCCTAACACCCCTCACACTAACACTCCTCACACTTAGCACTAACACCCCTCACCCTAACACCTAACCCCCTCACCCTTATCCCTAACACCCCTTACCCTAACACCCCTCACACTTATCCCTGTGTCTCTTCCCCCCTTATCATCAAGGGAGGGGGGAGGATGATGAGGGAGGGGGGAAGAGACACAGGGGAGGATGATGAGGGAAGGGGGAAACAGACACAGGGGAGGATGATGAGGGAGGGGTAAAGAGATACAGGGGAGGATGATGAGGGAGGTGGGAGGATATGAGGGAGGAGGGATGAGACACAGGGGAGGGTGATGAGGGAGGTTGGAGGATGATGAGGGAAGGGGGATGAGACACAGGGGAGGGTGATGAGGAAGGGGGAAGAGAGACACGGGGAGGATGATGAGGGAGGGGGGAAAGAGACACAGGGGAGGATGATGAGGGAGGGGGGAAACAGACACAGGGGAGGATGATGAGGGAGGGGGTAAAGAGATACAGGGGAGGATGATGAGGGAGGTGGGAGGATGATAACGGAGGGGGGATGAGACACAGGGGAGGGTGATGAGGAAGGGGGGAAAGAGACACAGGGGAGGATGATGAGGGACGGGGGGAAGAGACACAGGGGAGGATGATGAGGGAGGGGGTAAAGAGATACAGGGGAGGATGATGAGGATGATATAACTTCTGCAAGTGCACAGTGCCACTCATATCTAATGTCACAGTAGCTTGCATGCATAGTACCAATCTGTCAAAACCTGTAATGATGAGTGAGGTCTAGAGTAGCCTGGTTCCCTTATCCTCTACAGGTTGAGACCTAATGTTTGGGTTACTCCAGACCAACACATGAGTACAAGCAGCACACAAACTCAAAGCCGCCATCCTCCTCCTGGTCCAGCATCATCAGCCACATCAACCACTGCTGTCCTCCTTGCCCCCTCTCAACCATCCGCCACTCCGTCTCTTGCCTTGAGCAGTTCCTGCTCATCTGCCCATAGTCAGGTGCCTGTAAAGGACATGTTTAAGCGTAAGAAGCTAATGTCACAAAGTGCCCCAAATTTGAAGTGATACGACCAACCAAGCATCTTTTTCCATCTCCCGGGCCCAAAAATCCACGCCTTATACACGTGCCCTGATAGGTGACGTTACAAGTATTAAACTGATAAGAGAAGTACTTACAAACACGCCACTCCTATATGGTGGCACCTTTGATTGCACGATCTTTGTCCCAAAATTGAAGTGATACAATCAACAAAGCATCTTTTTCCATCTCCTGGTTCTAAAAATCCAGGCCTTATACACGCCCCCTAAAAGGTGACGTAACAAGTATTAAACTGATAAGAGTAGTACTTACAAACACGTCACTCCTATCTGGTGGAACCTTTGATTGCACGTGCCGTGCCCCAAAATTGAAGTGATACGACCAACAAAGCATCTTTTTCCATCTCCTGGTTCTAAAAATCCAGGCCTTATACACGCCCCCTGATAGGTGACGTAACAAGTATTAAACTGATAAGAGTAGTACTTACAAACACGCCACTCCTATCTGGTGGCACCTTTGATTGCACGTGACGTGCCCCAAAATTGAAGTGATACGACCAACAAAGCATCTTTTTCCATCTCCTGGTTCTAAAAATCCAGGCCTTATACTCGCCCCCTGATAGGTGACGTAACAAGTATTAAACTGATAAGAGTAGTACTACTTAACACACCTTATAATAATGCAGAGAGAGGCAACGCAATGTTTGCGGTGCGTTAAACGGGGAGTTTGGTCTGTCACTGTGAAGCGGGCCTAACCCTTACACTACGTGATTGATACAACATCATACCTGATGTTTTAAAGCACGTTATTCCAAACAATTTAGGAATGTTAGCTAATTTAGGCCCTTTATGGGTTAAAACCAGACTCTGCATCAACTATGTAATTTTCCGTGGGAGTTTTGCCATGGATTCCCCTCCGGCATGCCACAGTCCAGGTGTTAGTCCCGTTGAAACAACTTTCCCATCACTATTGTGGCCAGAAAGTGTCCCTGTGGGTTTTAAAATTTGCCTGCCCATTAAAGTCTATGGCGGTTCGCCAGGTTCGCCGGTTCGCGAACATTTGCGGCGGTTCGCTATCCGAAAATTTTATGTTCGCGACATCACTATTTAGATATAATAGTTTGGCTATTACAGAACCCAGTTCCCTTTAGTACCCTTGGATATATTCCATCAGGCCTAGTTAATTAGTATTCACTTGCCATCTCTGATGAATGTTCTCCATCACAGATGATCAAATGTATACATTATTAAACATTTTACTTTTATAATTAAATATTTAGTTATTCATTATACAGGAAAAGCATCTAATGGAAAAGTCTTCATGATCTTAATGTGTGTAGCTTGCAGGACAAAAAGGAGAGGGATTATACTATGGAGATCTTCAAATATATCAAACCATTAAATGTTAGAGCCCTCATCTCTGTTCCTTCTCTCTCCCTCTAAATGAAAAACCTTTCTAACTTTCACTTCTCTTCTGACCCTTTTTATTTATATCTGTTTAATCTTTCCCTGATTTCTGCCCCTTCCATTCCCTTTAGATTGTAAGTGGCGAGTTTTCAGTCTTCTAGGATGCTTTGGGAAAAAGCACTTCCTGCAAAGATTCTAAGCTCAAAACAGTGCCCTCCATTTTGGAAGGTTGTTAATGCTGTCGTTTTCCTTGTTTTTATCCCCTGTATTGTGCTACGGAATATGTTGGCGCATTACAAATAAAAGTTAATAATAATAGTAAGGTGATTTGCCCCTTCTGGATTGCTACCTTGTCATGGTGAAGGGGCATGTGCACATCAATGAGGCTGTAAGCTATGTAGGGTCACCCAAGTTAGGAAGGTTTTAGCAGAGAGGTCAGAGAGGCAACCCGTTCCAGTATCTTTGCCAAGAAAACCATATGGACCATGTGGTCCATATGGTCACTGAGAGTCAGACATAACTGAAGGACTGAAATAAAACAACAAGGTGCTTTTGAAACAAGTACTATGTACATTTGATTTTAATCTCAAAGGCAGGGCCCTCCATTATTTTCCAATTGTTTTTGCCTTGTATTTAAACTTCTATATAGTGCTACAGAATATGTTGGTGAGTAACAAATAATGGATACAAATGTAAGGCTGTCTGGCAAAAGGCTATTTTCAGGCTAAATTAAGCCAAATTTTCGGTATATACACTGATCATAACAGATGCTTATTTTAATTCTTGTATGCAGTGGAATATATTTAAAAAAAACAGCATTTATACTTAACAAGTTTAATTTAATAACACATTTTACTGGTATAACAATGCATATTACTTAAAGCCATATTAAATTGAGGTGGGTTATGAATGCGTCTGATAGAGGGGAATTAGTCATGTATGATTACATTTATTTGCAGGCACTATGTTTATTTAACTTTGTATTTAAAAAAAAAAACTGTTGGAGGTGATGTTTACACCCCCAGGATTGAGCTATGCTTCTCAAGGTACGATTTTCTAAAAGTATACCCTGTCCATGTGAGCATGCTCAGCTTAGCAACCAATAAGCAATGCAGTCAGCATAGATGACTGCTATACTGGGTCTCTAAAGGACCATAAATCGACATTCAAATAAAAATGTTTGAGAGGTTAAACGGTTGTTCTTTAGACATACACCCTCTCCTTGATAAATTCTGACAAATTATAATTGTACTGAAACCAAACATTTCAGCTTCTTCTTTCTATTCTAATTTGTCTTTTAGGTGAATGAGCATTTATGCTTGATTTATGGTCCTGCAATGACCTGCAAGAGCCAGCCATAGTCTTGATTCACGTGTCTATTTGTGAGTGAGTGCATACAATTTACTGGGACTGGGAGAGATCTCAGCGGCTTGGGGAGCTAATGGGACAATTCACTGGGGCTGAGGGAGGTGATGGGTCAATTCACTTGGGGTAGGGGAGGTAATGGGGTAAAACACTGGTGTTGGGTGTGTTACAGGGCAAATCACCGGGGCTGGGGGAAGGTTCACCTGGGATGTAGATAAAACAATCAGTGAATGAAGGGACACATACCTTGTTCTGGGTATTACAGAAATCTAAAGAAAAGCTGCCTGCACAATCCCCAGGCCAAAATGATACAATGTATTAGTTATGTTATTAGTTATTAGTCATTTTCCCTGTGAATTTCAGGGGGTGTCAACATTGATAGAAAAATGTTTAAATGTTTATTTTGGTATTTTTTCATGCAAATAATTGTTTTCATACACAACCAATTCTCCTCTATCAGATGCATTCATAACCCAGCTCCCTTGCATATACCTTTAATAGATGCATTGACGCTATTCATCTTTCAGAATTTAATAGTTTATTTAATAACAATGCAACTTGTTACAATTAAATTGCTACAACTACATTGTTTAGCTTCTAAACATAAAACAAATGCATTAATGTGGTTCTAAAAGGGCACTGTTCTGCCTTAAAAAACAAACCACATTTATCATGAAAACAAATAAATTTTTTAAGCAAAAGCACACATTTAATTTTTATATACAAGTTTTCAAAAACATGATTTTAGCTGCTTTAAGGCTTCAAACATGCTAGTAAGTGGAATCTCATAAAAACACTATCTGCCTATCTAATGTCAGTATACAAAGTTAGCTTTTAAAAAATAAAACCAACCCAAACAGATTCAAAATAATACAAAGGGCTTTCACTGAAGTTTTATGAAGAAATTAGTATAAAAAATAAAATAGTTTTGTTCATGTGTATCCACATACCCATCCCTTTTCATGATAGCGTTTACAATTGTCCCAGTTCAAGTATGAATAATGTCTGCTGTTCTACTGAGGGATAACAGACTCTCCACTTAATTCATTTTAGATCTTGTTTTCATCAAAATCAAATTTGTATGAGATTTTCTTAAACTAATTCCACACTTAATTTTGCTTTCATTGGTATCCAGCCATACTTATACATAAATAACTTTTTGTTAAAAAATATATACAGTGCTGTTCTAATAATAGAGTTATCTCTATTTATTAAATGATCTTAAATATGTTGGCAAGCATGTAGGTTTCAACTTCAAATAACATAATAATACATTCATAAAGAACTATTTGTGTCATTTTTTATATTACAAATAAATAGAATACATTAGTTGATTACAAATATTTTTATTACAATGAAAAACATTGGAAAAGTATTGGCAAAAAATTTAATTGAAGTTAAAGGAATATGTAAGGTTTCTGTAATTTACTAGGCTCACAATATCTATGTATCTATATACTGTTATGTACTTTATTTTATTAACTATTTACTGTTATGTACTTTATTTTTACTGAATAAAATCAAACAATAAGGATCAGCTTGGGCCTTCAGCTCAAGAACACACAGACTCTACATTACTGACGGTGCATTGTCTCATACTAACCAAAAAGTGATCATGTCTCAACAACATTTACCATCAGGATTGAGCAGTCACCTCTGCAGGGGCTCAGCCAATGTCACTGAGCCTTATATACTCCAGAGTAGAAGGACTCACCAACTATCTTTTTTCCCAGTTTAATTTATCATCAGGATTGAGCAATCACTTCTGCAGGGGCTCAGCCAATGTCACTTGGGCTCCAATCATCCACTGAGCAGAAGGATTCACCAAGTCATCTTCCCAGTTCCATTTGCCTTGGTTTATTTTGCCTCTAGACATAGAGCCTCACATGCCGCTACTCTTCTGACTCTGAACTCATATAACATACCCTCCCACCTATGATTTGTGTTAAATTATAGTGAAGGCTTAGTACAATCACATCTATTTGATACACTCACTGACTTAATCACTACTTAAACGTCTACTCTTTTTTCAATACCGTACTCACCTTTTCCTTTTAAGTACTTTAACTTTATTTTCATTAGTCCATATAGATTGTAAGTTTGTGAGTTTTCAGTCTTGTAAGGTGCTTTGGACAAAAGCACCATGTACTCAAAGAGGGCCACAGTTGCTGGTAAGGAGCGCCAAAGGCTCTCCTTGCACTGGTGGAGATGAGTGCCGCAGGCGCTTAGCCCTACGACCCCCTACGACTTTCGGACCGCAAATGCAGACCCTCGCGATGTGAGGGGCCGCATTTGCGGAGGTGGAGGCTCTACGGCGCCTCACAACCCCTTACAAACGACCACACAATGGGACTTTACAAAAAACAAACAAACATGCAATGACTAACTACGGACTTACAGAAAAAAATACGAGCCGCGGGACTTACAAAAAAAAATAAATGCGGACTTACACAAAAAGAATTACTGACTCGCACAAATATGACCTTAACGGACAACCCGGGTACAGCGGCAGACATTAAAAAAACACAAAAATACACGCAACAGTAACATACAAATCTTACCCACACCAAGGGGGGACACCCAGGACCTCTGCAACACTGCTTAAACCTCAAATTCGGTTTAGACATTCGAAAATCCCCTAAAAAATCAAAACGAGGCTACACGACTCCTAAAGCCGCTAAATACCACAAAGCAAATACGGCTTTTACAAAAACCTGTGCGACCTACAACATACACCATTAGCAAGGACGCTTCATCATACAAACCGGCCTACCGCATACACATTTGCCGCAATTTTACAACACTACCTTACAGAATGCGAAAGTACCCAGATACACTAATGGCATCCCCTCACGCACGCAGCCTATTTACACTACACACTTCACACATTGCTGACACTTACACCTCTGCTCCACAACAGTGCAAACCTTCATTGTATGCTGCAGGAACATCAAAACAGATTCAGCACAATGCTTCCTGCATATATTACTTACAAATAGGTAAAGTATATTAATTTATTAATTTATTACTTATTTAATTAGCATCAAACAATACATATACACACAAAAAAAAATAACACGATTGCAATAAACGCAAAAGCCATTCACTGCCCGCCTCCTAACGAGCACCAACGCTGCTCATAGCACACAAACTACACCAGCGGACGGCCTTGCAATAAGCGCAAAAAACAGATCAGCGACGACCTTACAATGACAGCAAAAGCGCCACTGATGAAAAAAAATACAACAACCAAGAGGCTCGCAAGGAGTGCTGAAGGATCTCAGACCACCAACAACAATTTATGGCTGTGGCAAACAGCATTACCTGCCTTACAATTTTATTGCGGTAATTTTTTGATGGGCAAGTCGCTAGTAATAATAATAATAATAATATGCTGAAACATGCTTCAGAGACATGGTCACTGATAGCTTAGTATGAGACTCAGCACAGTCAGTAGTGCAGAGTGTGTGTTCATATGTCCCTTTAAGTTTGAAATGCATGCATCAAAATACCAAGATAGAGGCGCTCAATCAGAGAATGAACTAACCTTAATAGGTTAGTTCTATGGACACGATCGATAACCCACTCTGAGAGCAACCTCTTTTAGCTCACTGGTGCCTTTCACAGGGAGAAATAGCCCGTAGTATATCGGTCTTGTCCCACTCACTAGAGTGATCCCGCCCCAAAATACCAGGCAATTCTAGCCTGAAGAGAAAAAACAGCAAACCCCAGATGTATGTTCCAGCCTTCATCAGGCCTTATCAGAGAGGTGTATGTGATATCTCCTTAAGGCACAGTGAGCAAGGGGTCCACGTCTGAAGTACCCTATAACCCTTAGGGAGACGAATCCCTAAGGGTCATTTGAATAAACAAAATACCAAAATAGAGGTGCTCAATCAGAGAATGAACTAACCTTAATAGGTCAGTTCTATAAACATAATAAACCACTCTTGATGTTTCTCTTGTTCAGGGTAGAATTGCCTGGTATTTCGTGGCTGAGTCACTGTTTTGAGTGGGACCAGACTGATATACTACAGGATATATACAGGTAACCCGGCCTATAGAGCAAACCTACTAAGATATTGCTCGTTCTCAGATTAGCATCTCTGCTCTTTTTGTTTAGATTTTCTCACGTTATGGGTGATAGGTGGAACCAGTTGTTGACTCCTTGCTCACTGTGCCAAAGCTACACCTCATTGATGAGGCTCACAGAGGCTGAAACAAGTCTGGGGTTTCCTGTTTCTCCTGTACAGGTTAGAATTGCTTGATATTTCGGTGCTGGGTCACACTTTTGAATTAGATCAGACTGTTATAACGGAGGAAGAAATCCAAAAGAGGTTGAAAAAATGAATATTAATAAAGCCCCAGATCCTGATGGAATACATCCAAGAGTACTGAGAGAACTGGGTTCTTTAACAAAATTGACTAAAAGTATTTTTTAAGCCTCAATTACTATGTAACCATGACCTACTACAGGATATTTCTCCCTGTGAAGGGCACAGATGAGCTAAAAGAGGTTGCTCTCTGAGGCCCTCATTCAATTGCGATTTGGCCAATTGAATAGGGCTCTAAATAAGCACATAGCAATTTTTTTTTTAAAAATAAGTTTTTAGTTAGTGAAAACCATGCTTTTGGATAGATGCTTACTAACTAAAAACTTACTTTAAAAAAAAAATGTTATGTGCTTATTTAGAGCCCTATTCAATTGGCCAAATAGCAATTGAATGAGGGCCTGAGTAGGGTCCTCATTCAATTGCAATTTTCCCAATTGAAGAGGGCTCTATATAAGCACATAACATATTTTTTGACGGAAGTTTTTAGTTAGTGAAGACCTTGATTTTGGATAGAAGTTCAGTAACTAAAAAGTTCTGTATAAAAAATATGTTATGTGCTATAGAGCCCTATTCCATTTGCCAACTCACAATTGAATGAGGCTCTAGGTAACTAGACCTATAGAGCAAACCTACTATGGTATTGCTCATTCTCAGATTAGCACCTCTACTCTTTTTGTTTAGATTTTCTCACCTTATGGGTGATAGGTGGAACCAGACGTGGACTTCTTGCTCACTGTGCCTTAGGGAGTACATCTGCACTTCACTGGCGAGGGTCGCAAAAGAGGCCTGTGAAAGAGGCTCCGACCGAATTCTGAGTATCGGGCTTAAAAAAAAGCCACTATTTTATTTTCAAGGCAGTAACTCAGCAGCCATTGGGAGGCCGCCAAAGGCGCTAATTGAATAGCAAATTAGCTTTAAACCTCACTTATGCACTCCATGCCTCAGGAGTAGGCAGGGAGCTTATAAGTGAGGTTGGTAGCTAATTTTATATTACATTGGTGTATTTTGGTTGCCTCCCAATGGCTTCTGAGTTAAGGGATTGAAAAAAAAAATTGATGCATTTTTCTGTTAAGCCTGACACTTGGAATCTGGTCAGAACCTCTTTTGCGAGCCTCACGATGAGCGCCTTTGGCCTCTTCCCCCCCATCTATGTGCAAGCCTCACGATAAGCACCTAGGTCGCTCATCGCCTCTTCCCCCTACTCTACAGTATGGGCCTTGCAATGAGCGCTTTCAGTGCTCATTGCAGGTGGTGTCAAACTTTCAGGCCTTGCAATGAGCGCCTTCGGCGCTCATTGCACATGCACAACCCATAACTTTTAACATAGAGTTACCGACAAACTCGCAATTACGACAACTATTATAGCTCACATGTGCCCCAGTGAGCTTTCTTCAGTAATGGCCAGCAGAGACTGTGAAACACTGCTTGTAATGTCACAATATGAGTGTTGTGAGTACAAACTGGAAAGAAAGATGCTGGAGGCCGGTATGATGATCCTGTTTTCATATATTGAAGCAGGTTTGCATATAGTCTAGACAGAGAAGTAAAACCAAAAAGCATTAACTGAGACTGGAACATACTGCCAAATTGAACCACTAAGGAAGAAATGGTTGTTAATAAGGAATTTAATATTTTGATGCCATACTGAGACAAGACCCATAGCTAGGGACAAGTGACATTTTTTTCATATTTTGTTGTGGCTGTTAAAAGGTTGCAATAATTGATAAAAGAACATAATTGCACATAATTGCTCAGTGCGGTACCCTTATGAGAAAAAAACTGCAAGCTTGATTTAATTGAGCAATCATAAGTTGCCAGAGCCCATAAGTGAGGCAGTAAGTTAATTTGCTATTCAATTGGCGTCTTTTTGCTGGCTCCGGATGGTTTACAGCTTGAAAACTTGGCTTGGTTAAACCCGGAACTTACAGTCTCCGAAGCGTTTGATCTTTCACTTCTGCAAGCGTTAGGATCTCTAACATCACAGATCGCTATTCAATTGCTCCAATTCCCCAAGGCCACAAATGGTTTCACACCCGTAAATGGCAAATGTAGGAGAAAATGCCTATGAGTGCTAGAGAGGACCCGCAAGGAGGTTTAACCCCTGTCCACAGTACTGTAAATGCAAACAACAAAGCAACACTGCACTGTAAAAAACGGGGAAAGCAATGAAAGTCATTAGAATTAATTGCACAGCAGTCTCAGGCACACAAATTGGCAGTTAAATAAATGCATTTTTATGTTTCATTTCGGGGTTATATTTATGGGCTATAACAGTTTTGGCATTCATTTTTAAAATTTTGTGTTTTGAGGGTTTGCGAGTCCCATCACATATCGGAACCCGAAACTAATTGATTGACATGTAACCTCCATGTTTTACTGATGTAATGATGGTGGTCTCATTGTCTATTGGCTGATTCAAAATGGGAGGTTACAGTCCTGCTTAACTGATCATATTCTCGCCCTGAACTGCTATGGACGAGTGCATGGTTTATGGAGTTGGCTTTCGGGCCATAACTTGTGGGCTCCTTGAATTAGATAGCACCAGAATCGTAGATGAACGGGAGAGCGCAGCACGCCCGCAGACATACGGTTATGATCCCCCGAGATGCGGGCTTGCAATTGAATCGGGCTCACTCTCTTTAAGTATGACTGAACTTACTTTTTTAGTTTTTACAAATAAAGGTTAATAATTAGTATGTTTATGAAGACAGTATTGAAAAGTTTTCGCCAAGTTCTGTATATTATTTATAAAATTGGTGTGTTAAGTAAATATCATTTTTTTTTACAATTTGTACTATAATTATTGCCATTGTTACAATATGACACACCAAAAACAAAAGAAAAGAAAACAACTGTCCTAGCTTTCTATGAAGCACTAACTTTACTTTTAGTCAGATCCATCTCTAACAGCTTCAGTTCAGCTACCCAGGATTCAGCAAAAACAAACAGTTCGATTTACTGTCCAAGATTTCAGTCTATGGCTTTGCTTATCAGCTTCCACACTTCAATCTCTGTGTCTTTTTCCAGCTTTCAAAAATCAGTATGGATTTTCCTCTCTGGTGTACCTCTTGCAAACAGCATATACTTTGTCAGTCTGAATTGGCAAACTTTCCTCAGATTGCTTACTCAGCATTGCAAGCTGCGGATCCCACACAGCTTGATTTCTGCTTGCATCAGTCCACCAACTATCTACTTCCACAATTTAAAAGCTGTGCTCACATACTTTAGCTAATTAGATTCCTCTAGAACATAGTGACTGCACCTCAACTTGTACTTTGGCATCCCTGCTCTCACTCTCTACTTTCAGCTCCTCCAGCTTCTGAGGGCACTCTTCATCTTATAAAGTTTGGCTTCTCTCTCTTTCGCCAACACTTCCATATCACGCAGCTACTCCTTCAACACAACCAAATGTGTATTGGTGTCTTGATTATGGTAGCAGTTGACTCTGCAACCAATCTGTGTAACTCTTGGTCAAACTTTGTGACACTTTAAGATTTTTGGGCTCCCTTTCTCAGCCCTTTCTGCAGGGTCTCCAACTCTTCCTCTTTAGGTTTATCATTAACATAATTTTCATTATCTTCATTATTGGACAACTGTTTCTCTTCCCACTTTTCCATTGCTACTTACTTTAAAGCCCTGCAAACTGTCCTGGGGGGACTGATAACCTGGCTTATTCTGTTCTGGGTGCTTCAATAGGATGGCTGATAATTTTCACAAAACTGTATCAGCTCCATACACCCAACCTGCTTCTGTTCTGCTACATTACCATTCATAGGCTCCACAAACATGACCTCTCTTTGGGCTGCTTCTTGCTCTTCTAAGATGTGCACCTCATCTGTCTCACTGTTCACAATGGGCATTCTTGGTACCTCTCTGGTCCTGCAAGATCTGCAACTCTTCATCTCTGCTAGGCAGGATCTCTCAGAATCTGATTTTCCTGTAATGTCTCCAGCTGTTCAGTTTCCTTTGCTTCCTTCAGCTGCAGCTTCTCCTCATTAACTTGTTGCAAATCCAGTTCACTTTGCTTCAGCTGGATCTTTTGCTGAATGTTCAGCTGAAAAATCTCCTCTGACCATAAGGTCCTCCCTGAATAACTCTGGCTACTCAGTCATATTTTCGACCTCCTGTACAAGCTCTTATGGATACCTTTCCATTGTTCTTATCGATGCATCTATTTGAGTTCAAATCTTCCCCATTATCTTGATCAACATCCTTCATACCGAGGCTGGTTTTACACCCACTGATTGACAACATCTTGCCCTTTACTCTTTGACTTTTGCTCACAACATCATTCACTTTTATAAAGTAATTCAGGTTGAAAAAATACTTTGAGTCCATCAAGTTTAATCTTTTAAGATCTCCTCTGATCTGCAATATGCGGATTAGTCGTTAATTGATCCAAAGGAAGGCAAACAGAAGAAAAAAAAACAAGTGAGACTTTGGCAATTGTCTCGAAAGGTAAAACAATTAAATCCTTCCTGACCCTAGATACAGGCAATCTGATTTCTCCCTGGATCAATACTCCCTCTCTAATTAACCAGGATAACCCTGAATACCCTTTTTATTTAAAAATATATCCAATCATTTTTAAAGTTATGTATTGAATCTGCTGTCACCACCTTCCTTGGTAGAGAATTCAAAAGATTAACTACCCTTACTGTGAAGAACCCTTTTGTTTCTTTAATGTGGAATCTTTTTACTTCTAACCTTAAAGGATGTCCTTGTGTCAATTGAAATCCTCTTGGCACAAAAAGTTCCCTTGACAAATCTTTTTTTTCTCCGACATTTTCCAATATTTTTTCCAACCTCTTTTGGATTACTTCCTGCGTTAACCAATTATTTTGTGATGGTAGTGTAGCCCCATTATGTTGCCCAACCACTGTATATACCAAAGAAAATAACCTATTTAGCTCATCTGCCTTTTCCTGGTTACTAATTGTCAGATGGCTTGTGTTACATTGTAATGTTCCTATAGCTTCCTTCCTGGCCTTCTTCCCATTTATATACGTAAAAAATATTTTAGGGTTAGTCTTACTCTCTTTTGCAATTCATTTTTCATTTTCTATTTTAGCCAGTCTAGTAGCGCTTTTGCAAGCCTTGCTGACTTCCTTGTACTGCCGTAAAGCAGTCTCTGTTCCCTCTTGTTTGTATAATTTAAATGCCTGTTTGTTACTCCGTATCTTGATCTTTAAATCATTGTTAAGCCACATTGGATGGGATTTACTCCTATTACTTTTATTCCCACATGGTATATGGTGATAAGTATGTATATTTAGTAAGGATTTAAATGTTGTCCATTTATTTTCAGTGTTTTTACCTATCAGTTCTTTGTCCCAGTCTATACTTTGTATTGCTGCCCTTAGAGTGTTAAAATCTGCCCTTTTAAAATGTAGAGTTTTTGTTGCCTTTTCTTCATCCCAAAAAAACAAATAAGGTATTCTGAGCTTTACCACATAAGTAAGGGGCAAGTACTATGGCCATGTTCTTGTGATGCCAAACATCCCTAGTGGCAATTCTTTCAAAATTCAGGAGGTATGTTTTTATATCATTCTATGTTACTTGTCATTTTCCTTAGGAGGTTATCAGGTTTCATGCTTCCGCTTTAATCTGAAATCACAGTAGTATTTGAACACCTTAAATCTGCCAAATCTTATCTCATCAGGGTTTTGTACTCTTCCGCTTGTCTCAGCCATTGCTCTGTAGCTTCTCTGAGACATGAAGTGGCCTGTCTCATATGGGCTCTGCCCTCTTATTGTCTCAACAATTTCTGTCTATTCTCTTCCTGGCATGCTATGCTTGTTTTCTGGTATGCAGTGGCTTCTATCAGAGCTTTCACACCTAACACCATATGTGAAAAGGTATCTGTCTCCCACTGTTTCTGGTACATTTGATGGAGGAACAACAACATAGAGGGCCTTTAATGTTTTTTTCCAATTGTACTATAATTATTGATAATGTTCCAAAATTACACACTAAAACAAAATAAAATGCAATAATTGGCCTTGCTTCCTTTGAAGCACTAACTTTACTTTTAGTCAGATCCCTCTCTAACAGAGCTTCCATACAGCTACATTGGATGCATCAAAAACAAAAAAACATTTCAACTTACTGGCTGTTCACTTTAGGTCCAAGATTCCAGTCTACTTCTTTGCTTCAGACCCTGTTGTGGCCCTCATTCAATTGCGATTTGGCAAATTGAATAGGGCTCTAAATAAGCACATAACATATTTTTTTTAAAGAAGTTTTTAGTTAGTGGAAACTTTGCTTTTGGATAGATACTTACTAACTAAAAACTTCTTTAAAAAATATATGTTATGTGCATATTTAGAGCCCTATTCAAATGGCCAAATTGCAATTGAATGAGGGCCTATGTCTTTTTCCAGCTTTCAGACACCAGTATAGACATTCCTGTCTGGTGTACCTCTTGCAAACAGCATACACTTTGTGAGTCTGAATTTGCAAACTTTCCTCAGTCTGCCCTCTCAACTATGCAACTGCAGGTCCCAAAAACAGCATAAGGGTCACACCCACATCTAGTTCTTTAAAGGCAAGCTAAACCATTGGACTTGACATTGTATACTAAAGGAAACTTATAATATCAATCTTATGAAGAAAGAAAAAAAAATGATTTTCTCTAGCAAATAGGCATCTAAGAGGGGATATGATACATATATCCGGGGTCAATACAAGGCTTTGTCAAGTGGACTTTTTGTGCCAAGAGGTTTTCAACTGACAAGAGGAAATCCTTTGAGATTAGAAGTAAAAATATTTCACCTTAAAGAAAGAAAAGGGTTCTTCACAGTAAGGGTGGTTAATCTGTGGAATTCTCTACCAAAGGAGGTGTGACAATTTTAATTTTCAAAAGGGAATGGATATGGTTTTAATAAAAAGGGCATTCAGGGCTATCCTAGATAATTAGAGAGGGAATATTGATCCAGGGAGGAATCCAATATCCAGTATCTGGGGTCAGAAAGACATTTTAAATATTATTTACCCTTTTGAGACAATTGGCAACGTAAAAAAAAAAAAATTCTGTTTGCCTTCCTCTGGATCAATAAACAATTAACAATTAATCTGTATATTGCAGATAGAGGAGATCTAAAAAGGTTGACTTTTTTCAACCTCAATTACTATGTAACTATGTAACTATGTAAAGTAACCAGCATACATGCAGCTTTTATAGAAAACTGAACGTTGTGCATCCTCAAATCTTCCAACTCTCCAAATTGAATTTTCAATGATCCTTGATTCCTCACTGCAAAGAAAAACGTGCCAGAAGAATACAAACATTGACATGGGTGTTAAGGTTTTATGCCGCTCTAGGCAATTCAGATTTGTGTGCCCCATATGTTCCACTTGCAGGTCCTCATTTCCCTTTCCTATATCTCAATTCATACGTTGATGTGTATTATGTACATATATGGCATGTCAGAAAGTGTCAAGAACACTTACCAACAAATATATCACTGCATATTGATATTTCTGTGCATAGTTCAATGTATTGCACTGGCATCTTCAGGCAGTCTGCTGTACCTAAAAAATATGCTGCTTTAGGCCTGGGCCTTGTGGGCCTAGGCAGAAACACAACCATAATTTAGATATTTTTGTCCTATGCATAACTAAATTAATGTTGCTTCAAATAGCAAATGTGTTTAAAATGATAAATAAGCTTTATTATGAAAAGGTTATAAAGCAGACCATTTATTATGATCCTTATTTGTCATGGGAGATGTAAAGCATTATATATATACAAATAGGCTAAGCTGCATGTAACCTTGTGAGACCTTATTCAATCTCATCAAACCACTTATTTGTGTTTAGTCCATATTTTAACAAATTAACCCTATTACATGCTTCCTCATCCCATTTCATCAACACATTCTTCCTACATCATATCTCTCACCACCATTACTTCAACTTAATCATGTTACCCACAAGTTGCCCTCTCATACCGACTAATCATAACCATTATCGCATCAATTAAATTACACTTTCATCAAATGAACTCCACCAACACATTATCTCTTAGCAGCATTTGCCAGACAATTAAAATCATTTTAGGTCCAACGTGCAGCAGCATTTTGATTCCTGGTAAATAAATTGATGCTGTACCATGGTCACTTGTTTGCATATTGCATTTTGATCAATTAACTTTTTAACAGCATTCAATTTTCTCAAAAATAAAAAATATAAACACAACAATTACATTTTTCACTTTCATATTGTAACAGGGTGTGTCCTTGTACACTAATGAAACATCCTTTATCCTAATAAGAGCAATGGGTGCCATATTCACGTATTGCAGATAGAAAGCTCCTTTCTCCATTTTAAAGCTCCTCCAACTAAAAACTACAATGTTATATTCGACATCATACATTTAATAAAATAGTTTTATTTTTACATTCTAAAAATGTGTTCCCTGTTTTCAAGAGAATGTCTTAAAAAGAGGATATTTTAAATCTTTGAAGACAGTTGTCCTGCTCCTGACACAGCCTTGATTAGATATGTTATGTGATTGCCAGTGTAAGAAATGTGGAAATGCTACTGATAACTAGACTTTTCATGCAAAAAGTTCTATAAGGTGAAAACAGGAGACTTTTACTGAATAATTTTTTTCCATTTAGAAACATAACGGTTAAACCAATGCCAGTCACAATTCTGTGTGTAAGCAAAAATGGCAAGATCAGGAATAAAATGAACATTTGCCTCTGGCTTCACCCACACTATTGAATATGTTTATATTGTTTGGTCTTTACAAACATGTTTATTTCACCTTCCATATCACAAAAATGATATGGAAATAATACAGTGCCGCCAATTAGTATACACCTACTCTGGCGACAGTTTGTTTGTTTCAACTTGGAAATAAAATTGAAAATTCAAAATATGTTTTTTTTTATGTTGACACAAAAAAAGTTGATAAAAATAACTTTGACATTTGTCAGTGGAATAAATATTCACCCCCCTGGTCATTACTTTGCAGAAGCGTTTTTGCAAATACATCTTTAACTCATTTGGGGTAAGTATACAAAAGTTTTGCTTATCTGGATTTTCAAATTTATTTGCAAATTTTTCTTAGCTTGCTTGTGCTTTATTAGTTTAGATAGTGGACTATTAGGGCCTCATTTAATTGCAATTTATTCAATTGAATAGGGCTCTATACAAGCACATAGCATAATTTTTACAGAGGTTTTTAGTTAGTGAACTTCTATCCAAAAGCAACTAAAAACTTCTGTAAAAAAATATGCTCTGTGCTAATATAGAGCCCTATTCAATTGGCCAAATTGCAATTGAATGAGGCCCTCAGTGAGCAGCTATTTTGAAGTCTTGCCACATAACAGATTGAGGTTTGGGCTTTGACTAAGGCAATCAGGTTCTGGTGTGAACCACTCCAGTTTAAGTTTGACTTTGTGTTTAGAATCATTGTCACAATGGAAGGTAAGCTATCACCCCAGGACTCCATCTCAGGTCTCTTGAAGACTCAAACAGCTTTTCCACTAGAATCACCCATCTAGCAGTTAATCCTCATTAGTTTCCAAGGCCATACAGATGAAAAGAATCACAACTTGATGCCACCAACACCATGCTTCACCGTGAGGATGGTGTGCTGCACACATGGAGCCTCATTCAATTGCGAGTTGGCCAATTGAATAGGGCTCTATATAAGCACATAACATATTTTTTATACAGAACTTTTTAGTTACTGAACATCTATCCAAAATCAAGGTCTTCACTAAGTAAAAACTTCGGTGAAAAAATATGTTATGTGCTTATATAGAGCCCTCTTCAATTGGCAAAATTGCAATTGAATGAGGACCATGGTATTTTGCCCTAAGGCCTAACAGTTCAGTTGTGATCTCATCAGACCAGAGAACCATATTATGTATTTGCTGTGTTATAGTTACAAAGTTACATGGGGCCTCATTCTATTATCGGCGGTAGGAGATGCCGGGCCGCAAGGACCGTCCGCAAGCTATTCGGCTATTCTATTCCCCTCTGGCCGGGGATTCCGGCAGGCTTGCGGCCGGCGCCTTGCTATACCTTGCGGCCGCTTGCGCCGGAGGAAAGCTTTTGATCTAAAACGGCTGCAAGAGTTTCGGCCGCAAGAAAATCCCGGTTGCTTTTCAATTGCTCCGGGAACCCTCTCTGCAAGGCTAAAACCGAGCCGCAGCTTACTTGCAGGAAAAAGGTCCCGCTAGCACCAATTAGGCACATTATAAAGCCGAAATAAAGCCATCCTGCACTCTTATGAGACTATAAAGTGATTGTAGGTGTTAGCAAAAATAGCACAACATTCCCCTACACTCAAATCCGTAAATAAATTACTTTTTTATTTATGTCAAAAATCCATGTAAAAAGTCCCGAGGGCTTGGAGCACCTCAGACCCGCCCACGCTGCGGCCGGAAAATAAACAGTTAATGTAAACTCGGAGTTGGGCTGATGTGCAGGCTTGAGAGGGGGTTGCTATTAATCCTCATGTCCCCCAATATGATCCCTAGCATTTACAGAGCTGTACAGTGCCGTCTTGAATTTATTTTTACGTTTAAAGTTTTCTGAGCTTACGGCCGGTTGCAAGATATACGGCCGGCCGTAAGGGGAGATCCTTGCGGGGCCGTATAATTGAATTCCAAGATAACGGAACCCCCGCAAGGAATCGCAGCCTTGCGGCCGTTTTACGGCCGATAATAGAATGAGGCCCATGGTATTTATGGTTGAACAAAGACTTTAGTCCATCAAGTTCAACCTTTTTATATCTTCTCTGATCTGCAATATGCAGATTAATTGTTAATAGTTAATTGATCCAGATGAAGGCAAGTAGCAAAACAATCCAGTGAAACATTGCCAATTGTCTCAAAAGGGGAAAAAAATAAAATGTTCTTCCTGATCCCAGATACTGACAATCAGACTCCTCCCTGGATCAATACTCCCTCTCTATTTATCCAGGATAACCCTGAATGTCCATTTTATAAAAAAATATATCCAATCCTTTTTTAAAGTTATCTATCGTATCTGATACACCTAGATTTGCTCCATTAAGATTATAAATTGCATGTCTATGTTTTCCTCCGTAAATGCATACATTTATATTTATTCATATTAAATCTCATCGGCCATCTTGTCACCTATCTATCATAACTTTCCATTCATCAAAGTGCCTTTTGACTAAATGGATTTTTTTTCACAAATGGATTTTTTTCTCACCATAGGTGGAAGTAGCAGGCAGCTCACAACATTCAACCTTCACAAAAGAATCATAGATACTTTGCATAAACATAGTTACATAGTTACATAGTAATATTAGTCCATCAAGTTCACCCTTTTTAGATTTCCTCGGATCTGCAATATGCAGATTAATTTCTAATTGTTAATTGATCCAGAGGAAGGCAAACAGAAAAAAAAATCAGTGAAACTTTGCCAATTGTCTCAAAAGGGGAAAGAAATATAAAGTTTCTTCCTGACCCCAGATACTGGTAATCAGACTCCTTCCTGTATTATCCAGGATAACCCTGAATGCCCTTTTTATTTAAATATATATACAATCCCTTTTTAAAGTTACCAATCAAATTTGCTGTCAACACTTCCTTTGGTAGAGAATTCCACAGATTAACCACCCTTACTGTGGAGAACCCTTTTCTTTCTTTAAGGTGAAATATTTTTACTTCTAATCTCAAAGGATGTCCCTTTATACTGACCCTGGATATATTTATATAATCATATCTCCTCTTAGACGCCTTTTTTCTAGAGAAAATAAGTTTAATTTGGTTAGTCTTTCTTCATAACTTAGCCCCTCCATTCCCCTTATTAGTTTTGTTGCCCTTCTCTGTACTTTTTCCAGCTCTAAAATGTCCTTTTTTATGAAGTGGTGCCCAAAACTGTACTCCATATTCCAAATGAGGGCATACTAGAGATTTGTATAGTGGCAGAATTATATTTGCTTCCCTGGCCTCTATACCCTTCTTAATACATGCTAATATTTTATTTGCCTTGGCATTGAGCACTGTTACCTAGGTGGTTGTCCACAAGCACTCCCAAATCCCTTTCAATATCTGATACTCCTAGATTTGCTCCACTTAGAATATAAATTGCATGGCTATTTTTCCTTCCCAGATCCATAACTTTACATGTATTCGTATTAAATCTCATCTGCCATTTAGTCGCCCATTTCTCTAATTTATGCAAATCCCTTTGGAGAAAAAGTACATAATTTTCTGATTTAATTACCTTCCACAACTTAGTGTTATTTATAATCTCTTATTAAAAACTAGCTTTATGAGGGTACCCAGCCTAATTATGCCCTTACTCGGACATATCGTTTTTAAACATATATAATTTTATTATGCTTTTGCAGAGGTCTTTTTAATTGGGTTTAACTAAAGGCATACGTTAGTTCACTGCCCAAACATCAGACTGATACTCAATTGCTGACTAGTTTAAGAAAGCTGTAGATGAATGACTAACAATACAGTACATCATTTTCTCTGCTTGTATCTAAAAACTCTGAATCATCTTTCCACACTTGAAAGCAGAACTGTCTTTGCCCCATACATTGTAAAACATTGATTATTTTCTCCTCAGACAGAAATAATTGTAATAGAAATTAATAGCAACTTTTTTGTTTGCCAAAAAAAATTATAAATATTTAGAGCATTTTTTAAGATTCAAACAGAGGACTATATTAATTAAGATTAGCTCTGATGAGTCCTGTAGACGAGAATTGTTATAATGAAAGTGGATAGGCACAAATCACCTTGGGCCTCATTCAATTGCAATTTGGCCAATTGAATAGGGCTCTAAATAAGCACATAGCATATTTTTTTTAAAGAAGTTTTTAGTTACTGAAGACCTTGCTTTTGGATAGAAGTTTACTAACCAAAAACTTCTTTAAAAAAAAAAATGTTATGTGCTTATTTCGAGCCTTATTCAATTGGCCAAATTGCAATTGAATGAGGGCCCTTTTTAGAACCGAAAGGCAGTTTAAAGTCTATCTGGAGAAAAGAGTTGTGATCCAGGAAAGTGCAGTGTTTTTGAAAGCTTAGTAAGCTAGACTTAGTTATGAAGGTATAAAGTCAGAGGAGGAAGGAATGAATAACAACTATGTATTGGAGATGTTGATTTTTATATGACAGGAGGCCTTTTATGTGGAGATGTTTAAAAGACATATTGTGACAAAAATTAGTAGAAGCATGGATAGATCTAGAGAGGAATGATAGAACTGGGTATTTTTTAGCCTAAAGATGATACTCAAACCCGTAGAATCTAATAGGTTTGCTAAGACAGTAGGTGAATATTGAGAAAAGCAATGGACCCAGAGGTGGGCATTTGGGCTATTGGACAGACGTAGGATTCACAATAGGAGATGCTGAAGGAGCAGTTAGAAAGATATTACTCAATCCATGACAGAACTGTATCATGGAGGCCTAGTTGGAGTGGAGCTTGTACAGAAAGGCAGCAGAGAGGTCAAGATGTATTAGAAATATAAATGCCCCTTTTATTCAGAGGTTAACAGGTTATTTCTTACCTTGATGGGTGCAGTTTTAGTTGAGTGTTTGGGAAAAGACGACAGATAGCAGTGGCTTGAGAAATAAATTGTTTGTTAAGAAATTAGAAAGATGGATATTTAAAACTCTGAGAACAATATGGTACAGTAACTCAGTAATCAGAAGGTAAACAATGCACAAGGATCTGCCACATTTAAAATCCCCTCCCT
Source organism: Discoglossus pictus (assembly GCA_027410445.1). Taxonomy (NCBI): domain Eukaryota; kingdom Metazoa; phylum Chordata; class Amphibia; order Anura; family Alytidae; genus Discoglossus; species Discoglossus pictus. The sequence goes on from CM050169.1 coordinate 79,321,663, forward strand.
TGCTCTGGGAGGCCAACCAGGGTAGCGCCTACATTGACAAGCCATACTGTGTGACCAATAAATGCATGTTCTAGGTCTGAAGCTCAGCACATCAGAAGAGTGTAGAAAGTAGACTAGATGTAGTCAGTCCAGTATTTTGGAAGCTAGGGGAAGTATAGAGATGGAGTGATAGAACAGAATGAATAATTGATGGAGAAAGCATTTAGAGTGTGTGATGAGATTATTTTATTTTGAGTTATGCAATGCTCATACTTACTGTCCAGCAACTTTATTTCTTAGCTGCTGTTATTATTAAGTTTCAGTGAGTCAGTTAGCATGTTAGTCCTGTCTATGGTCATGCTGATCCACTTGGTATTCATTGCAGAAATACTGGAATGGGTTGTCAGTTCCTTCTTCAGTGGACCACATTCCAAGGTGGTCTCCCATCCAAGTCCAGACAAGGCCCAACTCTGCTTGGCTTTTGCGTGATGTGACCTCTTGGTTCCCTGACTGTAATTGAACCGAGATTGAAGCGCTGAAAGCACCAAATCCTAACCACTGGACCACCAAGGAACCCTACTGGTTGTGTTACTGTGAGTTAATGTGCAATAACATTTCTGGTTTGTTTATTCATAATAATACAAATTACATATTGTTTCCCTAGTTGAAAAGGGACTTTATTTCAAAAAAGTAATCATATTATAATTTCAGTTTGTATGCAATGCTTGTGAACTTTAAATAATGCAAAGATTATGAACTTAAATTGGAAGATTGGAGATTTAAGATCAATTTGTGAAAATAATACTTTCAAGAAAGGGTAGTTAATTAATGAAACGGTGAAAGTTGTAGGAACAAATGCATTAAAGGATATCAAGCATGGCTTGGATAAATATAAGGTCCAGGTAATCAGTGATTAAGTTAATTTTGCTTGGTAAATAAAGTGGGCAGACTTATTTTTCTGCTTGATTCTTATCTGCCATCAAATGTTTTTTCTATGCTGCTTTTCTGCAATGCCACACTATTTTTCATTGAAAACTAATATTTTAAGATTAAATTAAATGAAATGTAGCAATTGCTATTCTCTAAAAGCCAGAGTAACTTCCATGCAAGAGAAATGCAATTTTCTCATCCATACTCACTTTCTATAATAGCAATAGCAATAAGGAAAGAAAAGTACACAAACATAATAAATATATACAGAATCCTAATTATTACAGCTCACTTATATGTGTAGATATTCAATATTACATTTTATTCTTTAAATTTGCTGAGTGGCTTTTCCATCTATCTAAAAGCATCCCAAATTTGCAATTTCAATTTAGAATTTAATTGAAAATGATTGCAGTACACATTATGCATGCAAATTTTACTGTAGCTACTTTAATGGCCAATCTTAATATTAAAGGAATATTTCATTTTCCCTGTTCTTCCCTCTATCTAATCTAACACATGTTGCTTATAGCAGATACACACATTGCATTGATTGATACTAAACACATACAGTACTTTGGACACCACTACGGGTTTGACTAATTGATCATGTTCACGGCTGCATATCCAACATGCGACAGATGGTTTACGAGTTTGCGTCTCAATCCAGTAACTCGCAGCATGGTCTAATTCATTGCTCTGTAATGCAGCCAAATTTCAAGCCCGTAGGCTTTGCAGGCATGCCGATGCCGATAAGGGCTTTGAATTTAATAGGCTGTGAAAGTCTTTTTTCAACCTCAATCACATATATAGTTGTGAGCGTACGAGTCGTTGCTCACGCTTGCGGGCTCGCGTAGCGAGCCCGCAAGAACTGCGTCCCTCGCGAAGCGAGGGACGCAGTTCGCCGCAAATGCGGGTCCTCGCGAAGCGAGGGCCCGCATTTGCGGTTGTCGAGGCTCAACGTCGGCTGTGTTAACACACACATACACACACACGACTTTTTTAACAGAATAAACCCAACCGCCCAGCCAACAAAAACCCAAGTCGTTGCTCACGCTTGCGGGCTCGCGTAGCGAGCCCGCAAGAAACTGCGTCCCTCGCGAAGCGAGGGACGCAGTTCGCCACAAATGCGGGTCCTCGCGAAGCGAGGGCCCGCATTTGCGGTTGTGGAGGCTCAACGTCGGCTGTGTTAACACACACATACACACACACGACTTTTTTAACAGAATAAACCCAACCGCCCAGCCAACAAAAACCAAACAACGTCCCCGCAAATGCGGATCCTCGCGAAGCGAGGGTCCGCATTTGCGGTGGTGGGAGCATCCCAACATCGGCTGTGTTAACACACACATACACACACACACAACTTCATAACAAAAAAAAACTCAAAGTCGCCTCACACCCGCTTACACCCAGACACACAGACGCAAGACTTAACAAAAAAACAGTAAAAAAGGCCCCTCACACGCTCTTAACACACATACGCACGACTTAGAAACAAATACCCTGCGTCGTACACGTAAAAGCTAACTGCGTATATCGCAACAAAATACGGCCGCATCGGAAAAAAAATACGGCCGCGAAAGACCCATTCCAACCGCCGCGCATCAAAACATCACAAACACAAGAAATAAACACAACAAACACATAAAAAGCTTACTTACAGCACGGGGAGGCATCCGGCACCTCCAAAAGTTCATTTACACGTCCATTTAAGTGAAAACAAAGAGTTTAAACGACCGAAAATCGGCTAAGCGAGAGAAAAAATGGCCGCCGAACAAAACGAAAACGAGGCTCCAGACGTAACTACACTACACTTACTCGCAACAAAATACGGCCGCATCGGAAAAAAATACGGCCGCGAAAGACCCATTCCAACCGCCGCGCATCAAAACATCACAAACACAAGAAATAAACACAACAAACACATAAAAAGCTTACTTACAGCACGGGGGGGCATCCGGCACCTCCAAAAGTTCATTTACACGTCCATTTAAGTGAAAACAAAGAGTTTAAACGACCGAAAATCGGCTAAGCGAGAGAAAAAATGGCCGCCGAACAAAACGAAAACGAGGCTCCAGACGTAACTACACTACACTTACTCGCAATAATGAAACACATACTATGCGGAACGGATCACACTCATATTAAACACCATTTTAACCACTACTACGCACAAAATGGCGGATGGAACGCAAATTGTAAGCTGGAACGCAAATAGCGCATGCGTATTACGTTCTAACGGTCTAACTTTCCAGAATGTTCTACAAGTTTATAAATACTGTCTATTTGACAGAGAAAAATACATTTCTCCTCAGGTGATGAACAGAGTGACTTCGGAGATAACTGCTGCTAAAACTTGAGAAGATAATTCTTTCCTAATTTACTACTTTACATTGTGCAAATTACAACTGAGAGGTAAGCTATAATATATTACTTATTTTCAAGACAGGACATCAAAAAAAAAAATTAAAGAAGACAAAGAGGTTTATGTATACTGACAAGTGACACGCACATATATGCGTATAATGTATACTGACATGTGACACGCACATTTATGCGTATAATGTATACTGACAAGTGACACGCACATTTATGCGTATAATGTATACTGACAAGTGACACGCACATATATGCGTATAATGTATACTGACATGTGACACGCACATATATGCGTATAATGTATACTAACATGTGACACGCACATTTATGTGTATAATGTATAGTGACATGTCACACGCACATTTAGGCGTATAATGTATACTGACAACTGACACGCACATTTATGTGTATAATGTATAGTGACATGTTACATGCACATTTATGTGTATTGCCCCTGCAACAAACTAATTAAACAACTACATTTAAATTACATTACAAAAAAATAAGTTGGGACTATTAAAATACTATTAAAATATGAGTCATGTATACTGATATGTGACACGCACATATATGTGTATCATCTATAGTCACATGTCACACACACATTTATGTATGTTGGCCAAAAATAAAAATAAGGTTCATTTAACAATTAAAATATGATTCATGTATAGTTATATGTCACACGCACACAAAAAAATTACTTTCAACTATGGAAATGTGCTTCATGTATGTGACATATATGTGTGTAGACCCCACCAAAAAATAATGTTAATTCAAATTAATTACAGAAGTATATTTCAATGAAATTAATTTACTGAAATTTAATAGATCACCTAAAACTCAATCTTTCTACTTTTTTTAATATTCAAACAGACTCTGCATCAACAGCGTCTCTCAACAATTTGCACTGTGCACTGTGAAGAACAATCCCTTTTAAAGAACACCAACAAAGAACAAGAGGTAAGATACAAAAATACTTTAAATGCTGAAAAGGCCATGGTTTGTTAAATACAAATAAAAAATTCTATAATTCACTATTTCACTTTATTTTTCAAACAGACACTACAAGAAGACCGGCGGATTAAGATTGGCAGGAGGGGACCCTCTGTCATTCCACACTTCAATCAAGGTAAAGTATTAAGTATAAAAAAGAACCGAACCATGAGCCTTATTCAATTCTGAGTTGGCTAATTGAATAGGGCTTTATATAAGCACATAATAGGTCTTCACTAACTAAAAACTTCTGTCCAAAAATATTTTATGTGCTTATATAGAGCCCTATTCAATTGGTCAAAACGCAATTGATTCAGGACCTAAATATGTTTAATGGCCGAGGGCCTCATTCAAATGTGATTTGACCATTTCAATAGGGCTCTATATAAGCACATTTGGCTCAATTTAACTAAAAACTTCTGTTCAAAAATATGCTCTGTGCTTATATAGAGCCCTATTGAAAAACAAAATTCAATGAGGCCCTCACAATATAACAAATCCAGCAAACAAAGGCCCTCATTCAATTGATATTTTGGACAATTCAATAGGGCTCCAAATAAGCACATTTAGAACCATATTGAATTGGCCAAACTGCAATTGAATGAGGGCGAAAGTATGCAACATATGGTACACACAAACTGGTACACACAAAACAGGATTGTAACAAACACATAGCAAACTAAATTTATATTCTTTTTGTTTAACAACCTATAACCATTAGAAAAAACACTACATAAGTATAACAAAAGTGGTGCCCATCAAACAGGATTGTACGAAAACTCACACAAACACATAGCAAACTACATTTAAATTCTTAGTTTAATGTTTAACAACCTATAAGCCTTAGAAAGAAGCCTAAATAAGCATACCAACATTGGTGCCCACCAAACAGGATTGTATGAAAACTCACACAAACACATAACAAACTACATTTACATTCTTATTTTATGTTTAACAACCTATTAGCATTACAAAACTACATTAATAAGCATACCAACAGTGCTGCGCATCAAACAGGATTGTATGAAAACTCACACAAACACATAGCAAACTACATTTAGATGTTTATTTAATGTTTAACAACCTATAAGCCTTAGAAAGAAGCCTAAATAAGCATACCAACATTGGTGCCCACCAAACAGGATTGTATGAAAACTCACACAAACACATAGCAAACTACATTTAGATTCTTATTTTATGTTTAACAACCTATTAGCATTACAAAACTACATTAATAAGCATACCAACAGTGGTGCGCATCAAACAGGATTGTATGAAAACTCACACAAACACATAGCAAACTACATTTACATTCTTATTTAATGTTTAACAACCTATAAGCCTTAGAAAGAAGCCTAAATAAGCATACCAACATTGGTGCCCACCAAACAGGATTGTATGAAAACTCACACAAACACATAGCAAACTACATTTTGATTCTTATTTTATGTTTAACAACCTATTAGCATTACAAAACTACATTAATAAGCATACCAACAGTGGTGCGCATCAAACAGGATTGTATGAAAACTCACACAAACACATAGCAAACTACATTTACATTCTTATTTAATGTTTAACAACCTATAAGCCTTAGAAAGAAGCCTAAATAAGCATACCAACATTGGTGCCCACCAAACAGGATTGTATGAAAACTCACACAAACACATAGCAAACTACATTTTGATTCTTATTTTATGTTTAACAACCTATTAGCATTACAAAACAACATTAATAAGCATACCATCAGCGGTGCGCATCAAACAGGATTGTATGAAAACTCACACAAACCCATAGCAAACTACTTTTACATTCTTATTTAATGTTTAACAACCTATAAGCCTTAGAAAGAAGCCTAAATAAGCATACCAACATTGGTGCCCACCAAATAGGATTGTATGAAAACTCACACAAACACATAGCAAACTACATTTTGATTCTTATTTTATGTTTAACAACCTATTAGCATTACAAAACAACATTAATAAGCATACCATCAGCGGTGCGCATCAAACAGGATTGTATGAAAACTCACACAAACACATAGCAAACTACTTTTACATTCTTATTTTATGTTTAACAACCTATAAGCCTTAGAAAGAAGCCTAAATAAGCATACCAACAGTGGTGCGCACCAAACAGGATTGTATGAAAACTCACACAAACACATACCAAAGTACATTTAGATACTTATTTTATGTTTAACAATCTATAAGCCTTAGAAAAAGGCCTAAATAAGCATACCAAAAGTGGTGGACACCAAACGGGATTGTAGAAAAACAAATAAATAATGTCATTTTTTACTTCATACAAATACATTAAAATAATATTACATTTTCATTTTTATTTTATATCAGATACTGCGTCAAGAACATCGGACCAGGAGTTTCAACTGAGGACCACACCAGCGGACGAGGACTTTCAACAGAGGACCAGACCATTGGACGAGGACTTTCAACAGAGGACTACACCATCGGACGAGGACTTTCAACAGAGGACCAGACGATTGGACGAGGACTTTCAACACAGGACCAGACCATCAGACGAAGGCTTTCAACACAGGACCAACAAAGATTCTGCTTCAAATCAAACTTCAACCAAGGTACAGTATAACAAGTAAAAAAAGAGAAAAATTAATTAATATTCTTCTTTAATGTTTAACCACCTATAAGCCTTAGAAAATAGCCTACAGAAGCATACCAAAATTGTGGCGCACCAAAAAGGATTGTAGAAAAACACAGAAATAATGCCATTTTTTCATTCATACAAAGACATTCAAATAACATAACATTTTCATTTTTATTTTATAACAGATACTGCGTCAAGAACATCGGAACAGGAGTTGGAACTGAGGACCACACCAGAGGACGAGGACTTTCAACAGAGGACTACACCATCGGACGAGGACTTTCAACACAGGACCAGACCATCGGACGAAGGCTTTCAACACAGGACCAACAAAGAATTTTGCTTGAAATCAAACTTCAACCAAGGTACAGTATAAAAAGTAATATCTATCATCTATCTCTTATTTGTCTTTTAGGGCCAATAATCTTTAACAATAAATACAAACTTCAATGTAAACTTAAAAAATAAATTGGCATAGTCCAAAAAAGTCTAAAAACACAGAATCTATACAATTTGTCATTGTAACATTCCAGTCCTAAACCCTAATTTAATTGCCATTTGACAAATTGAATAGTGCTGTAAATAAGGACATAACATCTTTTTTAAAATACCTTTTTAGTTACTGAAACACTTGCTTTTGGATACATGTTTAATAAATCAAAATTTCTTTAAATAATTATCTGATGGCCTTATTTAGACTTTTATTCAATTGACCGCATTGAAATTGATTAAGTATAAAATGTTAACACACTATTGATAACTATTTGTCATGAAAAACAACTTAACATCTCAAAATAAACTAATGGTACATTATTTTATTTTTACAGAATAACATGGCTGATAACGAGAGTAAACAAGAAAAGAAAAGACGCCAAGCTAGAGAACGACGACAGAGAGCAGACAGCCAGCAGACACCGGAGAAGAAGGAAATTCGACGAGAAAAAGAACGCAAAAGAATTGCAAGCAAAAGACTGTCACTTGCAGAAATTAAAGATATGTCAAAAAAAACAACAAAGAAAATAAAGCATTTACAACCTGTTGCTCAAACATCAGATGACATTTTACCAGAAAAAATACAAGAGATACCAAAAAAAGCAACAAAGAAAACAAAGCATTTAGAACCGTTTCATGAAACATTACATGACATTTTACCTCAAACAATACAACATATACCAAGAAAAGCAACGAAAAAAACAAAACATTTAGAACCTGTTGTTGAAACATTATATGACATTTCACCTGATGAATATGAAAGTCAAAATCCTATATGCTTTGCAAATTGTCCTCTACTCAAGTCTTTAGCAGTAGAGGTTCATAGTTGTGGGGACATGACTACTCAATGTCAGTTTTGTGAGGCTTATTATTTTAAACAGGAGAGACCCAGAGATGGACAATTTATTAGTTGTTGTCAAAAAGGCAAGTTCAAACTTCCAGAAAGGAAAGAATTTCCTATTTATTTACAAAATATTATGACTGAACCTACTTTTCCAAACTACAAAAATTTTAAGACAAACATAAGATCCTACAATAGTGCCATATCCTTTGCATCCATGGGGGCAACATTAGCTGCTAATGTACCAGGACATGGTCCTTACTGTTTTAAAGTCCAAGGACAAATTTATCATCGCACTTCCCATTTACATCCAGAGGAAGGAAATAAAAGAAAATTCGCTCAACTATATGTCCTAGATACAATGGAAGCTGTTGACCAACGTATGCAGATGGAAGAAAATAAAAAATGCTTACCCACTGTTTTCATAGAGCTAAATAACATTATGGACAACAATCCCTACAGTAAAGCGTATAAAAAATTGGCAGAAGTAGAAAATGAACAACTACTTCATTCACAAACACATCAATTACCAATGCCGAAGGTTAATATGGTGCTTAAAAGAGACAGACATACTGATAAACGTCGTTATAACTTGCCAACAACAAATGAGGTTGCAATGGTGTTTCACAATGATGAAGGAGAACCACCATTTCAAAGAGACATTCGAATATATCCTAGAAATGAGGACCAACCGTTTATTAATATGAGTATCTTAAGTCCAAATTTAGATCCAATGACATATCCCATCGTTTTCCCACACGGAGAAGCAGGTTGGCAACCAAAATTAACTCTTCCCAGTTACCCAAATGCTAAAGCCAGAATCCGAAATAATGTTTCTATGCTTGAATTTAAAGTAGCTCAAATTGCCATTCGCAATGCATTTAATCCAATTTTATGTGGTGGGAAACTAACACAACAATGGATTATTGATTCATATTTGCAAGTTGAGGCAAATAATTTAAACTTTATCAAATATCAACAAGATAAACTCCGTGTAGAACAATATTCTGGACTCATGGACTATGTTGCTGACGTGGCTACAAGCAGAGACATGACAGCTGGCAAAGCCATCATTTTACCATCTTCCTTTCAAGGATCTCCTCGGAATATGAGAGAAAGATACAATGATGCTATGGCTATTGTGACAAAATTTGGCAAACCCGATCTATTTGTGACATTTACATGTAATCCACAATGGCCAGAAATTACACTAAATCTACTTCTTGGACAAACTGCTTCAGATCGACCAGATTTAGTAGCCAGAGTTTTTAAGATTAAATTAAATGAATTAATACGTGACTTCACTATAAATCAGTTATTTGGCAAATGTCTTGCTTATGTATATACCATTGAATTTCAAAAAAGAGGCCTTCCACATGCACATCTTCTAATAATACTTCAAGAAAAAGATAAATTAGATACTTCAGACAAAGTGGATGCAGTCATTGTTGCTGAACTACCAGATCCAGAACTATATGGTAGACTATATGAGATTGTTACTCATCGCATGATTCATGGACCCTGTGGTGACCTTAATCCACAATCACCATGTATGGAAAATAATAAATGTTCCAAAGAATTTCCAAAAGATTATAGAGACAAAACCTATGCCAATTGTGATGGATATCCACTTTATAAAAGAAGAGAAGGAGATAGTGCCATTATTCGTGGAAAAAAAGTGGACAATAGATATGTAGTACCGTACAATCCACATTTACTCATGAAGTACAACGCCCACATCAACGTAGAAGCCTGCACTTCCATCAAATCCATTAAATATGTCTACAAATATATTTACAAAGGTTACGATGCAGCTACTGTAGTCGTCAAAAGTGCAGACAACCCTGAAAGTAGTGAGTTAGTACATGATGAACTTGCATCTCATGTAGATGCTCGCTATGTCAGTGCGCCAGAAGCTATGTGGCGGCTTTTAAAATTTGAAATGCATGATAGATCACATGCAGTATATAGGTTAGCAGTACATTTGCCACAACGACATTTAGTCTATTTCCATGCTGGAAATGAAATGAATGCATTGGCCCAAAGTGAAGATCGTCACACTACACTAACTGCATGGTTTGCATTAAATTCCACTGATGCTGAAGCAACACAATACTTATATATTGAAATTCCATATCACTATGTTTTTGTGAATGGATTATGGAGACCAAGAAAAACCAGAGGCAATAAAATTATTCCAAGAATTTACACAGTCAGTCCAAGAGATGTGGAACGTTTTTGCTTACGGATATTACTTTTAAATGTTCCTGGAGCACAAAGTTTTGAACACTTAAGAACTGTTAATGACATTGTATATGAATCCTTCCATTTAGCTGCAAGACATAGAAACTTACTCGCTGATGATACAGAGTGGGAAAGATGTTTAGAAGAAGCAGCACAATGTCAAATGCCACGACAGATGAGAGAACAATTTGCTTTTATTTGTATCTTCTCAAATGCTCCAAATGCATTAGCTTTGTGGGAGACTTTTAAAAGTAATATGGCTGAAGACTTTATGCGACGATACAATGAACCCATTGCACACTTAAAAGCGTTAATGGAAATCCAAGAAGTCTTTTTAACTCATGGATTAAGTTGTGCAAGTTTTAATTTGCCTGATCCAGGTCTTATAGATGACATTAACTTTGAAGACTATGACATTCAACTACAAGCAGAAAGAACAGAAGAAAGACTTGCAACTTTAAATACACTACAATTGCAAGCATTTCATGCCATTAAAAATGCTATAGATGATGACATGGTGACAGAGCGTTATTTCTATCTTGATGGACCTGGCGGATCAGGAAAAACATATTTGTACAATTTATTAATGAGTTCAGTACGAGCCCAAGGAAAAATAGCAATGGCGTTTGCCACTACTGGAATTGCTGCACTTTTATTAGAAGGTGGAAGAACTGTTCATAGTGGATTTAAACTGCCAGTGCCTATTTTAGAAAATTCTGTGTCAGATATTCGCATGACATCCTTACAAGCAAAGAAATTGAAGAAATGTAAATTAATTATAATAGATGAGGCCACAATGATGTCATGCTATGCTCTCCAATGTATTGACCGTTTGCTTCGTGAAGTCATGGAGAATACTTTTCCATTTGGTGGAAAGGTAATGTTGTTGGGTGGCGATTTCAGACAAACATTACCTGTCGTTGTACATGGAAATCGAACTGACATTATTGAAACATGTATAAAGTCAAGTACAGTATGGAAACATTTTACCCATCTTCAACTGCAACAAAATATGAGATCAGAAGGCCAAACTGATTTCAATGATTGGCTTATTAAAATTGGAGAAGGGAGAACAGAAAAAATACTACATTTACCTGATGACACTGTAGAGATCCCACCTCATATGATTTGTCAACAAGATATTATATCGGCTATATTTGAAGGGAGCATAAATAACGAAGAATATTCCGAGCTTGCCAACCAAGTCATACTGACGTGTAAAAATAAAGATGCATTAATCCTCAATAATAAAATCTTAAAAAAAATTTATGCACCACAAAGAAATTATCACAGTGCTGATTCTGTACTTGCTGATGACAATGAAAGTCAGGCTAACTTTTCAACTGAATTCATAAACTCTTTAACTCCTTCTGGAATGCCACCACATATTTTGCAGCTAAAGAAAGGTGCAATTATCATGTTACTGCGAAATATGAACCCCAAAAAAGGCCTATGCAATGGCACAAGATTAATTGTTCAACAATTAAAGGACCATTTTATAGATGCTGAAATTTTAACTGGGACCCATAAAGGAGAGAGAGTTTTCATACCAAGAATAGATTTAGCACCAAGTGAAAGTAGTCTCCCTTTTATACTTCAAAGAAGACAATTTCCCATTATTATGGCATTTGCCATGACCATTAATAAATCACAAGGTCAAACTTTCAAATCTGTGGGTATTTTCTTGGAAGAACCAGTTTTTGCACATGGTCAATTGTACGTTGCGTTGTCACGGTGCAAAAATCCACAGGCTATTAAAGTTTACATTGAAAACAATGAAAGTCAAGGTGATTTATTAGAAGATGGACGTATTTTTACTAAAAACATTGTCTACTATGAAGTACTATAACTTTGAAGGATACAAATTAACGATGCCAAGATTTTTTTAAAGCATTGCAAAATACATAAAAATTGGTTGTTTAATTCAGTCATAATTAATGGAAGTCATGTTTATGAATGATTTGCCTCACAAAATACTTGCCTTGCATTGTTAGTAAAAATTATGTTAAAATGTTAAGTCACTATGTTAATGTTTCTAATGTTACAAGTTTAAAAAATATATTTTCAAGTTATTTCATTCAACAGATTACAAAGTGGATGTTAACAGGTCAAGCACCTTTTAAGTCACAATGTAAATATTGTCTGTTATCTTAAGATTACTACCTACATTAATGTTTATCGCCAGTTTATGTGCTCAGTAATAAATTACTTTAATTACGTACGTTTTAAGAAGAGTTTTACTGTATGCCTTCCTCTACATTCAATGTATATTCAAGTTAACAATTATTGTGATAGAAATTGAATTTTAATACTGATTAATTTAAATGTCAATTGTTTTTACATTCAAATGTTAATAATTTTAATAAAAAATTAGGTTACAAAATGTATTCACTATGTTCCTGTTTATAATGTTCAAAATTATACAAATGTTTTGTTAACTTCTAAACTTACATAAAAAATAAAGTTCAAGTTTAAAAATATATACTTTGATGGTTATTGCTTACATATAGTTTAAAATTCATGTTAAAATTCGCAACGTTTAAAGAAGGGTTTTTACTTTTTGCTTTCCTATTCATTCAATGTATATTAAAGTTAACAATTCTTCAGATACTAATTACATTTTAAAAAACCATTACATCAACATTTTACAAAAATACACGTTCATATTAAAATACTTACAAGTGTCAAAAATATATGTTAATAACTAAACAACTTGACAAACATATACATCACATTGCCGTCATTTTTTGACGGGCAAGTCGCTAGTCACATATATAGTTGTGAGCATACGAGCCCGCTCGAGCCGTTGCTCACGCTTGCGGGCTCGCACAACTCACAACTCCTCCTGCCTATTCGCCGCTCTTAACTCCTCCCCCGCTGCTCATAACTCCTCCCCCGCCACTCTTAACCCCTCCCCCGCCACTCTTAACCCCTCCCCCGCCACTCTTAACTCCTCCCCTGTCGGTCTTAAATCCTCCCCCGGCTGCTCTCAACACCTCCCCCCTGCTGCTCTCAACACCTCCCCCCTGCTGCTCTCAACACCTCCCCCCTGCTGCCCTCAACTCCTCCCTGGGGAGGGACCGGCAGACATGCTTGGAACTGAGGTGAAAGAGACAGCCTGGAGGGAAAGAGAGACAAGAGAGACAGGAGGGACACAGACAGGGAGAGTCAGGAGGGACACAGACAGAGAGAGAGAGAGAGTGACAGGAGTAGCACAGAGAGAGTCAGGAGGGACACAGATAGAGACAGGAGGGACACAGAGAGAGAGTGACAGGAGTAACACAGAGAGAGACAGGAGGGACACAGATAGAGAGAGACACAGACAGAGAGAGAGGAGGGACACAGACAGAGAGAGACAGGAGGGACACAGACCGAGAGAGACAGGAGGGACACAGAGAGAGCGAGACAGGAGGGACACAGAGAGAGACAGGAGGGACACAGACAGAGAGAGAGACACAGGAGGGACACAGGAGGGACGCAGATAGAGAGAGACAGGAGGGACACAGATAGAGAGAGACAGGAGGGACACAGATAGAGAAAGACAGGAGGGACACAGATAGAGAGAGACAGGAGGGACACAGACAGAGAGAGAGTGACAGGAGTAACACAGAGAGAGTCAGGAGGGACACAGATAGAGACAGGAGGGACACAGAGAGAGAGTGACAGGAGTAACACAGAGAGAGACAGGAGGGACACAGATAGAGAGAGACAGAGACAGAGAGAGAGGAGGGACACAGACAGAGAGAGACAGGAGGGACACAGACCGAGAGAGACAGGAGGGACACAGAGAGAGCGAGACAGGAGGGACACAGAGAGAGACAGGAGGGACACAGACAGAGAGAGAGAGAGAGTGACAGGAGTAACACAGAGAGAGTCAGGAGGGACACAGATAGAGACAGGAGGGACACAGAGAGAGAGTGGCAGGAGTAACACAGAGAGAGACAGGAGGGACACAGATAGAGAGAGACAGAGACAGAGAGAGAGGAGGGACACAGACAGAGAGAGACAGGAGGGACACAGACCGAGAGAGACAGGAGGGACACAGAGAGAGCGAGACAGGAGGGACACAGAGAGAGACAGGAGGGACACAGACAGAGAGAGAGAGAGAGTGACAGGAGTAACACAGAGAGAGTCAGGAGGGACACAGATAGAGACAGGAGGGACACAGAGAGAGAGTGACAGGAGTAACACAGAGAGAGACAGGAGGGACACAGATAGAGAGAGACAGAGAGAGAGGAGGGACACAGACAGAGAGAGACAGGAGGGACACAGACCGAGAGAGACAGGAGGGACACAGAGAGAGCGAGACAGGAGGGACACAGAGAGAGACAGGAGGGACAAAGACAGAGAGAGAGAGAGAGTGACAGGAGTAACACAGAGAGAGTCAGGAGGGACACAGACAGAGAGAGACAGGAGGGACACAGACCGAGAGAGACAGGAGGGACACAGAGAGAGCGAGACAGGAGTAACACAGAGAGAGTCAGGAGGGACACAGATAGAGACAGGAGGGACACAGAGAGAGAGTGACAGGAGTAACACAGAGAGAGACAGGAGGGACACAGATAGAGAGAGACACAGACAGAGAGAGAGGAGGGACACAGACAGAGAGAGACAGGAGGGACACAGACCGAGAGAGACAGGAGGGACACAGAGAGAGCGAGACAGGAGGGACACAGACAGAGAGAGAGACACAGGAGGGACACAGATAGAGAGACAGGAGGGACGCAGATAGAGAGAGACAGGAGGGACACAAATAGAGAAAGACAGGAGGGACACAGATAGAGAGAGACAGGAGGGACAAGGACAGAGAGAGAGTGACAGGAGTAACACAGAGAGAGTCAGGAGGGACACAGATAGGGACAGGAGGGACACAGAGAGAGAGTGACAGGAGTAACAGAGAGAGAGACAGGAGGGACACAGATAGAGAGAGACAGAGACAGAGGAGGGACACAGACCGAGAGAGACAGGAGGGACACAGACCGAGAGAGACCGGAGGGACACAGAGAGAGCGAGACAGGAGGGACACAGAGAGAGACAGGAGGGACACAGACAGAGAGAGACAGGAGGGACACAGACAGAGAGAGACAGGAGGGACACAGATAGAGAGACAGGAGGGACAGAGAGAGACAGGAGGGACACGGATGGAGGGACACATATAGAGAGACAGGAGGGACACGGATGGAGGGACACAGAGAGAGAGACACAGGAGGGACACAGATAGAGAGACAGGAGGGACGCAGATAGAGAGAGACAGGAGGGACACAAATAGAGAAAGACAGGAGGGACACAGATAGAGAGAGACAGGAGGGACAAGGACAGAGAGAGAGTGACAGGAGTAACACAGAGAGAGTCAGGAGGGACACAGATAGGGACAGGAGGGACACAGAGAGAGAGTGACAGGAGTAACAGAGAGAGAGACAGGAGGGACACAGATAGAGAGAGACAGAGACAGAGGAGGGACACAGACCGAGAGAGACAGGAGGGACACAGACCGAGAGAGACCGGAGGGACACAGAGAGAGCGAGACAGGAGGGACACAGAGAGAGACAGGAGGGACACAGACAGAGAGAGACAGGAGGGACACAGACAGAGAGAGACAGGAGGGACACAGATAGAGAGACAGGAGGGACAGAGAGAGACAGGAGGGACACGGATGGAGGGACACATATAGAGAGACAGGAGGGACACGGATGGAGGGACACATATAGAGAGACAGGAGGGACACAGACAGAGAGACAGGAGGGACACGGATGGAGAGACACAGACAGAGAGAGACAGGAGGGACACGGATAGAGAGACAGGAGGGACACAGACAGAGAGAGACAGGAGGTACACGGATGGAGAGACACAGACAGAGAGAGACAGGAGGGACACAGATAGAGAGAGACAGGAGGTACACGGTTCGAGAGACACAGACAGAGAGAGACAGGAGGGACACAGATAGAGAGACATGAGGGACACAGACAGAGAGAGACAGGAGGGACACGGATGGAGAGACACAGACAGAGAGAGACAGGAGGGACACGGATAGAGAGACAGGAGGGACACAGACAGAGAGAGACAGGAGGTACACGGATGGAGAGACACAGACAGAGAGAGACAGGAGGGACACAGATAGAGAGAGACAGGAGGTACACGGTTGGAGAGACACAGACAGAGAGAGACAGGAGGGACACAGATAGAGAGACAGGAGGGACACAGACAGTGAGAGACAGGAGGTACACAGAGAGAGAGAGACAGGAGGTACACAGAGAGAGAGACAGGAGGGACACAGAGAGAGAGAGGCAGGAGGGACACAGAGAGAGAGGGACAGGAGGGACACATAGAGAGAGAGAGACAGGAGAGACACAGAGAGAGACAGAGAAAGGAGAGACACAGAGAGAGACAGAGACAGGAGGGACACAGACAGAGAGAGACAGGAGGGACACAGACAGAGAGAGACAGGAAGGACACAGACCGAGAGAGACAGGAAGGACACAGACCGAGAGAGACAGGAGGGACACAGACCCAGAGAGACAGGAGGGACACAGACTGAGAGAGACAGGAGGGACACAGACCGAGAGAGACAGGAGGGACACAGAGAGAGGGAGACAGTAGGGACACAGAGAGAGACAGGAGGGACACAGACAGAGAGAGAGACACAGGAGGGACACAGATAGAGAGACAGGAGGGACACAGATAGAGAGAGACAGGAGGGACACAGATAGAGAGAGACAGGAGGGACACAGATAGAGAGAGACAGGAAGGACACAGATAGAGAGACAGGAGGGACACAGACAGAGAGAGAGACAGAAGGGACACAGAGAGAGGGAGACAGTAGGGACACACAGAGAGAGACAGGAGGGACACAGACAGAGAGACAGGAGGGACACAGACAGAGAGAGACAGGAGGGACACAGACAGAGAGAGACAGGAGGGACACAGACAAAGAGAGACAGGAGGGACAGAGAGAGACAGGAGGGACACAGACAGAGAGAGACAGGAGGGACACAGACAGAGAGAGACAGGAAGGACACAGACCGAGAGAGACAGGAGGGACACAGACCCAGAGAGACACAGACCGAGAGAGACAGGAGGGACACAGACCGAGAGAGACAGGAGGGACACAGAGAGAGGGAGACAGTAGGGACACAGAGAGAGACTGGAGGGACACAGACAGAGAGAGAGACACAGGAGGGACACAGATAGAGAGACAGGAGGGACACAGATAGAGAGAGACAGGAGGGACACAGATAGAGAGACAGGAGGGACACAGATAGAGAGAGACAGGAGGGACACAGAAAGAGAGACAGGAGGGACACAGACAGAGAGAGAGACAGAAGGGACACAGAGAGAGGGAGACAGTAGGGACACACAGAGAGAGACAGGAGGGACACAGACAGAGAGACAGGAGGGACACAGACAGAGAGAGACAGGAGGGACACAGACAAAGAGAGACAGGAAGGACAGAGAGAGACAGGAAGGACACGGATGGAGGGACACAGATACAGAGACAGGAGGGACACAGACAGAGAGAGACAGGAGGGACACAGATAGACAGGAGGGACAGAGAGAGACAGGAAGGACACGGATGGAGGGACTCAGATAGAGAGACAGGAGGGACACAGACAGAGAGAGACAGGAGGGACAAAGAGAGAGACAGTAGGGACACGGATGGAGAGACACAGACAGAGAGAGACAGGAGGGACACAGATAGAGAGACAGGAGGGACACAGACAGAGAGAGACAGGAGGTACACAGAGAGAGAGAGAGAGAGAGACAGGAGGTACACAGAGAGAAGACAGTAGGGACACAGAGAGAGACAGGAGGGACACAGAGAGAGACAGTAGGGACACGGATGGAGAGACACAGACAGAGAGAGACAGGAGGGACACAGATAGAGAGACAGGAGGGACACAGACAGAGAGAGACAGGAGGTACACAGAGAGAGAGAGAGAGAGAGACAGGAGGTACACAGAGAGAAGACAGTAGGGACACAGATAGAGAGACAGGAGCGACACAGACAGAGAGAGACAGGAGGGACACAGACAGAGAGAAACAGGAGGGACAGAGAGAGACAAGAGGGACACGGATAGAGAGACAGGAGGGACAGAGAGAGACAAGAAGGACACGGATAGAGAGACAGGAGGGACACAGACAGAGAGAGAGACAGAAGGGACAGAGAGAGAGAAAGGAGGGACACAGACAGAGAGAGACAGGAGGTACACAGAGAGAGAGAGACAGGAGGTACACAGAGAGAGAGACAGGAGGGACACAGAGAGAGAGGCAGGAGGGACAGAGAGAGAGAGGGACAGGAGGGACACATAAAGAGAGAGAGACAGGAGAAACACATAGAGAGAGAGAGACAGGAGAAACACATAGAGAGAGAGACAGAGACAGGAGGGACACAGACAGAGAGAGACAGGAGGGACAGAGACAGGAGGGACACAGACCGAGAGAGACAGGAGGGACACAGACCCAGAGAGACAGGAGGGACACAGACCGAGAGAGACAGTAGGGACACAGAGAGAGGGAGACAGTAGGGACACAGAGAGAGGGAGACAGTAGGGACACAGAGAGAGACAGGAGGGACACAGATAGAGACAGGAGGGACACAGACCGAGAGAGACAGGAGGGACACAGACCGAGAGAGAGACACAGGAGGGACACAGATAGAGAGACAGGAGGGACACAGAGAGAGACAGGAGGGACACAGATAGAGAGAGACAGGAGGGACACAGATAGAGAGAGACAGGAGGGACACAGATAGAGAGACAGGAGGGACACAGATAGAGAGAGACAGGAGGGACACAGATAGAGAGAGAAAGGAGGGACACAGATAGAGAGACAGGAGGGACACAGATAGAGAGACAGGAGGGACACAGATAGAGAGACAGGAGGGACACAGACAGAGAGAGACAGGAGGGACACAGAGAGAGAGACAGAAGGGACACAGAGAGAGGGAGACAGTAGGGACACAGAGAGAGACAGGAGGGACACAGACAGAGAGAAACAGGAGGGACAGAGAGAGACAAGAGGGACACGTATAGAGAGACAGGAGGGACAGAGAGAGACAAGAGGGACACGGATAGAGAGACAGGAGGGACACAGACAGAGAGAGACAGAAGGGACAGAGAGAGAGACAGGAGGGACACAGACAGAGAGAGACAGGAGGGACACAGACAGAGAGAGACAGGAGGGACACAGACAGAGAGAGACAGGAGGGACAGAGAGACAGGAAGGACACGGATGGAGGGACACAGTTAGAGAGACAGGAGGGACACAGACAGAGAGAGACAGGAGGGACACAGAGAGAGAGACAGAAGGGACACAGAGAGAGGGAGACAGTAGGGACACAGAGAGAGACAGGAGGGACACAGATAGAGACAGGAGGGACACAGACAGAGAGAAACAGGAGGGACAGAGAGAGACAAGAGGGACATGGATAGAGAGACAGGAGGGACAGAGAGAGACAAGAGGGACACGGATAGAGAGACAGGAGGGACACAGACAGAGAGAGACAGAAGAGACAGGAGGGACACAGACAGAGAGAGACAGGAGGGACACAGACAGAGAGAGACAGGAGGGACAAAGACAGAGAGAGACAGGAGGGACACAGACAGAGAGAGACAGGAGGGACAGAGAGACAGGAAGGACACGGATGGAGGGACACAGATAGAGAGACAGGAGGGACACAGATAGAGAGACAGGAGGGACAGCGAGAGACAGGAGGGACACAGATGGAGGGACACAGATAGAGAGATAGGAGGGACACAGAGAGAGACAGGAGGGACACAGACAGAGAGAGACAGGATGGACACAGATAGAGAGACAGGAGGGACACAGAGAGAGACAGGAGGGACACAGAGAGAGAGAGAGAGACAGGAGGGACACAGAGAGAGAGAGAGACAGGAGGTACAGAGAGAGAGAGAGAGACAGGAGGTACACAGAGAGAGAGACAGGAGGGACACACAGAGAGAGAGACAGGAGGGACACATAGGGAGAGAGACAGGAGAGACACAGGCAGAGAGAAGAGACATGAGAGAGAGACAGGAGGGACAGAGACAGACAGAGATAGAGAGACAGGAGGGACACATCCAGAGATAGAGAGACAGGAGGGACAGAGAGAGAGAGACAGGAGGGACAGAGAGAGAGAGAGACAGGAGGGACAGAGAGAGAGAGACAGGAGGGACAGAGAGAGAGAGACAGGAGGGACAGAGAGAGAGAGACAGGAGGGACACAGAGAGAGGCAGGAGGGACACAGAGAGAGACAGGAGGGACACAGACACACAGAGAGAGAGAGACATGAGAGAGAGAGACAGACAGGAATGAGGGACAGAGAGAGAGACAGACAGGAAGGAGGGATAGAGAGAGACTGACAGGAAGAAGGGACAGAGAGACAGACAGGAGGGAGGGATAGAGAGACAGACAGGAGGGAGGGATATAGAGAAAGATTGACAGGAGGGAGGGATAGAGAGAGAGACAGGAAGGAGGGACAGAGAGAAAGATTGACAGGAAGGAGGGACAGAGAGAAAGATTGACATGAAGGAGGGACAGAGAGATGAGAAAAGTGGAGTGGAAGTGACAGGGGAGGGAAAGCGGGGTAGAAGAGACAAGGGAAGGGAGAGGGGTGGAAGAGACACAGGAAAGGGAAATGGGGGAAGAGACACAGGGAGGAAGAGAAGGGAAAAGAAACGGGAGGGAGGGAAGAGACACAAGGGAGGGGGAGAGGGGTTGAAGAGACACGGGAGGGAGAGAGGGGAAAGGGGACACATGGGAGGGGGGAAGAGATACAGGGGTGGAAAGGGGGGAAGAGACACATGGGGGAGAGGCTCGCAATGAGCGCCTTTGGCGCTCATTGCGAGGCCCATGATGAGCTTCAAAGGTGCTTAGTAAAGTAGAGGGGGGAGTGGCTCTCATTGAGCGCCTACCGTCAAGTAGAGGGGGGAAAAGGTAGAGGGGGAGAGGCTCGCAATGAGCGCCAAAGGCGCTCATCGCAAGGCCAGTTAAGTAGAGGGGGAGAGGCTTGCAATTTGTGGCAAACACCATTGCCAGGCTTCAAATTTTATTGCCGTCATTTTTGACGGGCAAGTGGCTAGTTACTATATAACTATGTAAAAACTTGTTTTTCACACCCCAGAGCTGCTTGCATAGACAAAGTTTACCTTCCAGTAGAAACACTGCATTTGGCTACAGATTGTAACCCTTTACCAACCTTCCTGCACAAACTGCCATCACTGATTGTTAAAAATCTATTAGATGCCTGTGATTGGCCAAAACAAATTATGAGTTTTATGCTAATTCTACCAGAGATATCAAGGGGTGTTAACTCACAAAAGCAACTGCTTGCAAACTCAAGAGACTTAGCAAACATCATCATTCATGCAAAAATAGTTTTCACCCCATATTGGTCTCCTTTATCCATATCTCCCATATCTCATTTATCAAACTAATTCATAATCCAGAAAACTTACATATGGTTTTAAAGGAAAACACATATAGAAACTAGTACAAATATGTTGAAACCCTCTCAGTTAGTGTAGGTGGTATCTTTAAGCAATTCTATGCTCTGAGGCTAAGCAAGTCTCTTTAGCAACGCAGTAAAGAAGTATGTTCCTCCTGGCTCTTCCATCAATTGTAAATAATGAATGTATATATGTACTTTGTATGTTTTTATCTGTCATTTTCTATTTATATTTTTGAAACAATATAATTTTTTGAAAAAAAAGAAACTGGTAAAGTAATACAATACAGAAAATATTAAAGAAATAAAAACAATGTAATGAATATGATATAATTCCCCTTATTTCCAGCTTAATAGGAGATTCTACACTATTATAGTTCTGAAAAGTAACAAGGCAAGGGAAGGAAAACTAATGTTAGAAAGAAAAAGAGAGACAGAAGCAAAGGAAATTATAAAGATTGAGCCGATCAGAGCGAATAAGAGGTAAACAAAGAAAGAACGGAACAAGAAAGAAAGTGAGAAATAAATAAAATCAAAGGGAAGAGAAAAAAAGAGCAAAATAAAACCAAATAGAAACACAAAAGGGAAGAAATAGCAAGTAAGTCAAGATAGCAAGCGTATTTGAAGATAAAGTATTGAGTTAAATATTCTAATTTCTTTTTTTTTTTTTATATGAGCAGAGTTAAATGGACACGGTCACCGCAACAGGAAACTGAAAACTGTCTATACATTGTACTAGCCATTTTCCAGACATGATATAATTCCTGTAATATTAACATTGATTGTGCTGCTTCTTTATGCTAATGTGCATGTCAATATGGTCATTTTCATCTCACAATGCTTAATAAGGGGATTTATATTTATGCTAATTTAGCTGACATTGCCATAGCAGACAAACATTCTGTAATTCTAATTAGAATATCAAAGCAGTTAACTACTGTTTAGGAGCTGCTTGTTTGCATACGAATACAGCAGAAATATGATTGTCTCGGGAATTAGTCATTTTAGAATATAATGGCAAGTACAATTAACTGCTAGTTTTGATGCTCTTTAGGAATAACTTAAAATTGTATTCACACTTGGGTCTCATAGAAAACAGGAGATATGTTGTTCTTTTAATTCAGCTTAAGTCCTCACGTATCCCAGCTTGATAAATATATCACAGAGGTAGAGAGAAAAAACCTGAAAGAGAAAGATAAAGAAGCAACCGGAGAGAGAAAGACAGGATAAAAGAGAGAAATTTAGAAATATTAAACAACTAAATCAACAATGAAAATGCTCTTGAAATAAGAAATAAGAAATTGCTTGGATGTTAATTAGCTGGCTATGTAATCAAGCTGTTCTATTTTCACCTATGCACAATTTTACTAATTAGAAAATGGTTCTATAATAAAGATAATTCAAGACAGGAAGAAACATGATGATCGTAATCATGCATGGTGGCTCAGTTGATGTTTAACACATTCACTGCATTGTAACAGAAATGTAGACAAGATGAATATATAATATGTTATATTACCTTATCCATGAGGTCACTTGGCATAATTTTAAGCCTCAGCATTTAGCCATACAGCTCTAGTTCTGTGGAGCTCATTATCCTGTAACAGATAGAGTTTCCCGTAGAATAACTTTTAATTGAGTGACACGTTTTTTTGAGAGACACAACTTCCTTTTTTCAATAAAATGCCATAATCAGTGCTACTGAGAGCTGCATTTCTCAAAAATGATTGCCTTCTAATAAAGTTATCACTGTATACTGTATTACTCTTATTTTTCATATGTATTATTAGGCACTCATGGTTACACCAATCTTGCGAAAAAAATCTAAAATATACAGATCTATAAAAAAGCTTTCCAAGTACTATATTATTTCTATGTATCGTTTTTTTTTTTCAAATTACTGAGATTTTACAGAATTAAGCAAACACATGACATAGAATTATCCACGCATTTGAGAGGATGCCACCTAAAATCAATAATTATCATATTAACATTGGAAGCCATGTAGGTTTGCAACTCCACATCAAGTATACTTATTAATATATAATGCAATGGTCCAAAGAGCCACTTTTCTTCATTATTTCTTCATCATGGTGGATTATTCAGTGCTTAATCTTTTCGAGTTCTAGAATTGAAAGAGTTCTTGGCACCCTTTGGTAACACACAATGTTACCATCCCTGGTGAAAGTTTCAACATTTTCGTAGTATATTTCAATGATCCAAAGTGGTATTCCTTACTGTGAGAATTCTTCTTGGTAGACATCATCACTCTACCATGAAATGCTGACAGAAGAGTCACCAGCTGTATATATTTCTCTTTCCATTTCTCTTCTTTATGAAAGATGACCTAAGTACACCCAATGACTTTATACAGCTTATTCTCAAAGTAAGGATTATGTGGACTCGTTGGTAGTCATACATAGTGCGGTGCTTGCTAAGTATCAAATATTTTACTCCTCACAGTGATTGTGGAGGTTGACACCGCTAGCCCAAAACAAATGCTAAACAGCTAGTCGTGGATAATGCTGCCTGCTCCCACCCCCAGTGCTTAAACCTTGTATTTTAAAGTCCTGAATCTCTGCACATAAACAACTACAGTCTTGCAATGACCTATAGGATATCAAGAATCTTGGGTGACCCTTCAATAGGAATTACAGAAACAGGAAGATCAACAGAGGCAACATCAATGATTTAATGGACGTCCTGTACAGCTACCTCTTTTCCTAGAGTATTGCAGAAACAAGGGGCAACTAAAGAAAGATAAAAAAAGGTGTTTAGAAATAAAAGAAATGATGAAGAGCAGTAAAAAAACAACTTGCTGATAAGTACAGGGTTAATAAGCACACCCCCTTCTGGATCACTACATTGTCATGTTGAAGGGGCTTGTGTACCTCAATTAGCTATACCATGTACGGTCACCCAAGACGGGCATGTCATAGTAGAGAGGTCAGACAAATCACGGTCTACTGGAGAAGGAACAGGCATACCACTGCAGTATCTTTGCCATGCAAATCATATGGATAAGCACAAGCGAAAACACACACAGATGTGCCTGACGTGCTGCATCCATATGGTTTTTGGACATGACTGAAGGTCTGAATAACAACAATTAGCACACATATCTTTTCAACACGTGGTACTGCTCAATATATAAACAAACAGCCATTAATTACTTAAAATCTTGCATAGTGATTGTTTTTATTCTTAGCTAGAAAAATTGCAAACATAGATCATGGGATCATGGGTAACATATATAAAATATTCCACATCAATTTTCCTAATTTTACATTCTTGATGGTGTCATTGATTTCTTCTATGGTGATACTGGCATTCAGATTTTCCAGGTCTTGAACTGAAATTGATGGGAGGTCGCATTTATCTAAAAAATAATTTATCTTAAAGATGCCAGCTTTGGAGTTAGAGGATATTTTTTTTGGGTATAAGTTCAGAGAAAGTAATCAGGCCCTCAGGAGTTTTCATTTGAAAAAAGTGTGTTTGGTTATTTTTGGGTCTTAATTTTCTTGCTAACATGGGGGATAATTTAATTGCTCGGCTAAAAAATTGATGTTGTGTTATTTGTATTGCTTTTTCGGGTTTTTATTGTTAGAATTTTATCTAATTCAAGTCTGATTTTGTCAATTTTAGGCTTGATAGTAGAGGAGAATTTTATCTGATTTTGTCTTTCTAGTATATGCAGTTCAATAGTATATGCATGTGAAGACGCAATTCTTATTATGGATCCTCTAATAAAGGCTTTATTTGCAAGCCAAAGCCACTCTATTTTTGTTTCTGGATTATCGTTAGAGGAAAAGTATAGTTCTAGTTCATTGGAAATTTGGGTAATAATGTCGGGGTTGGATAAAAGGGATTTGTTTCATCTCCAGTGAAACCGAGTCTTGAGGTTCAGATCTAGATCTAAGTTAATGCTCACTAGGGGCATGGGATAATTTGAGCATTTTTAGAATAAACAAATAAGCTATCAGAAGGATATCAATTCTAGAATAGAAGTTATGAGATGGAGAATAAAATGTAAATTCTCTGTCTAGAGGATGATGTCCTTTGCAGGCGTCTACTAAGACAATTTTCATTAAGAGAGTGTTTTTTGTATTTTCTGGGAATATCTAGTGCTTCTATTTTGTCCTGATCTAGATAGATTTGTTTGGAGAACTAAATTAAGATCGCCCCCTAAAATGATTTTTCCTGTGTCTACAGTGCTTAAGGTATGGAGAAGTTTAATTATAGCCCCTTGAGGGGAGACTGTAGGGGCATAAATATTAACCAAATACATTTTCCTGTTTAATAGCATTCCTGTTAGAATAATATAATTTTCATATTTATTTTGTTTTTTGTTTAAATTTAAATAGAAAGTCTTAATGTAACAGGATGGATGCTCCTGCTTTTTTGTTTTTCTGGTTGATCGTGTGAAAATTAGGGTAGTCCCTGTGTAAATACAAAGGAACCTTATTTGAGGCAAAATGCATTTCCTGCATAAATATTACAGATGGTTTTTATTTTTTGTAGAATAGGAAAGCTTTTCTCCATTTGAAAGATGAATTGAACCCCCTGATATTATAGGTTATATAATTGTATGTGGAATAATAGTCAAAGTGTTACCGTTTCATACAAGAGAATAAGATAGAGAATAAGGTGCAATTATTTCCTGGATAAAGCCAGTATCTCCTCTAGCGGGGTAGTAAACAATAAAAAGGTGAAAGTAAATAAAACATTGGCAAACAATGTAATCAATGATATAGCAATTAAATAAACCATTATAAACCTTGAGGTGACTCTAGTTCTGTAATAGATTGCTTAATAAACTAATAAACTAATTTGGGAATCATTTAGTTGATGTAGTTATTCTAGTTTCATGTGTTGAAGGATTATATCAACTGTGTTGTAATTTTCTAATTCTATAAATATTTATTTTTATGGAGTACCTATCCATGGGTGGAATGTGTCTTTTCATATTACGTTCGGAATGTAATGCTGTTGACACATATGTCATAAGAAAAGATATATTTTATAATTGTCTTTAGTGCTTATTAATCAAACAGGAGGATTGGAAAGTAAAGATTCCAGTTGTCAAAAGAGGTTAAATATATATTGTCATGAATCAGCCAGTGGCCATATTGGATTTGGTGTGAACTATGCTGGGGCCATTTTGTGACTGGCAGCGGTGGCCATTTTGGGCTGGGTGGTCTTCCACATGCTGTTGCCATGGGGAGGAACAAAAGGTTTGGGGCCCACTTGTTATGGATATATTGTTGTGTTGTGGTCTAGGGGATAAAGTATTATAAGTTTACCCCTTAGCATATCCCCATCCCTTCCATGTTTAGGCTCATTGTAATGGGTGTCATGTGAGGGAGCTGGTGGGATGTGTTGGTTCTATGTGTGTGAAACATTGTGTGTTGTATTTGTAAATATGAATGTATGGTATTATATTAGTATGTCATTATATTGTAGAGGGGAAGCCATTGAATACAGCCACGCCACCTTTGTTCCCAAAGGCCTGTTAATCCCATTAGCTAAGTATCCAGCATAGAACTAACAATGGGAAGCTCACAGCTGGAGAGCAGACAGGCAGGCACCCAGAAACAATGGGATGGCCTGAAGGCTTCTCATGGGCACAAGAGAACCAACGTATGCTTTGCCCTGGAGAGTCAAAACCCAAATGAATTAGTTGGCCTCGCCTAGTGGGCGGACCTGGGAGGGGACTATTGGTTCACACACAGTTCCCCTTTATGATTGGCCAGACGTCATTTGGGGCTGGCTAACGGTAGCCACTTCCCCCATTCTTGTGTGATGTGGTTAAATATGCTGTTCTAAAATAAAACATGGTTCATAATTTTCATCAAGACTTTGTGTGCAGGTGTATTATTGACCCAAGGGCATATGCTGGCAGAGGAGATCGTTTCTGACTTCCTTCCAGGGTTCCCAGCGCACACTACCTTAAGCTGGGACTTATGCTCTTGCATCCACAAAGAAGGTCCATTGGTCTGAGTCACCCAAATCGTAGGTCTAAAACCTACAGGAGATAAGAGGACTAGGATCCTCTATACTCCATCATCATTGTAGGTTGTGACAATTGGCTGGCAGTGGTGAGAGACTCTACAGAAAGACCAAGAATGGAAAAGACGGATATCACCAAAGAAGCAACAAGACGGTTTAAAGCAGCCAGGCACTTATACCCCAGTAAGATGACCGCACAAGAGGTGTCCAACGTACTAGACCAGTATTGCCAGAGGATCTGGCAGGAGCGCAATGGAGCGAGAACTCCAGCTCAGCAAAGACTTGGCTACAGAGAGACACTGCGTCTAGAGAAATGGATGGCGATTCTGAATCTGTGGCAGGACGATGAGCTAATGGGCTGGCTGGAAGTACTAGTAAGAAAAGAGGTTGCCTTGGAGAACCAATATCACATTTTTCACGCCAAAATAGTTGGTGGCCTTGGAGAGGAGTTTGATTTCCGCTTGGAGATAGATTCTGGCCTCCAAGACATTGTGTATGGTGATCCTGAAGGGGGCATAGGAACCTTTAAAAGGCACAACAACTTGTTTGTGGAACGCTGTCGTGGTCTGGGACTGGAACCATGGTCCATGGAGGCTAATTTAATGGTACACCTGATTGAGCAGGAACTGCAGCTGGAGGAGGAGTATTTTGAGTTGTGGGACGAGATCTATGGGGAGACATTTTGCCCATCAAGAGGGGAACAACCCAGTCAAGAGGACTGGTCGCCAGATCTTTACAACACAGATGATATGTACCGAAGTGATTGTGTGCAAGGGGTCTGGGGAGAACATAGTGATGGAGAATGCGTTCCTTTAAAAAATATAGAGACTGTGTCAGAGCCTAGAAGGGATGGTAAAGTCAGCTTGGGACCAAATCACCAGCTCCAAGAGCCAGAGACCCAGGGGAATGTTCCCTGGGTGGGGTCAGATAACCCATGTTTGTCCCCTGATACCCCAAGAGACTTAATCCCAGAGGAAATGCTAGCAGAGCACAGTTTCTCCAAACAGGTCTCACCTGAGGACTACCTTCCAGCACAAATCCTGGCAGAAACCCCAGTAACTGCTCAACAGGTAGGGCCAGATGAACTAAGTCTGCCCTCAGAAGTTCTAGGCAATGTGTATGGGCCACAACTGCTAATGGAGCCAGGGGCTCAGGATAGCCACCCAAGAGACTGTGGGGAGGGCTATGTAATGCATTCTGGGGAAAAGGCCGTAGAGGTCAGGTTGGGTGGGAAGGATAAGATTCCCCAGCCTACAACAGATAACCAAAATCTGTACTCTGACACCCCAGGAGAGTTGCTACAAAAGGTGCTAGGGAAGCACAGAGCCCAGGTGGGCTATGTAATGGACTGTGGGGAGGGAAAGGAACTAGTTCTTAGCTACAGGGAACCAGGCCTCACACAGCAAGAGTGCCAGGGGCACCAAGAGTGTGCCAGGGGCACCAAGAGCCCGACAGGGGCAGCAAGCTTGCCAGCCTTGGCAAATGAGCCATGGGTGCAGTGTGGCACCATAGTAGAGGGTGAACCAAGTGGGGAGATACCCTGGATAACCAATGTCCAGAGGCCCACTGGAACAGACACCGCTCCAAAGGCCCAGTTAAACCTGGAGGACTGGGATAAGGGTACCAAGCAAAAGGACAAAAAGAGGAGGACAGAACAAGTATCCTTTAACAGTAAGTGCACACCCTGGGCCCTAATAACAATATAGAGCAAAAAAGTGTGTAAAACTTAACATTTATTAGTTAATTTAAAATCCGTTAAAATTATTGAAAATCTTACGACATAAAGTAGGTAGGGGAATGAAAAATTGTGAAGGACTTCCTAGTATATGATTTTAATTTTGAGGGTAAAGATAAACCCTATATCCTCTTTGTCTAGAGGATGATAAAGTGCATAAAGTGAACAAAGTGCATAAAGTGTAGTGGAATACAAAATAGTAGCAATAACATAGGTCTGGGTCTGAGGCTTATGTGTTTGCACCAGTAGGTATTACCACTCACAAAAAAGTGACTTGTGCTTATAGGAATTAATAAAGGAATTGCACTTAAAAATATTGTACCTTCCTATAATGTATATAGCTTATGTATAGTGCCAATATAAATTCAATTAATATATAAAGTGTAGCTGGATACAATAGATATAGTGCTAGTGCTCTCTGAGGTTATTAGGTTATATCAATGCTTATATTATCTCCTATGTTGTAAGGAAGGTCCTTGAATTGACTCAAATAGTCATATGATTATATATTCCCCTACACTAATTGAGGAGCCTGAGATGCCCAATTAAATCCACATTGTAGTATTAATTATTCTTTATATTATCATTTAGATGTGGAGAATATTCTTAGGGTGATTCTTGGGTAATGAAGTCAGTGTTTTGCCAGAGCACCACAGCTCCAAACAACTCGCCGCGTGTCGCCTATGCGTCTGCGTGTGACGTCATAGAGCGGCGTCGCGGCGTTGTACGTGCAACCCGACGCACGTTTCTGAAGATTTCATCAGGGGTTACCGGGAGAATGTCAGTGGAGCTATTTATGCTCCCTAGTTGCCTTGGCAACCTCGAACTTTAAAAACATGTTTAGATAATGATGGTTATAAAAATATATAATATTGGTGCATATGTAAATTGTAGGTTAGACTAGGAGAATCAAGTGTAGCATGATATTGGCTTTATTATAACGCAGTAGTAGATTAAAAGAAAAAATTATTTGTATATATAGGACAGCTTTGGACACTAAATATGTATGTCAATATTAGAATGTATTTATTCTGAGTATCTACTATTAATATCAATGATATTGTTATCAAACAGTGTGCATCTTAGTTCTCTATAGTCATCTAGGAAAGTATATATATATGAGTTGTTATTATTCTCTATTATATTGTTATTGGTATTAAATATACTTTTCTATGTCCTTTAGTTTAGATGTATAGTTTGTGTCTTTATATGATGGGATTGTTAATATATATATATGCATAAGATATTGATTCCAAATTCAAAATATACACTAAGATGTCAATAATACATAGATACCTTTGTGGGTGTCAAAACAAATATCTTAGATAAATGGGGTGAAGGTGAAAGGCCATAGAAGAAGAGGGTCAGCTGAGGGCCCCAAAGCACAGCCTGGGTGGGAACAGCGTAGTTCTCCAGGCTGCAACACAGACAGACCAAGGGGAAGAAAACCAGGAGGGTCTGTCCAAAGATACTGATTTCCAGGAGCCAGAGCAAACAGAGCATCCAAGTCCGGACTCCATCAGGGACGCTGGAGTCAAGCGCAGACCGATATGTACTTTACTGCAGTTATTGTGTTATTGGGCTACCAACAATAATGATTTTGCTGAGGGAAGTACTGGACTGCCCCCTTGCAATCCCATAGGCCCAGAGACTGTTTTAGAGACCCCAGCCCAGCTGTGGGGACTGGCTGGAGGGAAAGGGGTTGCTATGGGACAGGGGTTGTTTTATGGGGCTCCCAAAAATACGGTTTTGCCTCAGAAGAATGTATGGGTGCAACCCACTGTGTCCCCAGAGACTTCCATGCTGCTGCCAAAAACAGAGACATGGGATCCTGTACTGTTTTGGGTGGGGGTGCAGGGCAAGAGCAATTTGCTCTATACAGTGGGAGCAAGGCCAAGGGCTGGGGGAGGTCTTTACTCTGCACCTTGGGACTGTGTGCGCACCGACATGAACTTGCCTAGCATGCAGCGGGCATGGCCAAACCAGCAGATTCATGACTATCAGCGTAGCTGGGAAAATCTTGGATGTTCTCCGCCCGCTTGGGGAAGGATTGTCATGAATCAGCCAATGGCCATATTGGATTTGGTGTGAACTATGCTGGGGCCATATTGTGACTGGCAGCGGTGGCCATTTTGGGCTGGGTGGTCTTCCACATGCTGTTGCCATGGGGAGGAACAAAAGGTTTGGGGCCCACTTGTTATGGATATATTGTTGTGTTGTGGTCTAGGGGATAAAGTATTATAAGTTTACCCCTTAGCATATCCCCATCCCTTCCATGTTTAGGCTCATTGTAATGGGTGTCATGTGAGGGAGCTGGTGGGATGTGTTGGTTCCATGTGTGTGAAACATTGTGTGTTGTATTTGTAAATATGAATGTATGGTATTATATTAGTATGTCATTATATTGTAGAGGGGAAGCCATTGAATACAGCCACGCCTCCTTTGTTCCCAAAGGCCTGTTAATCCCATTAGCTAAGTATCCAGCATAGAACTAACAATGGGAAGCTCACAGCTGGAGAGCAGACAGGCAGGCACCCAGAAACAATGGGATGGCCTGAAGGCTTCTCATGGGCACAAGAGAACCAACGTATGCTTTGCCCTGGAGAGTCAAAACCCAAATGAATTAGTTGGCCTCGCCTAGTGGGCGGACCTGGGAGAGGACTATTGGTTCACACACAGTTCCCCTTCATGATTGGCCAGACGTCATTTGGGGCTGGCTAACGGTAGCCACTTCCCCCATTCTTGTGTGATGTGGTTAAATATGCTGTTCTAAAATAAAACATGGTTCATAATTTTCATCAAGACTTTGTGTGCAGGTGTATTATTGACCCAAGGGCATATGCTGGCAGAGGAGATCGTTTCTGACTTCCTTCCAGGGTTCCCAGTGCACACTACCTTAAGCTGGGACTTATGCTCTTGCATCCGCAAAGAAGGTCCATTGGTCTGAGTCACCCAAATCTTAGGTCTAAAACCTACAGGAGATAAGAGGACTAGGATCCTCTATACTCCATCATCATTGTAGGTTGTGACATATATGTTTTTGTTACAGATGATTTGTATACCAGCTTTAATGCTTGTGTGTTGACTCAGTTATGTGTATAATGTGGTATTAAGGAAGCTTTAAATATCTTTGGGATAATATTATGAGGATTTCCAGATATTGCCTAGCTGACACACAACACAGAAAATCGTCTCCTGCCTGTAGATGAGGGCAGGTACCTCAAGATTATATTTTTCTTAGCCTGTCTCCTTGAGAAATATTCCCTGGAAGTTTATATGGGAAGTGGGAGTAAAATGTGAGGAGATTTCTGTACCTGGAGTAGTGTGTTCCTATGTCTTGGACTGTCTTACATCACCCTGGATAGGAGTAGAGACGCTTTATTGAGAATTAAAGCTACTTATCTTAAAATGGCTGCCACATCAACCACATTGTTGTTTTTTCTCAAAATGGCCACTGCATTAGCTACACCATCGGTCTGTTTACCATGTAATTCCCTATCTGTGGCCACACTGTGCTGGGGCAGTCTCTGGACGAATCTTCCTCCTCGGAGCTCCCTCAGGATTCACTGAGGGCCTCCTACAGTATGTGTAGCTGTTGCTGCTTCCCTGTTTGGGGGAGTGAAGTAAGAAACCAAGGTGAAAGTCCAGGCAGTGTAGGCTTAAACTGTAGGCAGACTTTAATTATTTAGCTGATCCAAATTTTGCTGTTGTAAATATGTGAAAAGTTAATTGTTTTTTTGTCTTTTCTGCTGAAGCTCCAGGTAGCCCCGGGAGACTGCCTAGCAACAAGGGGCTTTTGACTGGGCTGGATTGTTAAGTAGCAATTGGTTAGTTTAGATAGGGGCGTGGTTTGGGAAGTTTAGATATAGGGGTAGCGTTCCGCTCAGTAACTTATCAGTTGAGGGAAGAAGAAGCATCCCACCCAAGCATGGCGTTCCTGATAGTGGATTCCCTGATTGCCCAGCTGAAGAGCCAAGTTGTATATGCAGCCAGTTGGCTGGGTTGGCTGCAGGAACTAGTGGCCAGTATCCAAGCAGGTGCACTCCCAGGTGGCCAAGAGTAAGGCATGGATCAGGGGCCCACGATTCAAGCAGCGCAGAGGCAGGATCATTCATTAAGAAGAGCCAGGCCCCCTTCAAGATTGAGCCCCACCATGGTGACACCCAAGAAGAATTTTGGAGGTCGGAAGGCAGTGGAGAAGTTGTTGAGCCCAGGGGAGGCGTCATCAAAGAAGAAGACCCTCAGAGAATGAGAAGGTACTTACTGGAGAACGACACAATGTCCCCCATTGCCAATGGTATAGTTGCAGTTGTCTGGAAGGTCCGGGAGCCTTGTTTCAGCTGGGGTGGTGGAGGAATGCATGACAGACGGTGTAGCAGGAGAAGAGATCAATGCGCGCAAGAAGATCTGGCGCACCAGCGTAGACCATGTGGCAGGAGCAGCATCAGCGGAAGTGAGTGTCGCAGAGACGTCTGACAGTAAGTCTTAACTAGAGGGTAGCAGGAGGACGCAGTCGCTGTCAGGGATGGCGGCCAGGAGCCATGGAGCCCAGCAGGGCACACATACATCTCAGAGGTCTGATGGGAAGGAGTTAGTGGACATGGAGGCGGAGAAGGGTAGCAGCACAGATGAGGCTGTGGGAGAAAATGGGAACAGGCAGCAGAAAAAAGGAGTGAATAACACAGGGAGAAAGGCAAGACAGATGAAGAGGGTTAAGAAGAGTAGGCCCAATAAGAGGAAGTCTGGGCAGTCCAGGAAGAGGGCAGAAGGTCAAGATAAGGAAGGTGGTCAGTTGAGGGGGGCTGGGTTGGCTGAAGGAACTAGTGGCCAGTATCCAAGCAGGTGCACTCCCAGGTGGCCAAGAGTAAGGCATGGATCAGGGGCCCGCGATTCAAGCAGCGCAGAGGCAGGATCATCCATTAAGAAGAGCCAGGCCCCCTTCAAGATTGAGCCCCACCATGGTGACACCCAAGAAGAATTTTGGAGGTCGGAAGGCAGTGGAGAAGTTGTTGAGCCCAGGGGAGGCGTCATCAAAGAAGAAGACCCTCAGAGAATGAGAAGGTACTTACTGGAGAACGACACAATGTCCCCCATTGCCAATGGTATAGTTGCAGTTGTCTGGAAGGTCCGGGAGCCTTGTTTCAGCTGGGGTGGTGGAGGAATGCATGACAGACGGTGTAGCAGGAGAAGAGATCAATGCGCGCAAGAAGATCTGGCGCACCAGCGTAGACCATGTGGCAGGAGCAGCATCAGCGGAAGTGAGTGTCGCAGAGACGTCTGACAGTAAGTCTTAACTAGAGGGTAGCAGGAGGACGCAGTCGCTGTCAGGGATGGCGGCCAGGAGCCATGGAGCCCAGCAGGGCACACATACATCTCAGAGGTCTGATGGGAAGGAGTTAGTGGACATGGAGGCGGAGAAGGGGTGCAGCACAGATGAGGCTGTGGGAGAAAATGGGAACAGGCAGCAGAAAAAAGGAGTGAATAACACAGGGAGAAAGGCAAGACAGATGAAGAGGGTTAAGAAGAGTAGGCCCAATAAGAGGAAGTCTGGGCAGTCCAGGAAGAGGGCAGAAGGTCAAGATAAGGAAGGTGGTCAGTTGAGGGGGGCTGGGTTGGCTGAAGGAACTAGTGGCCAGTATCCAAGCAGGTGCACTCCCAGGTGGCCAAGAGTAAGGCATGGATCAGGGGCCCGCGATTCAAGCAGCGCAGAGGCAGGATCATCCATTAAGAAGAGCCAGGCCCCCTTCAAGATTGAGCCCCACCATGGTGACACCCAAGAAGAATGGTGGAGGTCGGAAGGCAGTGGAGAAGTTGTTGAGCCCAGGGGAGGCATAATCAAAGAAGAAGACCCTCAGAGAATGAGAAAGTACTTACTGGAGAACGACACAATGTCCCCCATTGCCAATGGTATAGTTGCAGCTGTCTGGAAGGTCGGGGAGGCTTGTTTCAGCTGAGGTGGTGGAGGAATGCATGACAGACGGTGTAGCAGGAGAAGAGATCAATGCGCGCAAGAACATCTGGAGCACCAGCGTAGACCATGTGGCAGGAGCAGCATCAGCGGAAGTGAGTGTCGCAGAGACGTCTGACAGTAAGTCTTAACTAGAGGGTAGCAGGAGGACGCAGTTGCCGTCAGGGATGGCGGCCAGGAGCCATGGAGCCCAGCAGGGCACACATACATCTCAGAGGTCTGATGGGAAGGAGTTAGTGGACATGGAGGTGGAAAAGGGGTGCAGCACAGATGAGGCTGTGGGAGAAAATGGGAACAGGCAACAGAAAAAAGGAGTGAATAACACAGGGAGAAAGGCAAGACAGATGAAGGGGGTTAATAAGAGTAGGCCCAATAAGAGGAAGTCTGGGCAGTCCAGGAAGAGGGCAGAAGGTCAAGATAAGGAAGGTGGTCAGCTTGAGGGGGTCCTGCAGGATGAAATTGAAGGAAGCCAGGAGAGTGAGAACAGCAGAAGTGAGGAAGAAGAAGTTAGGAGCAGGGAAGAAGGAGCTGATGGTGTGGACCAAGTGAGCTGTCAGAAGGCAGCAGGTTGTCCCAGGAGTGAAGCAGTGCAGGTGTTACATCAGGGTGACAGGAATGTGTCTAATGCAGTGCCTACTGTGATGTTTTGCCCTATTTCTACATGTGTGCATCCTGACGAAGATACGTCCAGCTGGAATAGATCATGGCCAGGGCACGGTTTGGAGACAGCGCAGATTGGTCACCCAGAGGATAGGAGACAAGTGAGCTGGCACCGTGAACTTCCATCAACTGCTTCATCTCAATGGTCCATATCGCCAGGCACAAGGGAGCGAGAAAGGTCTGCAGGTAGACGGCATACGAGTAGAGGTGGTAAGGAAAGGGGTACAACTGCCGCTTTCGCTTTTTCGCAGAGAGTCACCAGTGGGAAGTGGTCGTAAGAGCAGAGGTAGGACTTCCCCAGCTCGCACAAACAGGTGTACACCCTCTCCGCATGGAAGGTCTAGGTCTAGGAGGCGATCACAGCATTGGCCAGGCAGATATGGTGAGCATAGAAAGTGGGAGAGGGTCGGTCAATCCTTTTATTGTCATCACAGGAGTGGCAGGGAGTCAAGAGACAGGAGGGGTCAGACATTGCTTTTCAGGGAAGACCGGAGGGTACAAGATGCAAAAATGGTAGGAGATGACAACAGGAGCAGGAAACTTCAATCCTCTAATCGAGGACCTGAACAGAATGAAGCAGCCGTCCTGGCAGGGTTTACAGCCTCATCATCGGTGACAGATATGACAGTACCATACATAAGAGCTTGTTAGGTGTTATGACAGTTTAAATAGTTTGATGTCTCAGTTGGAGAAGGGTGATAGTGTAGGGACAGGGGCAGCTTGGGTAGGTCCAGGTAGGGCTAATAGTAATGCTTTGGTAAGGAGTCGACCGTTTAGTAAAAGATTGGGAAACGAGGTACGGTTGGAAGTGGTAGGATCTGAGGCAGGGGGTGTTGGAGCTGCAGCTAAGGGTAGCCCCATGGAGGTACTGATAGAACCAGTGCTAAGAGTAGTGGACACGGTTATGAGTAAATCCGCCCTGTGTTTTCCCTTGGCTCAATTGGGAAAATGGGTCAAAGGAGTTGAAAAAGAAGATTTGGAAATGAGAATTCATAGAGATATTCTCGGTTCTACCGTTGGATAGTTTCATTGAGATTAAGCAGTATGGGAAAAAAGAGGGTTCAAAAAGTTTCATCAGAAATTAGCACTTACGCCCTCTATGCAATGAGATGATAGGGATATTGTTTGGCTGGTTTAAGATTGTGACCCCATTATGCCCTTCATTTGGAACAGAGACAAAGCTGGCAGGGCCAAGCACGAGTAAGAAGGGATTTTGTTTTGCATTTAATAAAGGCTTGTGTACTTGGGGAGCGTCTTGAAAGTTTGGACAGTGTTCAGAATGTGGCAGTGGTCATCCACTTTTTCATTGTTTCAAAATAGCAAAGAGTCAGAAATCAAGGGAGTCCATTCCAAAAGGGGAGGAGCCCAGTGCCACTAGAAAAGATAAAGGTGTGGCTAAGGTTGTATGCCAATTGGGTATCCAGTTCTGAGGATGCTAGGTTGCTGAGGGAAGGTTTTTCAGTTGGCTTCACAATCACATCATTGGCTGAGGGCATGGGGAGACGGCCACCAAATTTGCTGTTCGCCAGAAAGAATCCGTCCCTAGTGTTGAGTAAGCTTCTGTGTGAGGTTAAAAAAGGAAGGATGGCTGGGCCATTTGATCATGTCCCAATGCCAAATCTAAGGAGGAGCTGAATTATTTTAGGCTTTTTCATCATTTGTCTTTTCCTAGGGGCTTATCGGTCAATGATGGGATTGATAAGGATCTAGCTTCTGTTACCTACGCGTCAGTTAAGCAAGCGGTTACGTTAGTGAGGAGGGCAGGGAAGAGCGCCTGGTTATCTAAAGCAGAAATAAAGTTGGCTTTTCGTTCACCCGAATTCACATCATTTGTTGGGTTGCCACATTTTGAATAAGTTTGCAGCATGGGTTCCATCATCTCTTGTTCATATTTTGAGAAGGTAAGTACGGTTTTGTATTTGGTAGTTGTTGTTAAGGCTGGTTTATATTTGGGAGTCCACTACTTAGATGCTTTTTTGTTTGTAGGGGCCCTGGGGGCCTGTCAAAGATTATTGCAAGTTTTTCAGGAAGTAGAGGCTGATTTTGGCATTCTGCTGGCCGAGGATAAGTTTGAAGGTCCATGTCATGAGTTGAGTTTTTTGGGGGATAGTGTTGGATGCAGTTAAAATGAAGTGCAGGCTTTCGTGGGCCAAGGAGATGGATTTGAAGAATTGTGTTAGTTTAGTTATGGCTGTGAAATAAGTTACATTGCAGTTGATGCAGTCATTGTGAGGGAAGCTTAATTTTGCCTGTTGGATAATTCCAATAGGATTTTTTCCAGGAGGTTATCCCTTGCTACTGTGGGGGGATCTCAGCCGCATAATCAAATAAGGGTTACAACAGAGCAATTGGGTTTGTTTTTCTAGAGCATTTTAATGGTTGAAATATGATTTTGAAAGAACCTTCTTTTAATGAAGTGTTGGAGTTATTCACGGATGCAGAAGGTGCATGCGGTTTTGGTGCTTACTTTAAGGGGAAGTGGTGTGCGCAACAATGGGTGGAATAGGAATTAACCGTTCCTGGAATTGTTCCCGATTGTTGTGGCTAAAGTTTTGTGTGGGGGGGGGAGAGCTTAAAGAATCATCATGTGGTGTTTCACAGTGATAATATGAGCGTGGTACAGGCCATCAATTCTATTACTGCCTCTTCACCTCCAGTAGTTCGGCTACTGAGGCAATTGGAATTAAAGTGTTTGCAGCTTAATATTTTGGTTAGAGCTCACATAGCAGGCATTAAGAATATAATCGCAGATTATTGCAGAATTGTGGAAACTATGTTCATAAGTTCAAGGAAGGAGGTGGTTACTGCCTGTGTGTCGAGTGATGCAGAAGTAAAGGAGAAGGGGTGCCGCATATAGTTACTGCCTGTGTGTCATGAGAATTTGGATTAATTGCGGTGATGTATAATAAAATGTGAGATGTTATATATATATGTACTTGTGTTTTATTGCAGGGTATCCATTACACTTATGGATCGTGGATTCCTTCATATATTGGGCCAGGCGGTCAGCATCTATTACTGAACGGGGCCACCAGTTGGGTTTCCGAGAAGAGGCAGTACTAATTAAATGGTTTGGGGGATGAAGTGGCAGCAGGTGTTACTCACAGTAGTTAGATCATCCTCTCCACCAGAGATATTACTAGTTCACACAGGGGGAAATGATTTGGGTTATATGCTCATGAAGGATTTAATTGGGAATATGTAAAGGGATTTAGTAAGACTCAGAGAATTGCTCCCCAGTCTGTTCATTATCTGGTCCCAGATAGCGCCAAGGTTAGAATGGAGGGGGACTCATAATCCTTAAAATGGAAACAAGTTAGACTCAAAATAAATAAAATCATGTCATCCTTTGTAAGGAGGTTGGGGGGTTTTGCTATTAGGGAAAAAGGGATTTCGAGACACCTGGGGCTCATGAGTTTTATTTGGGGGATGGAGTTCACTTTAATGAGATAGGCCTATCTTTATTTAATCATACGTTGAAGGAGGGTATTGTCCAGGCTATGGAGTGTTTTGGCGGTGCTGAGCACGGTGGGCTTGCGGGGGTACGGCATCACCTTAGATCAGAACTCATTAGCTGGTAAGGTATGCGGTTTGGGGCAATGCCAGTGGTCGCTTGGGCACAGGGTTCCATGGGACCTCTTGCTGGGATGAACTCCATCCTGGGAGAGGTGTGCAGCTACCCATGGTTATTACTATGTTATTTGTTATGTTTAAATAAAGCTATGGCCTGGAGAATACCCATAAAATTACTGGTGTCAGTTCTAGTGCAGAATATGTCACCCATGAATAGGTCAAGTAAAGCACAACTGTTGTCACAAAGTGACAGTTTAGAATATCTTTAAGCCAATGTGTATTAATGTATATATGCCATGCTGAATTTAGCAATTTCCAAACAGACCTTTATCTAATGCAGATAGGACAAAAAAAGTGCAAATGAATAAGTAAATGGGAATACTTTGGTAGAGTCTGTTTGGATTCAATGTAGGACTTCCATGACAATAACTGTTGACTTTGAGTCTGAGGGGTGTGTTGTGCATTTTGTTTTTATTCAGCAGTTGTTGAATGGTAAGGGGACTTTGAGATTCCATTTGAGAGTGAGAGAGGCTACCAGCATTTAGCACCACTCTCCAACACACAAACACAGAAATAGACTGTAAAACTTCTGCACTGAACAGGAAGTATAAGACTTATGTCAGATCATTTCAGAGTCTGCTAAAATTTAGATTTTGGTCTTCAGTGGTCCATTAAATTCATTTATTTATAAAGCTTTACGCATTTTTTATCCCCACTGAATTTTTGTAGACTGTAACTATGAGTCAGTCCAGTGACAACCTCACTCAGTGTGCATCCTGTCATATGTATGCACTGCTGGAACAGATGATCCAGGGTCTATACCTCATAACTGGAGAGGAGAATTGCAGCACTTACTGATATTGCTCCACTGGGAAGGTAGTTGGTGCTCACTGAGCACAGTTTAGATGGGCCTAGCATGGAGGGTGGAGATGCAGCAAGTGAGGATGACCAGGGAGGTAGCTGGGTTACAGTTACAAGGGGAAGCAGGGGGAACAGGAGGAGGATGTGGGCCAGTTCTGAGTTGGCAAACACCAACAGATTTGCCAGATTGAGTGAAACTGTTGGGGGTGTCCATCGAGGAAAGACAATGCCAGATAGAGCTGTTCCCTCTAACAGCCTGTTGAACAGTTCTACTGGAGAGGGAGGGCTGAATAGGCAGAGCAAAAGACAGGTTTTGGTGGTAGGGGACTATTATTAGGAAGGTAGACAGGGTGATTTGACACTCAGATCCCAGCAAGCGAACAGTTTGCTGTCTCCCGGGTGCTCTGGTTCAGCATGTTGTGGATCGGGTAGATACATTATTGGGAGGGGCTAGAAATGAACCTGAGGTCTTGGTACATATTGGTACTAATGACAAAGTTAGTGGAAGATGGAGTGTCCTAAAGAATGATTTTAGAGAACTAGGGAATAAGCTTAAAGCAAGGACCTCCAAGGTAGTATTTTCTGAGATACTAACTGTACCATGTGCTAGCCCAGGGAGACAGAAGGAGCTTATGGAGGTTAATGCATGACTAAAAATGTGGTGCATTAAGGAGGAGTTTGGGTTATTAGAGCACTGGACTAACTTCTCACTTGGGAACAAACTCTATAGCAGGGATGGATTGCACCTTGATCATGAGGGAGCTTGTGTGCTAGGGGATCGGCTGGTAGAAAGGCTGGAGAAGCTTTTAAACTAGTAGGTGGGGGGAGGGACCAGATTAATGTAATAGGGAAGGAAGTGTAGAGGGGCTAAGGGATGAAGTAACTAGTCATGGGGGAGGAGGTGGGGGATGGTTAGTATAGTCAATAGGGAGGTATTACTAATTAGAGATGTGACCTGCCCAGTGTAAAGAAGCAGTTACACTTGGAAGGACACATCTCTAGGATGGAGGATGATCGACTTCCAAACATTGTGCTATATGGTAAGCTCACCGCTGGCAACCGTGACAGAGGAGGGCCAACGAAGAGGTACAAGGACTCACTGAGAGAACAAACGCAGGGCTGGTCTTGAGGACAAGAGGAAATGTAGAAAAAATGGTGTCACTACAGCACCTAACCAAGAACAAACCTTCCCGTTATAACCTATTTAGGAAAGATAGGGGCAATGGTAAAACATGAGGAGGGATTTGTCTTTATATTATGCCTGAATTTAAGCCTATAGTCAGGGAAGATATTTATGCTGGAACTAGTGATAATGTTGAATGTTTGTGGCTAGAGTTAAATAGTGGAGCAGCAAATTCCAAAAGAATATTAATAGGAGTATGCTATGAACCAACAAATATAATTGAAAATGAGGAAATGCAATTATTATTACAGATTGGAAATGCAGCTAAGCATGGGCAAGTTTTAAAAATTAGAGATTTTGACTACCCTGAAATAAACTGGATAAATGAGACCAGCAGTTCGGCTAAAGGGAGCAGGTTCATGAGTACACTACCGCCAGTGCAGCCGGTGCTATGCACTGAGGCCATTTATATCCTTTGGGGCCCCAGTGTAGGCTGTATTGCAGTTTGTTTTTAAATAAATAAATGTATAAAAAAAAAAAAACCATGACATATCCCTGCAGCCCTAGGTCCCCTCGAC
Source organism: Discoglossus pictus (assembly GCA_027410445.1). Lineage (NCBI taxonomy): Eukaryota > Metazoa > Chordata > Amphibia > Anura > Alytidae > Discoglossus > Discoglossus pictus. The sequence continues at coordinate 79,364,102 of CM050169.1, forward strand.
CTCCTCTCCCATCCTGAGGGTGTCCTGCCTGCTGCCTGTCTTTAACAGTGCAAACGTTATCGCTTTTTTTTGCACCAAGGCTCTCCATTCACTAGCTCTGCCAGTCAATAGGGAGGTGCTAGTAAGTAACTCACGTACAGTGGCAGGCACTTCAGAACTCCAGACTCATATCATTTAGTATACGCTTGCTAATGCCAGCAGCATAATACCAGGAAAATTGGGAGAGTAAAAATTACTAGCATTTAAAGAAAAATTGGATTTAATAGGCATTATTAAAACATAGTGGGATGAATCTCATGACTGGACTGTTAATATGGTTGTTTATAACATATTTAGGAAAGACAGGGGAAATGGTAAAAGGGGAGGAGGGATTTGTCTGTATGTTAAGCCTGAATTTAAGCCTATAGTCAGAGAAGATATTTATAGTGGAACTAGTGATAATGTTGAATGTTTGTGGGTAGAGTTAAATAGCAGACCAGCAAATTGCAAAAGAATATTGGTTGGAGTATGCTATAAACCTCCAAATATAATTAAAAATGAGGAAATGCAATTGTTATTACAGAATGGAAATGCAGCTAAGCATGGGCAAGTTCTAATAATGGGAGATTTGAATTACCCTGAAATAAACTGGATAAATGAGACCAGAAGTTCGGCTAAAGGGAGCAGGTTCATGAGTACACTACCGCCAGTGCAGCCGGTGCTATGCACTGAGGCCATTTATATCCTTTGGGGCCCCAGTGTAGGCTGTATTGCAGTTTGTTTTTAAATAAATAAATGTATTAAAAAAAAAAAAATCCATGACATATCCCTGCAGCCCTAGGTCCCCTCGACCTCCTCTCCCATCCTGAGGGTGTCCTGCCTGCTGCCTGTCTTCCACAGTGCAAACGTTACCGCTTTTTTTTGCACCAAGGCTCTCCATTCAATAGCTCTGCCAGTCAATAGGGAGGTGCTAGTAAGTAACTCACGTACAGTGGCAGGCACTTCAGAACTACAGACTCATATCATAAAGTGTATGCTTGCTAATGCCAGAAGCATAATAACAGGAAATTGGGAGAGTAAACATTACTAGCATTTAACAACAAAATGGATTTAATAGGCATTACTAAAACATGGTGGGATGAATCTCATGACTGGACTGTTAATATGGATGTTTATAACATATTTAGGAAAGACAGGGGAAATGGTAAAAGGGGAGGAGGAATTTGTCTGTATGTTAAGCCTGAATTTAAGCCTATAGTCAGAGAAAATATTTATGGTGGAACTAGCAGTAATGTTGAATGTTTGTGGGTAGAGTTAAATAGCAGACCAGCAAATTGCAAAATAATATTGGTTGGAGTATGCTATAAACCTCCAAATATAATTAAAAATCAGGAAATGCAATTGTTATTACAGAATGGAAATGCAGCTAAGCATGGGCAAGTTCTAATATTGGGAGATTTGAATTACCCTGAAATAAACTGGATAAATGAGACCAGCAGTTCAGCTAAAGGGAGCAGGTTCTTGAGTACACCCAGGGATTATTATCTGGCCCAGGTTATACAAGGTTATACAAGAGCCTACTAGAAATTAGGCTATCTTGGATTTAGTTATCACAAATAATCTTGATTAGTGATGTCGCGAACATCAAATTTTCGGTTTGCGAACAGCGGACGAGAACTTCCATCAAATGTTCGCGAACGGGCGAACCCGGCGAACCGCCATAGACTTCAATGGGCAGGCGAATTAAAAAAACCACAGGGACTCTTTCTGGCCACAATAGTGATGGGAAAGTTGTTTCAAGGGGACTAACCCCTGGACTGTGGCATGCCGGAGGGTGATCCATGGCAAAACTCACACGGAAAATTACATAGTTGATGCAGAGTCTGGTTTTAAGCCATAAAGGGCATAAATCACCTAACATTCCTAAATTGTTTGGAATAACATGCTTTAAAACATCAGGTATGATGTTGTATTGATCAGGTAGTGTAAGGGTTACACCCGCTTCACAGTAACAGACCAATCTCCCCGTTTAATGCACCGCAAACATCCGCAAACAGTCACTTTGCACAACCGCAAACTCCCCATTTGCACAAGGTTGGATACCAAGCTAGCCATGTCCCGTTCCTTGTCCTCACTGATGTCATTGAAGCTCTCCTTCTCCACCCAGCCACCAAGGGTCCCCGAAAGGTGCAATCTAAGGTGCCACCAGATAGGAGTGGTGTGTTCAGTTGTACTATTTATTCCTATCGGATTCAATAAAGCCAATAAACCTGGCCTGTTACTAGCCAGGAAACTACAAACCAAAACAACACAAAATAGGATACTTCAAATTAAGACCTTGAAGGGAGAAAAAACAACGAACCCAAATAAGATCCAGAAGATTTTGACAACATTTTACAATACCCTGCAATAACACACAGGTTTGTTCCCTGGATCCAACCAAATGACCCCAATTCTTGACCACCCTCAGGCCCCGAAACACATGAGCACAACATCACAACACTGGTGGAGGTCAAGGAAACTAGATAGACTGGGAGACTGGTTAGTAAAGGGCCAGATGCTCACCTATGAGGAACTGAGGGACAAGCATGAGCTACTGCTGTCAGAACATTACAATTACTGTAGGCTGAGGCATTTCACACACTCCCTCACCCAGAAACAGGGGACATCGGTCTTAAATTGGTTCTCCAAAATTTGTAAAGATAAACCTCTATCAAGGGGGATCATTGGGTCGCTTTACAAATATAAAACATTTGTTTCTGGTTGAAGCAACACTGGGGGAAAGACCGGAGTGGGGGAGCCCTGGAGACCCTTCAGAAGCAACTGGCGGCAAAATCATCCAAGGAAAGGAGAGGTCGCTTACTGAAGCCTGCCCTAGGGTAACCTAAGGGTGATTGCCCAGGTTAGATATTGTAAATAATAAGCTAACACTGCTGGAGGGATGATAGCTAATAGGACTTTGGTGTTTCCTGCAGATATACTCTTTACTTTGGTCTGTTTTAACATGTTTTAGGTATCTCTTAAATTGCAATCACAGTAAAAAATAAGAAAAATTATTAACCTAAAAAGTAAAAATAAGAAGGACTAGCCAGCTAACTTTCACAAAATGTCTTTATTGTAAATATGTATTTTTGCACAACTGTTATGCAAGACTGTTCAAAAATGCTTTATTTTTCGTTACATGCTGTACGCCTTCTGACAATAAAAGAATTTAAATGCAAAAATTAGGTATTGTTGCAGCGATCAGAAAAATTGATGTTAGTTTGCCAGGCAGAACGTGCCCTAAAACATTGCGTCTTGAACCCTAGTTGGTGGCAGATAAGTCACGCAAGTCATCCGGCATTCAGGGATAAAATACAGCAGCGTGTGGACCATTATTAGCTCAAGGCAGCTCATCTATCAGGCCTATTTTAATCGAATGTATCGCCCACTGTCAGTCCCTTCGGGATCCATCCCTCATTCATCTTAATAAAGGTGAGGTAATCTAGACTTTTTTTACCTAGGCAACTTCTCTTCTCAGTGACAAAACCTCCTGCTGCACTGAAGGTCCTTTCTGACAGGACACTTGAAGCGGGGCAGGACAGAAGTTCTATGGCAAATTGGGATAGATCAGGCCACAGGGCAAGCATGCACACCCAGTAGTCAAGGGGTTCATCGCTCCTCATAGTGTCGATATCTGCAGTTAAGGCGAGGTAGTCTGTTACCTGACGGTCGAGTCGTTCTCTGAGGGTGGACCCCAAGGGCTGTGGCGATGCATAGGACTTAAAAAGCTCCTCATGTCCTCCATCAACAACACGTCTGTAAAGCGTCCTCTCCTTGCCGGCGTGGTCGTGGGAGGAGGAGGATTATGTTCACCTCTTCCGCTGTTAGATTGCTGTTGTGCTGTGACATCACCCTTAAATGCTGTGTAAAGCATACTTTTTAATTTATTTTGGAAGTGCTGCATCCTTTCCGACTTGTGGTAATTCGGTAACATTTCAGGCACTTTCTGCTTATAACGGGGGTCTAGTAGCGTGGACACCAAGTACAGGTCGTTCTCCCTCATCCTTTTATACGAGGGTCCCTCAACAGGCACAACAGCATGAAAGACCCCATTTGCACAAGGTTGGATGCCGAGCAAGTCATGTCCCGTTCCTCGTCCTCAGTGATCTCACTGAAGATATGTTCTTCCCCCCAGCCACGTACAACACCACGGGTACCAGATAGGTGACAACGAGCACCCTGGGATGCCTGTTGTGGTTGGTCTTCCTCCTCCTCCTCAAAGCCACATTCCTCCTCTGACTCCTCTTCCTCACAATCCTCTTCCAGCGTTGCCGCAGGTCCAGCAAGCAATGCTGATAAGGCTGTTTCTGGTGGTGAATCCAGCACGGCCTGATCCAGCACTCTTCGCAGGGCACGCTCCAGGAAGAAAACAAATGGTATGATGTCGCTGATGGTGCGCTCGGTGCGACTGACCAGGTTTGTCACATCCTCAAAAGGACACATAAGCCTACAGGCATTGCGCATGAGCGTCCAGTAACATGGCAAAAAAATCACCAGCTCTGCAGAGGCTGTCCTAGCACCCCGGTCATACAAATACTCGTTAACGGCCTTTTCTTGTTGGAGCAGGCGGTCGAACATTAGGAGTGTTGAATTCCAACGTGTCGGGCTGTCTAAAATCAAGCGCCTCACTGGCATGTTGTTTCGCCGCTGGATATCTGTAAAGTGCGCCATGGCCGTGTAGGAATGCCTGAAATGGCCACACACCTTCCTGGCCTGCTTCAGGACGTCCTGTAAGCCTGGGTGCTTATGCACAAAGCGTTGTACAATCAGATTACACACATGTGCCATGCACGGCACATGTGTCAACTTGCCAAAATTCAATGCCGCCAACAAATTTCTTCCGTTGTCACAAACCACTTTGCTGATCTCCAGTTGGTGCAGAGTCAGCCACTGATCCACCTGTGGCATTCAGGGCGGACAGGAGTGCTGGTCTGGTGTGACTCTCTGCTTTCAGGGAAGTCAACCCCAACACTGCTGTATCCGGGATGTGGAATAGTACCTGTGGAGCTGGGGGGGGGGGGGGGCGTTAATGTGGAGCAAGACATAGCAGCAGCAGAAGAGGACTCAGCCGAGGAGGTTATGGAAGAGGATGGAGTAGGAGGAGTAGAGGAGGTGGCAGCAGGCCTGCCTGCAAGTCGTGGCGGTGTCACCAACTCCTCTGCAGAGCCACGTATTCCATGCTTTGCAGCAGTCACCAGGTTTACCCAATGCGCAGTTTAGGTGATATACCTGCCCTGACCATGCTTTGCAGGTATCAGTGGTCAGATGGACCCTTGCCCCAACACTGTGTGCCAGAGATGCCATTACTTCCTTTTGCACAATCGAGTACAGGTTGGGGATTGCCTTTTGTGCAAAGAAATTTCGGCCGGGTACTTTCCACTGCGGTGTCCCAATAGCTACAATTTTTTTGAACGCCTCAGACTCCACCAGCTTGTATGGTAAAAGCTGGCGGGCTAAGAGTTCAGACAAGCCAACTGTCAGTTGCCGGGCAAGGGGGTGACTTTGTGACATTGGCTTCTTACGCTCAGCTCTTACGCTCAGCTCTTACGCTTAGGTTCCGAGCGGAGCTGTAGAAGATTGGGTGTCCTGTGTTAGCCAGTCAACCGTGTCCTCAGAACTTTTCAAGTTCAGGGTACGTTGCCTCTGAAAACTGGGCATTATTCTAGGGCCAATGTGAAACCTAGCACCATGACCACGACGGCTCCTGCGGGGTGGCCTGCCTCTGCCTGTCATTTTTTTTCGATTAGTGGTACTATGCGTGCAAGCTACTGTGACACCAGATATGAGTGTCACTGTGCACTGACAAAAGTTGGCAGAGTTAGCGCTGTAGGCCTCACACACACACGCCTGTGGGCAGGCTACTGATATTCAATCGATTACAGTAATAAAAGGGTTCTTTTATTTCACTGTACACTAGGTTGCACCAGATATGAGTGTCACTGTGCACTGGCAAAAGTTGGCAGAGTAGGCGCTGTAGGCCTCACACACACGACTGTAGGCAGGCAACTGATATGCAATCGATTACAGTAAAAAAAGTGTTCTTTTATTTCACTGTACACTAGGTTGCACCAGATATTAGTGTCACTGTGCACTGGCAAAAGTTGGCAGAGTAGGCGCTGTAGGCCTCACACACACGCCTGTAGGCAGGCAACTGATATTCAATCGATTACAGTAAAAAAAGGGTTCTTTTATTTCACTGTACACTAGGTTGCACCAGATATGAGTGTCACTGTGCACTGGCAAAAGTTGGCAGAGTAGGCGCTGTAGGCCTCACACACACGACTGTAGGCAGGCAACTGATATTCAATCGATTACAGTAAAAAAAGTGTTCTTTTATTTCACTGTACACGAGGTTGCACCAGATATGAGTGTCACTGTGCACTGGCAAAAGTTGGCAGAGTAGGCGCTGTAGGCCTCACACACACGCCTGTAGGCAGGCAACTGATATTCAATCGATTACAGTAAAAAAAGGGTTCTTTTATTTCACTGTACACTAGGTTGCACCAGATATGAGTGTCACTGTGCACTGGCAAAAGTTGGCAGAGTAGGCGCTGTAGGCCTCACACACACGACTGTAGGCAGGCAACTGATATTCAATCGATTACAGTAAAAAAAGTGTTCTTTTATTTCACTGTACACTAGGTTGCACCAGATATGAGTGTCACTGTGCACTGGCAAAAGTTGGCAGAGTAGGCGCTGTAGGCCTCACACACACGACTGTAGGCAGGCAACTGATATTCAATCGATTACAGTAAAAAAAATGTTCTTTTATTTCACTGTACACTAGGTTGCACCAGATATGAGTGTCACTGTGCACTGGCAAAAGTTGGCAGAGTAGGCGCTGTAGGCCTCACACACATGCCTGTAGGCAGGCAACTGATATTCAATCGATTACAGTAAAAAAAGGGTTCTTTTATTTCACTGTACAGGAGGTTGCACCAGATATGAGTGTCACTGTGCACTGGCAAAAGTTGGCAGAGTAGGCGCTGTAGGCCTCACACACACACCTTTAGGCAGGCAACTGATACTTAATCGATTACAGGAAAAAAAGGGTTATTTTATTTCACTGTACACTAGGTTGCACCAGATATGAGTGTCACTGTGCACTGGCAAAAGTTAGCAGAGTAGACGCTGTAGGCCTCACACACACGCCTGTAGGCCGGCTACTGATATTCAATCGATTACAGTAAAAAAAGGGTTCGTTTATTTCACTGTACACTAGGTTGCACCAGATATGAGTGTCACTGTGCACTGGCAAAAGTTGGCAGAGTAGGCGCTGTAGGCCTCACACACATGCCTGTAGGCAGGCAACTGATATTCAATCGATTACAGTAAAAAAAAGGGTTCTTTTATTTCACTGTACACTAGGTTGCACCAGATATGAGTGTCACTGTGCACTGGCAAATGTTGGCAGAGTAGGCGCTGTAGGCCTCACACACACGCCTGTAGGCAGGCAACTGATATTCAATCGATTACAGTGAAAAAAGTGTTGTTTTATGTCAATGTACACTACGGTTGCACCAGATATGACGTATCACTGTGAACTGGCAAAAGTTGGCAGAGTAGATGCAATAGGCACACACATTCCTGTAGGCAGGCAATTGCTATTCAATCTATTACAGTCAAAAAAGTGTTGTTTTATTCCACTGAGCACAATATAAGCTGTTAGCCTGACACAGGCAGGCAACTGAAATTAGATTACAGGAAAAAAAATGGTTGTTTTCAATGTATGGTACACCACCAGGTATGAGTAGTGAAAATAAGCACAATATAAGCTGTTAGGTGTTAGCCTGTCACACACACACCTGTAGGCAGGCAACTGATACTTAATCGATTACAGGAAAAAAAGGGTTATTTTATTTCACTGTACACTAGGTTGCACCAGATATGAGTGTCACTGTGCACTGGCAAAAGTTAGCAGAGTAGGCGCTGTAGGCCTCACACACACGCCTGTAGGCCGGCTACTGATATTCAATCGATTACAGTAAAAAAAGGGTTCGTTTATTTCACTGTACACTAGGTTGCACCAGATATGAGTGTCACTGTGCACTGGCAAAAGTTGGCAGAGTAGGCGCTGTAGGCCTCACACACATGCCTGTAGGCAGGCAACTGATATTCAATCGATTACAGTAAAAAAAGGGTTCTTTTATTTCACTGTACAGGAGGTTGCACCAGATATGAGTGTCACTTTGCACTGGCAAAAGTTGGCAGAGTAGGCGCTGTTGGCCTCAGACACACGCCTGTAGGCAGGCAACTGATATTCAATCGATTACAGTAAAAAAAGGATTCTTTTATTTCACTGTACACAAGGTTGCACCAGATATGAGTGTCACTGTGCACTGGCAAAAGTTGGCAGAGTAGGCGCTGTAGGCCTCACACACACGCCTGTAGGCAGGCAACTGATATTCAATCGATTACAGTAAAAAAAAGGGTTCTTTTATTTCACTGTACACTAGGTTGCACCAGATATGAGTGTCACTGTGCACTGGCAAATGTTGGCAGAGTAGGCGCTGTAGGCCTCACACACACGCCTGTAGGCAGGCAACTGATATTCAATCGATTACAGTGAAAAAAGTGTTGTTTTATGTCAATGTACACTACGGTTGCACCAGATATGACGTATCACTGTGAACTGGCAAAAGTTGGCAGAGTAGATGCAATAGGCTTAACACACATTCCTGTAGGCAGGCAATTGCTATTCAATCTATTACAGTCAAAAAAGTGTTGTTTTATTTCACTGAGCACAATATAAGCTGTTAGCCTGACACAGGCAGGCAACTGAAATTAGATTACAGGAAAAAAATGGTTGTTTTCAATGTATGGTACACCACCAGGTATGAGTAGTGAAAATAAGCACAATATAAGCTGTTAGGTGTTAGCCTGTCACACACACGCTGGCAGGCAGGCATATGCAATTAGATTACACAGAATAAAATATATAAAATAAAATAAATGATGTTCCAGCCCTAAAAAGGGTTTTTTGGGTTGCTGTCCTTTCCACAGATATCAGATGAGTCGTTCAGGTCTGTAATGGAAGCTAAATACACAGCCTGGCTATCTATTTCCCTATTAAATCTCCAGCAGCTACACTATCTTTCCTCTCACAACGAATGCAGCTTCAGAATGATTCTAAAATGTATGCTGTCCTTCAGATGGTAGGCTCTGGAAGGGAGTGTATGCTGCTGATTGGCTGGAATGTGTCTGCTGACTGTGAGGTGCAGGGTCAAAGTTTCCTCAATGATAAAGTATAGGGGGCGAACCGAAAATCGTTGTGAATAGTCCGCGGGCGACTAATCTTGATATAGTATTGAATGTTGAAATAGGGCAACCTTTGGGAAACAGTGATCACAACAAAGTCTCATTTGAGATTGAATTAAAAAAAACATAACTGTAAGGGGTTAACAAAAACTCTTAATTGTAAAATAGCAGATTTTAATTGTCTAAGGGCTGAAATACAAAGTACAGACTGGGACAAAGAACTGATGAGTAAAAATTCTGAATATAAATGTACAACATTTAAATCCTTACTAAATATACATACACATCGGCATATACTGTGTGGGAATAAAAGTAAAAGGAGTAGATCACAACCAATGTGGCTTAACAATGATTTAAAGATCAAGATACAGAGTAGAAATAAGGCGTTTCAATTATACAAACAAGAGGGGGACAGAGACTGCCTTATGTAAGTACAAGGAAATCAACAAGGCTTGCAAAAGGGCTATTAGACTGGCAAAAATTCAAAACGAAAAATTTGTTGCAAATAGAATAAAACTAACCCAAAAATATGTTTTAAATATATAAATGGGAAAAAGGCCAGGTATAAAGCTATACGAACATTACAATAGGAAACAGGCCATCTATTAATTAGTCACCAGGAAAAGGCAGATGAGCTAAATAGGTTATTTTCTTCTGTATATACAAGGGAGGTACCAGTGGTGTAGACACTGCAACATAATGGGACTACACTACCTTCACCAAATAATTGGTTAACGCAGGAAGAAATCCAAAAGAGGTTGGAAAAAATAAATGTTAATAAAGCCCCAGGTCCTGAAGGAATACATCCAAGAGTTCTGAGGGAACTGGGTTCTGTAATAGCCAAACCATTATATTTAATTTTTCATCATTCACTCATCACAGGGTCGCTAGCAGATGACTCGCTAAAAGCAGAGGAGATACATATATTTAAGAAAGGAGCAAGAGCAAAACTAGTTAATTATAGACCAGTGACCCTCACGTCTGTAGTGGGAAAGCTTTTAGAGGGGTTAATACGGGATAATATAAAATAATATGTCAATTTGAATAGGATTATAAGTAGGAGTCAAAATGGATTTATGAGAGATAGATCATGTCAAACAAATCAAATTCGTTTCTATGAGGAGGTTAGTAGGAACCTGGATCAAGGCAACTCAGTTGATGTAGTCACTTTTGATTTTGCAAAGGCTTTTGATACAGTACCACATGGAAGACTATTGTGCAAACTAAGGAATACAGGAATTGCAGTACATGTCTGCTCATGGATTGAGAGCTGGCTAAAAGACAGGATGCAAACGGTTGTGGTAAATGGAAAATACTCTGATTGGACTAATGTGGTAAGTGGCATTCCTTAGGGTTCAGTATTAGGTCCTCTTGATTTTAAGATATTTATTAATGACGAAGAGGTGGGACTGGAAAGTATTGTCTCCATTTTTGCTGATGACACGAAGTTGTGCAAGGTAATTAAATCAGATAATGATGTACTTTCCCTGCAAAGGGATTTACATCAATTAGAGGAATGTGCATCTAAATTGCACATGAGATTTAATACAAATAAATGTAAAGTTATGCATCCGTGAAGGAAATATAGCCATGCAATTTATTATCTCAATGGAGCAAATCTAGGGGAATCTAATATTGAAAGGGATTTGGGAGTGCTTGTGGACAACCGCCTAGGTACCAGAGCTCAATTCCAAGCAGCAGCTGCAAAGGCAAGTAACATATTAGCATGTATTAAGAAGGGTATAGAAGCCAGGGAAGCAGATATAATTCTGCCACTATACAAATCCCTAGTACGCCGTCATTTGGAATATGGAGTAAAATTTTTGGCACCACTTCATAAAAAGGACCTGTTAGAGCTGGAAAAAGTACAGAGAAAGGCAACAAAACTAATAAGGGGAATGGAGAGGCTAAGTTATGAAGAAAGACTAACCAAATTAAACTTATTTTACATAGAAAAAAGACATCTACAAGGGGATATGATTACCTCTTTTAAATATATCCAGGGTCAATACAAGGCTTTGTCAAGTGAACTTTTTGTACCAAGAGATTTTAAACTGACAAGAGGACATCCCTTGAGGTTAGAAGAAAAAAGATTTCACCTTAATGAAAGAAAAAGGTTCTTCACAGTTAGGGTGGTTAAACTGTGGAATTCTCGACCAAAGGAGGTGATGACAGCAAATTCAATAGATAACTTTAAAAAGGAGTTAGATATATTTTTGAAAAAAGAGGGCATTCAAGGCTATCCTATATAACTAGCAAAGGAATATTGATCCAGGGAGAAATTAGTTTTCCAGTCTCTGGGGTCAGGAAGGAATTTTGCTTTTTTCCCCCTCAAGAGACAACTGGCAAAGTTGCAATGTTTTTTTTCTGTTTGCCTTCCTCTGGATCAATTAACAATTATTAACAAAGAGTCCACGTATTAAAAGTATCAGAAGAGATCTAAAAAGGTTGAACTCGATGGACTAACAGTCTTTATTCAACCTCAAATATTATGTATAGTATGTAACTATGTAACTATGTAACTGGGTCATGATAAAAGATCTTAAAACAAATCAATCACCCTGTCTACCTTCCTAATAATAGAGTCCCCTACCACCAAAACAAGTCTGTTGCTCTGCCTATGCTGCCCTCCCACTCCTCCAGTAGAACTGTTCTTCAGGCTGTCAGAGGTAACAGATCTATTTGGCATTGCCATTCCTGAATGGACATCCCCAACAGTTTTACTCAATCTGGCAAATCTGTTGGTGTTTGCCAACTCAGAACTGGCCTGCCTCCCCCTGTTCCCCTCTCTTCCCCTTCTAACTGTAACACACCTACCTCCCTGGACATCCTCATAAGCACCATCTCCATCCTCCATGCTAGGCCCAGCTAAACAGTGCTCATTGAGCACAGCTACCTTTTCAGTGGAGCAATATCACTAATTGCTGTAATTATCCTCTCCAGTTCTCCAATTTGAGCTTCCAGAGAGGCAACATGCTCACACCTGTCACTGAGGTATGGACCCTGGATCATCTGTTCCCGCCGTGCATACATATGGCAGGATGTACACTGAGTGAGGTTGCTGCTGGACTGACTCATGATTATCAGTTACAAAAATACAGTGAGAAAACAAATCAATGTGTCATCAGTGATATGGTCTGAACTAGTGAGCCTACTTGTGATCCCCTATGCATGCTTTGAGCTCACAATTGAAGTGCTATAATAAATACAGTATGGATCCTTTGGATATCACACGATAGAAGTGGTTATTATAAGAATAGGGAACACAGTTTAAAGATGTAGAGAAGTTGTCTGAAATGGTAAAGTGGGAGTTATTTCTTCCCAAGAAAACAGATCACAATTGGGGTACTGTTAGCCACTATTGGTACAAGGAATGTGTACATATAAATAAAAAGCAGTGCACCTTGGGTAACGTATGGGCAATTATAAAGTGGATAGATATCTTATTGGAGTGAGCTTATATCAGGTCAGAGTAAGTAATACTTAACTTTTATTGTCATTTATTTAAAACAAATAGGTAAATAAAAAACGTTGATCGAAATTAGTATATCAAAACCACACAGTGTGTGTTTCTATGGACTGTTAGATCAATCATATTTAGTATGATTTTGTATGCTCTAGCAGACAATGCGGTACTAACCACGACTATCAATTCTGATATATTTCTACTGTTATATGTGCCTTATAGTAGAGAGAAAGTGCAGGCTATTAGTAAGAGGAAAAATAGAAGGTCCTAATAGCTGACTCAGGAGTCAGGGAACTCCGCTATTCCTAGTACTAGCCATGTCTAGGAGTAAATTTATGCTGAGCACAAGATTGCTGACTCCATGCACATACAGCTTATGTCTAAGGAAGTATACAGATCATTTTTATCTAGCTCATATAGCTTTTTTGTATCTGAACAGGGACAGTCTATGCTGATTACAGCAATTGCCCTGAGATATTAATAGATTGAGGGAAAGTACCTCTATATTGACACTGACTGCTATAAGGCTACATACCTTGAACTCCACTACTATTATCAAAACATCAGTGGATCTTTGAATTGCGAATACAGCTGAAAGCTTAGTGGTTACAAGTTGATCCCTGACAGTTCAGAGTAAACGAGCAATTTGAGAACTCTGGTCATACTAAATATGATGATTAATAGATCTAACATTCCATAGAAACATAGACGGTGTGGTTTGGAGATACCAATTTTAATCAACATTTTATGTACCTATTTGTTTTAAATATATGACAATAAAAGTTAAGTATTACTTACTCCGGCCTGATATAAGCTCACTCCAATAAAATATTTTTCCACTTTATAATTGCCTATACATTATCTACTAGTTTACCCAAGGAGCACTGCTTTTTATTTGTATGTACATATAAAGAAGTGGGCCAGAGGGGAAATAAAAATAAAAGTCAGTGTCATATCACACCATCATGGAAGGGATAAATAATAAAAAAGAATGAGGGGGATTATTTGGATCCTCACTGTTACCCACACCAACCATATTATAAATTCCTTCGCTGTCACTATAAAACCCATTTTAGTTGTTTTTAACCCTTCGTTTTTTAAAGCCCCCAGGCAAAATTACAAATATTGTAAGTCCTGAGTCCAATAATTGTAATTATTCTTGGGTTATTTCAGGTTGCGAGGGTAAAGGATGCAATGCTACTTTGCAGCATCACAGGTGGGAGAAAACACAGGATTGTGGCTAGTGTTTTATGTGCTGCAAATCCTTTTCATGCCCAAATACGTAAAATGCCCAAATAGCAATGACTAGCTATGTAATATCATGTTACATGGCAACAGGGCTTAGCTGTGATGGCCATAGCAGTTATAAAAATAAGTGAACTAAAGGTGGTATAAAGTATAAGGATTCTGGTATTATTGGTAACTAAAAGAGTAACTTCCAGAAATAGGTTGAGAAGCAAATCAACAGAGGTTACAAATAAATGGCAAAAAATAGCTGGTTAGCAAAAAAAGAGACTTTGAGAAAATATGGTTTGAAAATGTAGTTTTATATCAGTATGAATTAGAAAATGAAAAGATTCAGGTAGGCATGAAGTTTTCAAGGAAGCGGGCGAATAATCTGGCAGTGACAAGCGTACCAACGTTCTTAAAGAGAATGTAGCTGTTACTGTGCATATACTGGCAAAGAAACTACTTAAACTGTGTTTACTTGTGTGTTTTTTTTGTACTAATAAAAACATCCCATGTGAGCAATACGCATCTTCTGGTCTGATATTATTTTATGTTAAGACACATTCCTGAATTGCTACTATGAAAAGTTCTTGTTCAATTTATCATGTCTGAAATTTGAAATGTCTTACTTTCATTATGCGGTAATCACATATTATAATTGTATTACTACGATTCATCGTCACGCTGCGTTGCATAGTGCGTACGACTTTGCGAAGAGCGCCGCAGGCGCTCATCCCCCGGCGAGCCGTTAAACCGTAGTGTTGCGTAGTGCGTACGACTTAGCGATGAGAGCCGTTAAACCGTACCACTTTGCCGATTGTACGACTTTGCTGCGCTCATCGCCCAGCGAGCCTTGCGCAGCGAGGCGAGCCGTTAAATCGTAGCACTTTGGCAATGAGCGCCGCAGGCGCTCATTGCAGGCGAGCCTCGAGCAGCGAAGCGAGCCGTTAAATCGTAGCACTTTGGCAATGAGCGCCGCCACACTTACAGCATGGGGAACCAGGCAGGACGTCTGGAAGTGAGTTGGAACTCCAATTTACAGCGATTTAGCCGAGTTACAAAGATCGAAAATCGGCTAAGCGAGAAAAAAATGGCAGCCGAAAAAAATGAAAACGAGGCTATACTACTACGAACTGCGTAAAACACAGCCATAGACGTATGTGTTCGAAAAACAACGAGATAAAGGATGCGGATTAACCGCGCAATGAGTAAAAAGACAGTAGCGAGTACATTTTACGAAACGCAATTACAGATTTACGCATTAACACAGATTTCCCGCCTTTGTCTCGTAGGACATAGGATTTCCCGCCGAAACAACGCATTTGGCTCGCGCAACTGCGGATTTCCCACCTAAAACAATGCATTTGTCTCGAGCACAAAGCCTATATATAGGGCACACTTGACACATAACTGACACTTTCTCCTCAGGTGATGACAGTCTGACTGGACGTTTTCTGATGCCGGGAAATCTCCAGAGATTGTTAGCTCTTCAGTATACTGCTTCAGCATTATTACATTACAAAAATATAAATATATCATTTATAATTATTAATTAATAAATTGGTACTTACTTAATAAATAAAAAATAAGAAATTTAATTAATAGAAAAATAATATTGTGCTTACGTGTGTGAAACAATTGTTAATAACATTCATAATGTACATTAATTAATTAATGATTAATATCAAAATTAATTAACGTTTAAGAATGTGAATAAAAAAACAACAGATTGATTAATTAATTATTAATGTACATTAATTTAATAATTATTTTGTTATATATTGTGATTACCTGTGGGAAAGAATTGTAAATAACATTCATAATGTGTCATTACTAATCATTAATATCAAAAAAGGTTAACGTTTAAGAAAGTGCATAAAAAAAGGAACACGTTGATTAATTAATTATGAATGTATGTACATTATTTAAATAATTCAGTTCTTATATGTTTTGTATAAAATAAACCAAAAATAAAAATTAAAGGCTATATACTCATGCTTACATGTTGATGTTAGATTTAGTCACACATTAGTTTAATATTAATGAACATTAATTGATTCTTATTTCATTAGTAATGTACATTATTTTAAGAATTCAGTTGTAACATACTCATTTTAAAAGACCACTCAAAAAAGAAAAAAGGGAAGAGACTCATGCTTATGTCTTGACGTTATATTTAGTCAGACATTAATTTAAGATTTATACAGATTAATTGATTCTTATTTAAAGACTAATAGTAATATTGAGTGTATGTTTATAATCTATGCTTACATATGTGTGTTCATGCTCATTGATTGATATATTTATTTCAGGTTTTTAATCTATGCAAAAATATGTATGTTAAGCCTCATTGATTGATACAGATGAATATTGTATACAAAATGATGGGATAAATATAAACAAAAGTAATTTTATTGAGTAAATGACAGCGGCGTCTTTAAAAACAGGGAATGTTAAAACACTAATAAAGGGAATAAAAAAAGGGCAGATGTAGGGAATAGTAAATGACCCTGAAGCACTAGTATTGTGCAATGTATAACTCTAAAGTGAGTGGGTATTACTATTCACACCTAGCGGGCGAGCCAAAATAATTGCAAAGAAATCCCAGGGCATAAAAGCCCTATTGTTTAATAAATGGTATATATATAAAGCACCCTTATGCCTAAATAAATGTCCTCCAAATATCTAGAGGGTACATTAAACAAAGCAATATTCTTGCATAAACATAGAGTATAGGTCACTTGATGCCTTACTGACAAACCTATTGCACTTAAATAAAGGTACTAAGAGGTTGTTGGAAGTTTTCCAAGAATCTACATCCTCACTCTCTGAGCACGCATTAATATGGCGGCGCTATATTGATGATGTGTTAGTGGTTTGGACAGGCACTAAGTCTGAATTTGAACAATTCATGTCTGACCTCAACACCAATGATTTGGGCCTTAAATTCACCTATGAGTTAAACCTATCCTCCATTACATTCTTAGATCTGTTAATAACAAAAGATAAGGAAGGAAAGATATCAACCACTACTTATAGGAAGGATACTGCCACAAACTCTCTGTTGACTTGGGATAGCCAGCATTTTGAACCCCTTAAAAGGGGGATACCAAGAGGTCAATACCTTCGAATAAGGAGGAACTGCAGCTCTGATGCAGAGTTCAAACTAGAGGCAGATAAATTAAGAACTAGATTTAGAGACAGATGCTATTCAAATAAATGTCTCAAATCTGCTTTTAATTATGCATCTAACTGCAAGAGATCTGAACTTTTGAATGGCCTTAGCAATAATACAGATAAGGAAAGCAAACTATCTCGCTGTATTATGACTTTTGGCTATGACTCTGAGGCTGTCAGAGACATTTTATCCAGACATTGGCACCTTTTGAGGAGTGACGAGGATCTAAAAGATGTTCTAACGCCAAAGGCCTCCATCACATACCGTAGGGGCAAAAACCTGAAAGATAGATTGGTCCATAGTTCTTTTAAAGAACAGAAACCAGGGACCTGGTTAAAACCCCTAATAGGGTGTTTCAAATGTAGCAAATGTAAATTTTGCAGGTATGTTACACCTTTAAAAATATATGAGCATCCTATTACTGGGGAAAAATATAAAATAAAAGAATTCATGAACTGTTGTTCTACGGCGGTTATCTATGTGGCCACCTGTATTTGCAGGAAGATCTATGTAGGAAAAACGAGGCGCCAGTTGCGCCGCAGGATTGGTGAGCATATTTACAGTATCAAGAATGCATTGGATACACCAATTGCCCGCCATGTCAAATATTGTCACAACAATAGAAGTGAAGTCTTATCTTTTTGTGCAATAGAACAGGTCCATATAGGCCCAAGACAGGGAGACCTGGAGAGAAAATTATTACAATGTGAGGCACGCTGGATATACCAATTGAAGGCCCAAGTACCCTATGGACTTAATGAGGGGTTCACTTTCACGCCCTTCATCTAGTACTTGGTTCTCTTTTTATGTTATTCTGTACATCCAATGCTAGGCCTTACTGTCACGTAGATACACTGCACACTTTAGCCCCCACTAAGCCCAGTCTCTTTCACATTTATGCATATTCACCTCAGTAAGTATTTTTGATTCTTTTCCTGTTCCTCACTTTCTTGTTCATCCCATTTGGATGGACCCTTAGTGCATCAGCACCCTTATTCTTATTTATTTATACACGAGTAACCTGTCACAGGCGCTTGTCATATTAGTTAGCACATATTTTAGAGTCTATGTTTACTCCTTTATTACTAGTTTTCAAGCTCTGTTTACACATCCCTCATTACTTAACACTTTTAGACCACCAGTCGCCTTATACAGACTTTGTTTCCTGGTCTCCTACCCTTACAGTTATATAATGGAGCTAATTTCTCATTTATATAACGGTCTTCTACACATGGCACTTTTTTGCTCACTTTTTGTTTTTATCCTGCCTCCTCTGACAGTCTTTCACCCTATAGATGTAGTAGCCATACTACACATCTGCATCTTCCCCCTTAGCTTATTATAAGCTTTCTCAGTTCATCTATATGGCTTATACATTGATACCAATAATAAGTGCATTAATGCACACATCAATGTTGTTCCGAAGCTTTTGTACATATATCTCAGTAGCCTCTTGTATATACTATATGGATTATTTATACTATCTCCATTACTTTTCCGGCCCGCTATGGGCAATATATTCACTATTTTTATGTTGCCTAGGCGACAGCTCCCTATATAAAGCTCTTGGAGACAGCGTTATACAACTTTCCTTTGACAAAGACGTGATACGTCGAAACGCGTCAGGCTCCTAGCAACAACGCTGCGCACGTCATCAAGTTAGACGTGCGCATGCGCGTTGCAAACCTAGCGGTCCAGCTTTCCAGGAAGCGCGAATCTGCTACAGTTACGGCCTAGTTTAAAGCCCCTTATATCCCACTAGTGGCATATTATGTCTGCAAGTACCTGATATTACCTATTGTAATCCTTACAGTTAGGGAATAGCCTCTACCTTGTACATTCAGTTTTAGGCACTTTTTGTGCCATACCGCAGTTAGATACCAATAAGTGTATACAGACACAGCTTGGATCCTATGCTGTGTAACATATAGCTGTTTTTGACAACTTTGTCTGTATTCTAGGTTGAGCTCCTTTTAAGTTTGACTCATATAGGTACAACCTCTTAGTACCTTTATTTAAGTGCAATAGGTTTGTCAGTAAGGCATCAAGTGACCTATACTCTATGTTTATGCAAGAATATTGCTTTGTTTAATGTACCCTCTAGATATTTTGAGTACATTTATTTAGGCATAAGGGTGCTTTATATATATACCATTTATTAAACAATAGGGCTTTTATGCCCTGGGATTTCTTTGCAATTATTTTGGCTCGGCCGCTAGGTGTGAATAGTAATACCCACTCACTTTAGAGTTATACATTGCACAATACTAGTGCTTCAGGGTCATTTACTATTCCCTACATCTGCCCTTTTTTTATTCCCTTTATTAGTGTTTTAACATTCCCTGTTTTTAAAGACGCCGCTGTCATTTACTCAATAAAATTACTTTTGTTTATATTTATCCCACCATTTTGTATACTGTATATTAGGGTGGAAAACACCAAGGAAAATCCAAATCCTCACTTTTCTTTCTTTGAGATTGATACAGATGAAGCAACAGATTATACATTAATTTGACTATTTTGTATAATTGCAGTGAATTGTAGCTGAATGACCAGAGATAGTGACTTTTGCACACATTGAACATCATAAGGATAATTTGGACAGGTACAGAATTTGAATTATATTACTACAGCAAGATATAAAAAAATATGATTTTAGGTTTTTAATGTAGCCAAATATATGTCTGTTGATGTTCATTTAATGATATCGATGAAGCAAAAGTTTTAAAATATTCTCAATTTGATTTTACAGTTTATTTGGATCTGCAAGGGAATAAACAGACAGTGTGACGTTTGCAGCCTTTCAACAACATCAACAGCATCCTCACAGGTATAAAATTTAATTTTGTAGTGATGCATAGAAAAAGGCTATATATGATATATTTGGTGAAAATTGATATTTTTTGAAAATGGAGAGTACTTATTGAGTCATTAATGTATGATATTTAGTCATAACGTGAAAAAAGTTGAAAAGACAATACTAATTAATAATAATATTTAAAGAAAATAAGAAGCTTACAACACTTGCAAAAAAACAAATTGATGGTATGCTGTGAATTCAATCAAGAAGGAATGGAATTGAAGGATTAATAATATAAAGATAGATATATGCAGCTATTTCCATTTCATATATGTCAATAAAATACTTTGAAAAATGATTTCATTTCTTTCAGTCTAAAGTGCAATATTTTAAAATGTTTTATTATTTTATTCATCTACTTTAATGGAACAGTACAAAAATGAAAAAAAAATGTATACAAAACAAAGAACAAACAATAATTACATGTCTATTTACAATTACAGATTAAAATGGCGGAGAATGGAGAAGACAAAATTGAACGCAAAAGAAGATTGGCAAGGGAAAGGAAGCAAAGGTGGATAGATGCTCAGAAACCGGAAACTTCACAACGCTTGCGAGAAGAAGATCGACAGAGACTTTTAAATAAAAGAAAGATGAGTAAGAAAGCCGCAAGTGAGTGTGTTGGGGCTTCCAAGAAACGTAAAAGTAAACAAAAACATCTCTGTGAACCATTGTCCAATGATTCTATTTTGCATAATGACTTAAATGTAGACACACATGACAACAATGTACATATAGAAAGTGGGTCTGATATCAATGTGTAAAAAATGCATGACAATGTGTTTACTACTGCAGTACAAGTAGATACTCATTATTGTGGGTTACTTAATGTGGTTTGTCAGTTTTGTGGGGCCTATCATTTTATAAAGGAAAGACCTACTGACGGAAATTTCATTAGTTGTTGTCAATAAGGAAAGGTGAAACTTCCACTAAGACACCTATTTCCATATTATTTAGAATGCATTATGAGCGATCCAACATTTCCAAATTATAATAATTTCAAACAAAACATAAGGTCTTATAACAGTGCAATTGCATTTGCTTCAATGGGTGTAGCATTAGCAGAAAATGTACCAGGACATGGTCCTTACTGTTTCAGAGTTCAAGGTCAAATATACCACCGAACCTCACATTTACACCCACAAGAAGGAGAGCAAAGGAAATGTGCACAGTTATATGTCTTATATACGATGGAAGCTGTGGAACAAAGAATGACACTTCCAGAAAATAAACAGTGTTTGCGCATAGTCTTTGAACAGCTGGATAAAATTATGCAAAAAAAAAAACATATAGTCAAGCATACAAACAATTAGCACAGCTTGAAAAAGAACAACAGGAACATGCTGAAAGACATCAATTGCCTACACCAAGAGTCAATATGGTGTTAAAAAGAGATCGCAACAGTGATCAAAGAAGATATAATTTACCTACTGTAAATGAGGTTGCCATGGTGTTTAAAAATGAAGATGGTGAACCACCTTTTCAGCGGGATATTAGAATATATCCACGCAATGAAGAACAATTATTTATCAACATCAATATATTAAGCTGTAATTTAGATCCAATGACATATCCTATTTTCTTTCCAAATGGGGAACCAGGATGGGAACCAAAATTAAAATTGGAAAGTTATCCCAATACTAAACTTCGTATTAGATCTAATATTTCCATGCTGGAATATAAAGTGGCACAAATTGCTATCCGTGATTGTTTTAATCCAATTTTACATGGAGGCAAACTCACTCAACAATGGATTATTGATTCATATTTACAAGTTGAAGCCAATAATCTAAATTTCATTAAATATCAACAAAATAAATTACGAGTAGAACAGTATTCTGGATTAATGGATTATGTGGCAGATTTAGCTTCCAACAGAGACATTCCAGCTGGAAGAGCAATTATTTTGCCATCCTCTTTCCAAGGATCTCCTCGCAATATGCGAGAAAGGTATAATGATGCCATGGCTATTGTTACAAAATTTGGAAAACCAGATTTATTTATTACATTCACGTGTAATCCACAAAGGCCAGAGATCAAGGAAAATTTGAATCTGGGACAAACTACTTCTGACCGACCAGACTTAGTGGCAAGAGTATTTAAAATCAAACTCAATTCATTAATACATGATATCACTAAAGCACACAATGTGTGGCTTTTGTTTACACCATTGAATTTCAAGAAAGAGGATTGCCACATGCTCACATACTTTTAATACTGCAGGAAAAATATAAGTTGAACACTGCAGAGAGAGTGGATTCAGTAATTTCTGCACAATTGCCAGACCAAGAAAAATATACAAAACTTTGGGAGATTTTTACAAATAGAATGATTCATGGCCCATGTGGAGAGATGAATACGAATTCACCATGTATGGAAAATAAAAAATGTACTAAAGAATTTCCAAAACAATTTCAAATGCAAACTTATGCAAATTGTGATGGATATCCTTTGTATAAAAGAACACAAGGACAAACAGCTATTATCCGTGGCCAAAAGGTTGATAATAGATTTGTCGTTCCATACAATCCACATTTGCTCATCAAGTACAATGCACACATCAATGTGGAAGCTTGCACTTCGATTAAATCAATTAAGTATGTGTATAAATATATATACAAAGGATATGATGCAGCTACTGTTGTTGTACAAGGCGCTGGAAATGAAAACGAAAATCCAATTTTACATGATGAACTATCAAATTATTTAGATGCTCAGTATGTGAGTGCTCCTGAAGCAATGTGGCGCCTTTTGAAATTTGAGATGCATGATCGGTCACATGCTATCTATCGTTTAGCTGTACATTTGCCTCAAAGTGAGTTGGTTTGCTTTACTCAAGGAAATGAAAGAACTGCATTATATCAAAGTGAAGACAGAGATACCACGCTTACTGCGTGGTTTAAATTAAACTGTCAGGATACGCCGGCCAGACAATTTTTAGACATAGAGATACCATATCACTATGTAATACTCAAAAAAATGATGTTTGTTTATTTTTTAGGCCTAGGTGTTATTACTTAAATGCGTACCAAAATATTGTCCTGTGGATTCTATTTAGGAATCCTTGAACAACCAACCAAGGTTGTACAGAAACACCTTTTATGCAGCCTTTTTTTTAATTATTATTGCCACATACTAATTTTAAAAAATGCAATCTTTATTTGTACATTTAAAATGTTGTTAAAAATGCAACGATTAAAAAAATCATGTTAAACCCAAGGGGCCTCATTCTATTATCGGCCGTAAATCGTCCGTAAGGCTGCGATTCCTTGCGGGGGTCCCGTTACCTTGCAATTCTATTATACGGCCCCGCAAGGATCTCCCCTTACGGTCGTCCGCATATCTTGGAACCGGCCGTAAGCTCCAAAATTTTTAAAGTCAAATATAAATTGAAGACTGCACTGTAAATCTTTGTAAATGCTAGGGATCATATTGGGGGACATGAGGATTAATAGCAACCCCCTCTCAAGCTTGCACATCAGCCCAAATCCGAGTTTACATTAACTGTTTATTTTCCGGCCGCAGCATGGCTGGGTCCGAGGTGCTCCAAGCACTCTGGACTTTTTACATGGATATTTGACAAATATAAAAACAATTTATTTTTACGGATTTGAGTATAGGGGAATGTTGTGCTATTTTTGCTAACACCTACAATCACTTTATAGTCTCCTCAAAGTGCAGGATGGCTTTATTTGGGCTATTTTATGTGCTTAATTGGTGCTAGCGGGACCTTTTTGCTGCAAGTAAGCTGCGGCTCGGTTTTAGCCTTGCAGAGAGGGTTCCCGGAGCAATAGAATAGCAACCGGGCTTTTCTTGGGGCCGCAACTCTTGCGGCCGTTTTAGATCAAAGGCTTTCCTCCGGCGAGTGCGGCCGCAAGAGATAGCAAGGCTCCTTGCGGCCCCGCAGCTCCTACGGCCAATAATAGAATGAGGCCCAAGGTGTTTAATCCTTTTTGTTTTTTGACGTCCAGCAAATTATTAGAGGTTTAATTAAGTTTTATTTTTGTTGTTATTATATTTTTTGCTTTGATCACAGCTTTCTTATTTAATTACTTTATTATGCTCAAGTCAATAAAAGATTTGGTTTTTCAATTCAATTGTATTTGTGTATTTTTGGTTATGTTTCCTTAGTCAAATCCTTATCAGGTACCATGGATTTTAATTTACATAAGATTAAATTTTTTACATAAGGTTTTATAATCCTTTTGTCTGTTGTATAGTTTTGTTTATTCATACAGCACTTCACTGGAGTATATGTTTTAAGGGCCTTTGCATTTCTTTTGTGTTAATCTTTTATTCTGTTTATTTATGTTAATTCGGAATTCTATTACTTAAAGTGCATTATAATTCAAGTTGTGTTATTCAAAAATTCTTATCTTAAAGTGCTTGTGCTATTTGACTTAGTGCTTATTTCTTCTTATATTACCCTTTTACCTCGTGACTGTTAGTCTATCACAGTCACTACTTTACCTTAGTCATTTATAGTGCTAATGCTGTGCTATTTTTTTAAAATGTATACACTCCTGATTATGCTGTTTCTTAAACTATTTATTTCCTTAATGCTTCTGTCTATTGTTTTTTAGAAAGAGGTTGTGTCCTCCTTTTTCTTCCGTTTTTTTGCTTTAATTATGCTTTTACTCCTTTTTCCTTTTTCTTGCTTTTCTATTTCCTTATTCTTGTATATTACTCTATTGTTACTATATTGAGACTTTGTGGTGAAGGAATTGGCTTTCTATCTTTCTTTTAAGTTAGTAGTAGTAGTGGACCTGAAGCTTTAGAGCTGTATCTATCATGCTCCACGCTATATTGACGTGGTCTGTGCTGTGATCGCGCTTACTGATGATGTCACAATCTCCCGACGCGCGTTTCGTGAGGCTCTATCAGTCTCTCACTCATCAGGGGCACAGTGCAGCCTTCTCTGTGGAGCTATTTATAGTTTATATGGCAATTAGTTAACTCTTTGTGTTCCATAGTTCCTTTGGCAGTTAGTTAACTCTTTGTGTTCCTGAATGTTTTTGTGCATGCTTTATTTTCATATGTTGCTTTTGACTTTCTTTTTTACTATTTTATCTTTATATTATTTAAATAAGTATAATGATTTTGAATAAGGAAATTACTTTCAAAGTAATACTTTTAACTTGCTAGCATTAGTATGCCTTTGTATTATTTTATTAAAACTTTGTTTGCTAAACATATTATTTGATTTTAAATTATAATTATTTTGCATACCATGTTAATTTATTTTTTATCTAATCCAGATACTTATTTTTATTTTTTATTTTGCTATATTGTTTATTGTTTATTTATATTTCATTATTTGTTTGTATATGTTATTTATTTACCTATTTATTTATATGTATTTATTTTATTTATGTTTTATATTTATTATTATTATATTAATGACTTTTATAGATAAAGATGGTATTCTAATTACTTATTTTAAGTTTTCTGATCTTTGATCAAAAGTTGTTGTTTTTTTTAAATTTTGTATTTTGTTTTATTAGTAATTCTTTCAAATGAATACAATATATATAGATTCTTCTGTTAAACTTTTGTATCCTATTCAAATATTAAATCTAGGTATTTTTCATAAGAGTTTTTTTTTTTAAATGAATGCTGTATATGTAAATTCTTCATTTAAACCCTGTGGTTTTTTTGTATCCAATTGAAATATCCATTTTGCCTCTTGACACAGTAGGTGTTTATCCCAATCTCCTCTTCTTGCTGTTTTTGGTATGTGGTCAATACCTATGAATTTCAAACAGTATGGATTATTGTTGTAATGATGACGTACATGTTTTGCTATTGGGGTATCTTTTAAATTTAAAACATCATTGACATGTTCTAATATACGGCGTCTTAACTGTCTTTTGGTTTTGCCTGTGTATTTTTTATTACATGAGCAAATTATTTGGTAGATAACGCCTTCAGTTAGACAATTTATATTGTGTCTTATCTTATAATTCTTTAATCCTGTTGCATCTTGAAATTCTGTGTTTTTTAATAAAAATGGACATGCTTTACATTTGCCGCATGCTTTACATCCTTTTTGGCCTTCTACTAGCCAGTTCCTCTTATTTTTCTTTTCTTCATATTGGCTATGTACCAGGAGATCTTTTAGGTTTTTTGCTCTTCTGTATGTAATTGTACTTTGTTCTGTAAGTACTTCATCCAGATCTCTGTCTAATTTCAAGATGTTCCAGTGTTGCAATATAGATCTTATTTGTTGGGATTGACTTGAGAAGTTTGTGATGAATCGTATAAGTTGTTGTTTTTTGTCTCTTTTATTTTCAACCAATAGTTGTTTTCTATCCTGTGTTAAGGCCCTATGGTATGCTTTCTTCAACACTTTTTTTGTGTATCCTTTTTGAATGAATCTTTCCTGTAGTTCTTTAGCTTGTATTTTGAATTCTTGTTGACTGCTACAGTTTCTTTTTAGACGTAAATAATGTCCTGTTGGTATGGCTTTCTTTGTTGAAATTGGATGGTGACTCTTCCAATGAAACAACGAGTTTGTTGCTGTTGTTTTTCTATAAGTTCTTGTTGCTAGTTCTTTTTTGGAATTTACATAGATGCTTAAATCAAGGAATGTCACTATTTCTTTATTGAACTCATATGTTAATTTTAAATTTTGTTCATTATTATTCAATTTTTTTATGAACTCTTTGAGTTCTTCTTCAGAGCCTGACCATATGACCAATATATCGTCAATGAATCTTATCCATAGTTCTATTTTTTGTGTATAAGATTCATTGTTTTCTGAGAATACTATATTATTTTCCCAGTGGCCTAAATATAAATTTGCGTAGTTAGGGGCACACAGCGTCCCCATTGCTGTGCCCCTAATCTGTTTATACCATTGTTTGTTGAAGATAAAATAATTGTTATCCAAAACAAATTCCAATAATTTTATGGTAAATATATTTTGATTTTCATAATCCACTCCTTTAGAATCTAGTTATGCTTTCACCGCTTGTAATCCATGTTCATGTTTAATGCTTGTGTAGAGTGATTCTACATCCATTGTTACCAGTAGGGAATTGTTTTGTATTGTTATTCCATCTATTCTCCTCAATATGTCTTTTGTGTCTTTGACAAATGATGGCAGAGTTGTTACATATTGCTTAGGATTTCATCTATATATACACTTGGATTTTGGGTTATGCTGTTTATCCCTGACACAATGGGTCTTCCGGGGGGATTTGTTAGGCTTTTATGTATTTTTGGTATAGAATAGAATGTGGGTATAGTTGGTCTTCTGTTTATAAGGAATTTATTTTCTATTGTTGTTATTAATTCCATTTCTTTTGCTTCTTCCACTATTCTTTCTAACCTTTTTATACATTCGTCTGTTGGATCCTCCTTAAGTTTCAGATAACATTCTTTATCATCTAGTAATTTTTGAGTTGTTGCTATATAGTCTGTGGTATTTAATACCACTATATTGCCTTCTTTATCTGAAGGCTTTATAATGATATTTTCATTTTTCTGTAATTCTTTTAATGCTTGTTGTTCTTTTCTACTCAAATTATTACTTGATGTATATTTAGGAGTATTTTTATCCAATTCTTTAAGTTCTTTTGTTACTAGTTCCACAAAGATTTCTAGTGGTGGACAGAGTGAGAAGTTTGGTGTAAACTTACTAGGTATATACACTCTCCCTTTTTTCTCTTCGTTTTCTCTTTGTTGTTTTTCAAAATCTTTTAGGCATTCTTGTTCTCTGTTTGTTAAACCTATTTGACTTAGGTATTTCTGTCTTGTTGAATTGTGATATTTGTGAATTGCCAACTTTCGGGCAAATAAATTAAGATCTTTTACTTGTTCAAACAATTGAAATCTCGCTGTTGGTGAGAATGTTAGGCCTAGACTTAATACTCTTGTTTGTTCTTTATTTAAGGGAGATTTGGATAAATTATATACTTGTAAGTTGTAATATTGATTAGTCTTTATTGTGGATGTTGATGATTCCAAACTCTCTTGTCTTTTGGTTCTCTGAGTGGCATTTGATTGTTCTTTCTTTTGGTTCCTATGGATAAAAAACTTCTCTCATTTCTATTGGCATTAGTTCTTTTTTTAGAGAAGGTTTCACTTATTTCATTGTCAGAAGGTTCTGTGTCAGTTGCACTACTCTGACGTGAGTATCTTTGTTGTGAATAAATCTTTTTTTGCACTGTTTGGTAAGCTTTACCATTTTCAAAGTCTTTTGTGTCTCTTATAAAGTTTTTCCTTTTTCTCTCCTTTAACTCATCCTTAAATACATTGATTTCTCTTGTGAGCTTTTCTTGTAACTCTATAAATTCTTTTTGTGTCTCATATTTTCTACATTGTTCTTTACATTTTAGAATGTTGTTATTAGTTTCTTCCAACAGTACTTTTTCTTTGGTTATAATCAGCCTCATTAGCTCTAAAGAGCATGTTGTCATTATTTTTTCCCATTGTTGTGTGAATTCACTATCTTGTATATAATTAGGTGGGTTTAGCCTTACTCTCAATCCTCTTGGTACTATTGCATTTTTTATGTAGTTACTTAAACTTGTAATTTCCCACCACTTTTGTAACTGTATTTTTTGTTTATGTAATAATTGGCTTTGTATTTCTTTAAATGTTAAATCTTTTATTCTATATTCTCGTGTTAAGTTCATTTGAAATACCTCTTCTGCCTCTGCAGTTAGTAGGCCAAAGTCAAACATTCCTTCTGAATTCATTTTATATCTTAAAGATCAAGAATGGGATTTTCTCCCTGCAGTTACTTGTAATACTCAAAAAAATGATCTTTGTTTATTTTTTAGGCCTAGGTGTTATTACTTAAATGCGTACCAAAATATTGTCCTGTGGATTCTATTTAGGAATCCTTGAACAACCAACCAAGGTTGTACAGAAACAATTTTTATGCAGCC
This sequence comes from Discoglossus pictus, assembly GCA_027410445.1. NCBI lineage: Eukaryota > Metazoa > Chordata > Amphibia > Anura > Alytidae > Discoglossus > Discoglossus pictus. The sequence continues at coordinate 79,393,012 of CM050169.1, forward strand.
TTTATTTTAATTATCATTCCACATACTAATTTTAAAAAATTCAATCTTTATTTGTACATTTAAAAAAATGTTGTTAAAAATGCAACGATTAAAAAAATCATGTTAAACCCAAGGGGCCTCATTCTATTATCGGCCGTAAAACGGCCGCAAGGCTGCGATTCCTTGCGGGGGTTCCGTTAACTTGCAATTCTATTATACGGCCCCGCAAGGATCTCCCCTTACGGCCGTCCGCATATCTTGGAACCGGCCGTAAGCTCCAAAATTTTTAAAGTCAAATATAAATTGAAGACTGCACTGTAAATCTTTGTAAATGCTAGGAATCATATTGGGGGACATGAGGATTAATAGCAACCCCCTTTCAAGCTTGCACATCAGCCCAAATCCGAGTTTACATTAACTGTTTATTTTCCGGCCACAGCGTGGGCGGGTCTGAGGTGCTCCAAGCCCTCGGGACTTTTTACATGGATATGTGACATAAATTCAAAAATAATTTATTTACGGATTTGAGTGTAGGGGAATGTTGTGCTATTTTTGCTAACACCTACAATCACTTTATAGTCTCCTCAGAGTGCAGGATGGCTTTATTTCGGCTTTATAATGTGCTTAATTGGTGCTAGCGGGACCTTTTTCCTGCAAGTAAGCTGCGGCTCGGTTTTAGCCTTGCAGAGAGGGTTCCCGGAGCAATTGAATAGCAACTGGGATTTTCTTGCGGCCGAAACTCTTGCGGCCATTTTAGATCAAAGGCTTTCCTCCGGCGCGAGCGGCCGCAAGGGATAGCAAGGCACCGGCCGCAAGCCTGCCGGAATCCCCGGCCGGAGGGGAATAGAATAGCCGAATAGCTTGCGGCCGGTCCTTGCGGCCCCGCATCTCCTACGGCCGATAATAGAATGAGGCCCAAGGTCCCGCTAGCACCAATTATCTGAAGGCTTTATAATGATATTTTGATATAATGATATATCCTTTGGGTTTTTTGACGTCCAGCAAATTATTAGAGGTTTATTTAAGTTTTATTTTTGTTGTTATTATATTCTTTGCTTTGATCACAGCTTTCTTATTTAATTATTTTATTATGCTAAAGTCAATAAAAGATTTGTTTTTTAAATTAAATTGTATTTGTGTATTTTTGGTTATGTTTCCTTAGTCAAATCCTTATCAGGTACCCTGGATTTTAATTTACATAAGATTAAATTTTTTACATAAGATTAAGATAAGGTTTTATAATCCTTTTGTCTGTTGTATAGTTTTGCTTATTCATACAGCACTTCACTGGAGTATATGTTTTAAGTGCCTTTTCGTTTCTTTTGTGTTAATCTTTTATTCTGTTTATTTATGTTAATTCGGAATTCTATTACTTAAAGTGCATTATAATTCAAGTTGTGTTATTCAAAAATTCTTATCTTAAAGTGCTTGTGCTATTTGACTTAGTGCCTTTTTCTTCTTATATTACCCTTTTACCTCGAGACTGTTAGTCTATCACAGTCACTACTTTACCTTAGTCATTTATAGTGCTAATGCTGTGCTATTTTTTAAAAATGTATACACTCCTAGATTATGTATTTCTCCATATCACTATGTATTTGTAAATAGTCTATGGCGACAACGAAGAAGAGATACATATAAAATCATACCACGCATTTATACCGTCAGTCCAAGGGACACTGAACGTTTCAGCTTAAGATTACTTCTGCTACATGTTCCCGGTGCACAGAGTTTTGAGCATTTACGTACAGTGAATGACATAGTTTATGATACATTCCTATTAGCTGCAAGACATCAACATTTCATAGCTGATGATACAGAATGGGAGAGGTGTCTGGAAGAAGCAGCACTATGTCAAATGCCTAAGCAAATGAGACAACAATTTGCATTCATTTGTATATATTGCAATGTACCTGATGCTTTCACTTTGTGGGAAACATTTAAATTAAACATGTCAGAAGATTTCTTGAAACGTTACAGAGAACCAATAGCTCTGTTAAAAACATTGATGGAAATACAAGAAATATTGTTGGCTCATGGATTAAATTGTGCAAGTTTTAATTTACCTGATCCAGGACTTATAGATGACATCAATTTTGATGATTATGACACTGAGCTTCAAAAACAAAAAACCCAAGAAAAACTGGCAACTTTAAATATTTTACAGTTAGAAGCATTTCATGCCATCACAAATGCTACAGATGATGAAATGGTCAAAGACCGGTATTTCTATCTAGACGGACCAGGTGGATCAGGAAAAACTTATCTGTACAATTGTTTGATGAGTTATATTCGATCACAGGGTCAGATAGCTATGCCATTTGCAATAACTGGAATTGCTGCACTTTTGTTAGATGGTGGTAAAACCTTTGCTTATTGGATTTAAGCTGCCAGTTCCCATTTTGGAAACATCAGTGTCAGATATTCGACTCAATTCCATACAAGCAAAAAAATTTAAACTAGCTAAACTAATTATCATAGATGTGGCAACAATGATGTCATGTCATGCACTGCAATGTATTGACAGATTCTTAAAAGAAGTGATGGATAATAAGTTGCCATTTGGTGGAAAGGTGATGCTGTTAGTAGGCGATTTTAGGCAAACATTACCTGTTGTGCCACACGGAAATAGAACAGAAATCATTGAAACATGTATAAAGACCAGTAAACTGTGGCAAATATTTACACATCTCAAATTAGAATTAAATATGAGATCTGAAGGCCAAAATGAATTCAATGACTGGATCATTAAAATCGGAGATGGAAAACATCCAGAAATACAGCATTTATTAAATGATACCATTGAAATTCCATCAGAAATGGTTTGCAATTAATCACTCATATCAGCCATATTTCTAAAAACTCTTAATAATGAGGATTACACAGACATTGAAAACAAAGTGATATTAACATCAAAAAATATCGATGCCTTGAATGTAAATAACGAAAATTTAAAATATATCAATGCACCACAAAATAATTATTACAGTGCAGATTCAATTCTGTCAGATGATAAAGACAGTGAATCGAATTTTAGTATCGAATTTATTAATTCGTTAACACCATCTGGAATGCCTCCACATATTTTACAATTGAAAAAAGGCGCAATTGTTATGTTATTGCGAAATATGAATCCCAAAAAAGGACTTTGTAATGGGACCCGATAAATTGTGCATGAGTTAAAAGATCATTTTATACATGCAGAAATTATAACTGGTACCTATAAAGGTGAACGAGTTTTTATACCAAGAATTGATTTAGCTCCAAGTGAGAGTGGTTTGCCCTTTGTCCTTCACCGGAGACAATTTCCAGTTATCATGGCATTTGCTATGACCATCAATAAATTCCAAGGACAAACTTTTAAGTCAGTTGGGATTTTTTTAAAGGAACCAGTTTTTGCACATGAACAACTCTGTGGCTTTTTCAAGGTGCACTAATCCAGAAATTAAAGAAATTAAGAAATTAAAGTGCATGTTGAAGAAAACGAAACTCAAGGTCATTTATTGGACGATGGATGTGTTTACACCAAAAACTTTGTCTACTATGAGGTGTTGGAAAGATAGAGGACAATGGTTTCATTTTAATGCCAACATTTTATGGGACTCAATATGATTGCACAAAAACAATATTTCACGTAAAACATCTAAAGAATGGACAAAAAAACATAGAGAACAGTGGTTTGACTTCCAGTACAAAATTAAAGTACTCTGGGACTTTTTAAATAGGGGACCACTATTTCACTTATGAAAATCTATGTGATATTTGCAGAATGGACAAACTGAAAAAAACAACAAAAATAACAACATAAACAACAGTAAAATATCCTTAAACAGATTTGAATGGGTTCAAAGTTTTATATTTACATGATTGGCCCCACAAAACAATTAACTGAATTTTTCAGGATTTACAAGAGTTAAATGTTATTGTTTGATGTTCCAATTTCAGATGTTAAATATGTGTTTTTTGAATTTTTAAAAAAGTTTGTTAAATATATATGTGGTATAGTCAAATATGTATTTTTAGTATAAAGTTGAAGTATTTAAAAATAATTGGAAATGTATGACAAAGTATTGATTCAGGGAGAAATCCGATCGCCAGTTAATGGGGTCAGGAAGGAATTAATTTTTTTCCCTCTTTGATACAATTGGACAAGTTTCAATAGAGGGTTTTTATTGTTGGCATTCCTCTGGATTCAATGCTAATTTAGTTTAACAAGAGTTTAACAAATATGTTACAAATGATAAAAAGCATGTTATTGTTAAAACTATTTACTTACTCTAAGTTAATATAGTCCGCAGTTACTCAGTGATAAATATGTATTGAAAAGTGTTAGTATTGTTAACAAAATGTTGAACGAATGTTTCATATACAAGTTGCATGTTACAAAGTTTAATGTTTGTGAAATATAAGTTGAAAGTTAAAAAAATAAAAAGTTAAAAAAATTAATGTGTTTTTATTTTTAGAAAAAAAAAGGGACAAATGTAGGTGACTCATTTTGTGTTGCAAACAAATTTCACAACATTTAATTTTTATTGACCGTCATTTTTTGACGGGCAAGTCGCTAGTCGGGCAAGTAGACGGGCAAGTAGTAATATGAATTGTAAAAATTCTCGCTTTCTATGATAAATATTACTAGGTATATGGCTAAAGTGTATTAAGTAGTATATATGAGAATATAATATTCTTTACAGTATAAAAACCTGAGCGTCTTAATGTAAATATGCCATCCTCAACTGAGCAATTTGCAAACAGACCTGTTTCTAATGATAAATCTAGATGGAACAAGTAAAGTGTAAATAATGGAAAAAAGGGGAAAACATTTTTAGTCTTAATTTTGGATTTATAGTGAACCACATTATCCAACACCATTTTCTTGTATTATTGGTACATATTACAATAGGTTCCAGATTGATGTACTTTATTAGGAGTGACCATATACAGGTAACTTTTTCTCCCTAGTACTACCATACTATTTTTTATCTGGATCCTATGTTTCTTTAGCAATCCATTCACTGCCATTGGTATATATTATAGTGAATCACAACAACATCGTTATCCAATACAATTTTCTTGTATTATTGGAATATACTACCAGTTTGTAATGACTGGCTTCAATATTGAACTATTGACTTTGAGTCTTAGGGGTGTGTTTGCATTTTTTTTTCAATTCAGCACTTGTGGGATGTAAAGGGAGCTTGGTGACTCCATTGGAGAGTGAGAGCAGCTACCAGCATTTGGCACCACCCTCCAGCACACATACACAGGAAAAGGCAGTAGCACTACAACATAAATATTCTGCTCTTTGCCAACCCCCATATGCACTATAGGAGGCATGTTAGCTCATGTCAGAGTCTGCAGAGGTCCATTAAATTACTTTTTAAGGTATAGAAATACATTCAGGACAGTTTTTCTTAGATATCACACTGTATGCATGGCTGATCAGCCCCATCATTGCCCCATAGAGTTGTTTTAAGGACTTATTGTGAAACACAGCGGGAAATTTACTGATATTGAGCATAATATATAACACCCACAGTTATTACAAGTTTTACTAAGAGGCTCATATTATCATGACCCAATAATGTGCTATGAGCTAGTGAGTTAAGTGATGTTTTGCTATGTACTTGTAGGTTTACACCTACTAGTGTTTTATATGCTACAAATCCTTTACATGCCCAAATACATACAATTCCCCAATGGCTATGTATGTGATGTTACATGGCAACAGGATTTAGTATATTCTGTGATGGTCATAAAATAGCCCATCACAACCACTGTGATGTATTAATAAAACTCCCCCATTATGATGTATGTTATTCACTAAAATATGAACTTAATTGTTAAAGTATTGTTGTGATCATATTTTTTAAACTTTACTATTTTGTAGAACTATACATAATAATATAGCCATTCGTGTTATTAAATTACAACTAGCAACTTGCCCGTCAAAAATGACGGCAATAAAATTGTAATGCTGAGAATGCTGTTTGCCACACAATATGAGTGTCTGAAACTCTTAACCTTTTTGTTATCTACAAAGAAATACAACCATTATAATAAATGTTTTTATTTTTTTAACATTGAACTTGTGTTTGAAGAACTGTCAAACCATATTTTTTAACAATATGAACCTTTTTAATTGTCAGGTGTGCAGGAATAATATAACAATAAATACATTTTATATGAATCCGCATTTTAAACCATTACACAATTTACCTATTTATAATTAATAGCTAGCAATCAGTATCCTGAAGAGCTAACAATCTCTTTTGATTTTCCGGCAGCAGAAAATGTCATCACCTGAGGAGAAAGTGTCAGCAATGTGGCAATTGTGTAGTATATATAGGCTACGTGCGCAAGACCAAACTGTTGTTTTAGGCGGGAAAACCATGATTTCAGAATCGTAATGCCTTGATTTGCAAGTTAGTGCTGTAAAATGGCGGCGATATTCTATTTCTTACGCGCCTCGCGAGCATTTTCTGTCCTTCCTAATAGTGTACTAGAGGTGATTTGTGCGCTTTCGGGTCGTGTAGCCTCGTTTTCATTTTTTCAGCCGCCATTTTTTTTTCTGTTTAGCCGATTTTAAAGTGCAGAAACTGCTTAAATTCAACTTAAATTTGCGTGCAACCTTACTCCCAGACGTGCTGGCTGTCCCCCCGTGCTGTGTGTGATGATTTTTTTATGTTTTTTTGTTATTGTTCTGTGGCTTTGGTGTTTTTCTATGTACGTGGTTTAGCCGTTAACTTCGTATTTTTGCGACCTCGTATTTTTTTTTCTAAGTCCCGCGGGTCGTATTTTTTTTTTCTAAGTCCCGCTTTTCTTTGTTTGTTTTTTATTGAGATTGAGGCGTCGTAGAGCCTCCACCTCCATGCTGTAAAATGGCGGCGATATTCTATGTCTTATGCGCCTCGCAAGCATTTTATTTCCTTCCTAATAGTGTATTTTGTATCTTGTATGTGCCTGCATAAAAGTCATACATCCCTTGCAGTATTTTGTGCACTTCAGGGTCGTGTAGCCTTGTTTTAATTTTTTTGGCCGCCATTTTTTTTTCACTTAGCTGATTTTCAAGTGCTGAAACTGCTTAAATTCAACTTTAAATTGTGTGCAACCTCATTTCCAGACATCCTGGCTGTCCCCCCGTGCTGTGTGTGATTTTTAAAAAAATTTTTTGTTATTTATCTGTGGTTTTGGTGTTTTTCGATGTACAAGATTCGGCAATGAACCGTATCTTTGCAACCTCGTAATTTTTAAAGTCCTGCGGGTCGTATATATATATTTTTTTAAGTCCCTATTTCCTCATCCTGTGTTGTTTTTTATTCCCAAGTCCTGCAAATCCTACATTTTTTTCTAAGTTTTCTAAGTTGTTTTTTATTGAGATTGAGGCGCCGTAGAGCCTCCACCTCCGCAAATACGGACACTCGCTTTGCGAGGTCCCATTTGCGGCCTGCAATAAGCCTTCGGCTCATTGCAGCTGATGTGGGTGCCTCCACCTCCGCAAATGCAAGCTCGCAAAGTGAGCTTGCAAAGAGTGATGACTTGCAGTTTAACAACTATAATATGTGACTAGCGAATTGCCCGTCAAAAAATGACGGGCATGAAATTGTAAGCCAGGGAATGCTGTTTTAGACATAATGTAAAACGTTTTTTACTGTGAGGACCTACGGCGCTTATTGCGAGGCTTGTGCTGAGCTCCTTTGGCGCTCATCGCATGCCTCGCAATGAGCGCCTTCTGCGCTCATTGCGCTGCTGTTGGATGTTTTTTTTGTTGTTATTTCTAAGTAATATATGCCGGAAGCGTTGTGCTGAAAAACTGACAACCTGTTTTAATGTTCCTGCAGCATCCAATGTAGGTTTGCACGGTTCTGGAGCTGAGGTGGAAGTGTCAGCAATGTGTGCAGTGTGTAGTGTAAATTTGCTGCGTGCGCGAGGGAAAGCCATTAGTGTAGCTGTGTACTTCTGCATTGTGTAAGTTAGTGTTGTGAAATGGCGGCGAATGTGTATGTGGTACGCTGGTGTGTATGATTTAGTGTCCTTGCTAAAAGTGTTTCTTTACCTTCGTACAGCTTTTTTAAAAAGCTGTATGTGCTTGGTGCTGTTTTGCGGCTTTAGGGTCCTGTAGCCTCGTTCTCATTTTTTTCGGCTGCCATTTTCTTGCTTATGGGATTTTCGTGTGTCTAAACTCTGGAATTTGGGCTTAAATTGAGATGTAATTTAACTTGCAGAGGTCCTGGGTGCCTCCCCTTGCTGTGGGTAAGCTTTGTGTGTATGTAAAATGGTGGTATGTGGTACGCGGCTGTGGATGAGGTTGCGTCCTTGGTAAAAGAGTATCTTGTACCTCTTATGGCTTTTTTGAAAAACCGTATGTGCATGGTGGTATTTTGCGTCTTTAGGGTCCTGTAGCCTCGTTTTCGTTTTTTTCGGCGGCCATTTTTTCTCTGGCTTAGTGTATTTTCGTGTGTCTAAACTCGGGAATTTGGACTTAAATTGAGGTGTAACTTCACTTGCAGTGGTCCTGGGTGCCCCTTCCCCCCTTGGTGTGGGTAAGCTTTTTATGGATTTTTTGTGTATATTTATTGTGTTTTTGAAGTTGTCAGGTGCGCGTGGTTGGGCCGTTAAGGTCGTATTTTTGCGAGGTCGTAAAGTTTTTTTTTCTAAGTCCCGCATCACGTATTTTTGTAGGCTTAGTCCTTAAATTTTCCATTCTAAGTCCCTGTATTTTTTTGTGTAAGTCTGTATATAGTGATTGCGTGTTAGATCTATTTAAGTGCCGCTTGTGTGGGTGTTTGTAACCGCGTGTGAGGCGACGTAGAGCCTCCACCTCCACAAATTCGGCCCCACGCTACGCGAGGGTCCGCATTTGCGGACCAAACTGCGTCCCTCGCTTTGCAAAGCGTGACAACGATTCGTAGTTTGAACTATTATATGCTTCTATGTAATCAAACATTTTGTCATCAGCCAAAGTTCCTGAGGGAAGAGAAATTTAAATAAAGAGGAATTTTCTGTCTGCGCTGCACAATGGGATGTGATACTGTGGTTACATCTGCCAGTGTTCTTGGCAGGAGTTAAGAGAAGTTAATTAGTTTACAAGGACAACATAAAAAAAAATAACATCTTTGGTCCTTTAACATTAAAGTAAGCTCACGTATTTTATTATAGAATTAAGAATAATTTTTAAATAATGGAAATGCTTTATTTTGCTAGGTCTTTTAATGGAGGTCCCCGGAGGCAGACCAGGAAAAGCAGAGGGCTAAAGGGGACCTTTTACCCTGGTAGAGCCTCCGGTGCCGGCTGAGGAGCTGATCGGTGGTCCACAGTAGTGGGAGTGGCTTGCCCCACCTCCCGGAAGCTCAGGCGCCATTTTGTACACTTTGTGGCCGAACAACACAGAGATATCCACCATACCTTCCCTAGCTCAAAGTTTTATTTAAAAGTTATAAGACTTTAGAGAGGAAGTTAGTTTTGGGATAAAAAAGATGTTGCTTTTTATATATATACTAGCGACTTGCCCGTCAAAAAATGACGGCAATGAGATGTGTATGTTTGTGAAGTTGTTTAGTTATTAATATACATATTGAATTGTAAGGTAGGTAATGTTGTTTTGTGTGTACTACTAAAATATATAATCCAAATGAATAAATGAATATACTTGACCTGTTTGTATGCATTGTGTTGAAGATCTGTGAACCTTGTTTGATGTTGCTGCAGCATTAGTGGTGTGGAGCTGCTGTATAAGCATGCTGAATGTGTGCAGTGTAACACTGTGCGTGCGCGAGACCAAACCGTTAGCGTAGTCGTGTACTTCCGCATTGGTGTAAAATGGCGAGTAATGTGTGGTATAGGTCTGTATCGGAATATCCGTAGGTGTTTTGTGGTGTTTTGCGAGTTTAGCGTGCTGTAGCCTCGTTTTCGTTTTGTTCGGCGGCCATTTTTTCTGTCGCTTAGATTTTTTTTTAGTCTCTAAACTGTTTTATTTCTAATAAAATCGAGGTGTAAGTTGCATTTTTGAGGTCCTGGGTGCTCCCTCTTGGTGTAGGTAAGTTTTTTATGTATGTGCTGTGTGTATGTATTGTGTTTTAAATGTTTGTATGTCGGCGTGTTGCGTCCGATGTTTGCGAGGTCGTAATGTGTGGTAACGTGTTTCGTACGTTGTTTGCGTGCCTCGTAAAATTTAGCGAGTGTCGTAATTTGTGTGTCGTGTTTTTTGAGTAGCGACGTGAATTTTGCGAGGGTTTGAGGCCCTTGCCCAGTGACCTCGCCAGCAACTGAGGCCCTTGCCCAGTGACCTCGCCAGCAACTGAGGCCCTCGCTTCGCGAGGGGCCTCAGTTGCTGACATGGAGCGCCTTCGGCGCTCCATGCCAGCAACTGAGGCCCTTGCCCAGTGACCTCGCCAGCAACTGAGGCCCTCGCTTCGCGAGGGGCCTCAGTTGCTGACATGGAGCGCCTTCGGCGCTCCATGCCAGCAACTGAGGCCCTTGCCCAGTGACCTCTCTACGCGAGGGCCGCGGCTCGCTGCTTCGCGAGGGGCCTCAGTTGCTGGCATGGAGCGCCTTCGGCGCTCCATGCCAGCAACTGAGGCCCTTGCCCAGTGACCTCGCCAGCAACTGAGGCCCTCGCTTCGCGAGGGGCCTCAGTTGCTGACATGGAGCGCCTTCGGCGCTCCATGCCAGCAACTGAGACCCGTGCCCAGTGACCTCGCCAGCAACTGAGGCCCTCGCTTCGCGAGGGGCCTCAGTTGCTGGCATGGAGCGCCTTCGGCACTCCATGCCAGCAACTGAGGCCCTTGCCCAGTGACCTCTCTACGCGAGGGCCGCGGCTCGCTGCGCGAGGGCCGCGGGCTCGCTACGCGAGCCCGCAAGCGTGAGCAACGACTCGTACGCTCACAACTATATATGTGATATATATATATATATATATATATATATATGTAAAAAGATGTTAAAAAACATTGTCATAACTTTGTGAATGGATTAGTATCTTTATTGTTGGTAAAAAATGAAAGAAAGAAAAAGGAATAATTAATCATTTATATTGTATATGTCACAGAGGCGGGTGGGGGAGCTCCTGGCCCAGAGTTACAAAGGGGTTGTCCCTACCCCTAGGAAGGCGTGCTGTGGGAAAAAAAGTTGTGGCCCTGAGCACAAGTTTAGAGTACATGGTTTGCTGCCAAGTCCCGGGCTCCTCCTCCTCCAGGTTATCTGAATGTTGTGTGCTTTGGCCAGTTGTACCTCCATCAGGTGTCCGTGTCTTTATTTTGGGGAAGGCATAAATGGATCGTGAAGGGTCATATAAGAATATTTTAATTAATTGGATAAGCAACAATCACAAATAGCAGTTACTCTCAATTCAACTCAATGTAGTGTGTCTCACTTTCAGATTTAACAGACACAAATTCCATATCGCTTGGCAATAGAGCTAAACACTATTTATACTGTTTTTGAAATAATAAGTAAGTCCTGTCTAGAATACAAACATTATGAGTTATTTGCCTTAATGTGTATTTTTATGTTCAATCTCAGTCATGGATTGCTGCTTTGGAAATTACTGGTTATGTTTTATATGATCATTTATTTAATGTAACAAAAAGTATTTATTTACTTTTCTTCCTATTCAGTAAAGAAAATGATGTGACACTTACCGACACTAGCATTGATAAGTATTAAGAGCAATGACTCCATTATATCCAGTATTAAAATATAAAACAAAATAGTGAATATTTATTTTTGAGGAAGGCCTGGAATTCTGAATTTAAGTTTTGCAGGTTGATTTGTAGGTGTATGAATAAATAGAGGTATAAATGCAACTAGGACTTAAAGTAGAAGGTTTTGTATTTTTTTACCTAAAGCCAAATTATTTGGAAACACCATTGTCTAATGAAAATTCACTTAAATATTGTACCAAAAAAGCGTACCTCCAAGGTGTCCCTGTTTTGGAATGATAGTCCCTCTTTTCAGAGATATTCTCCCCCTTTGAAGAAAAATGTCAAATTTTAATGTAAACCTAATGTATTGTGCATTGTGCATTGTGAAAATGTGAGTATCTCTAACAATTAGTAACACTAGGCCATATCAAATTCCAGACTTGTAAGTACTACGTGAAGCACGTAACAGCTGCAAGCTTGAAATGTTGCAGTTAAAATGCAAATAAATTGGAAGAGGCTGCGGGCTTTGGGTTTGAGTTGAAAATTGTAGCTCATTCGTGGAACTATGGATTTGCGGCCATGCGAACGATCAATTAGTGTAAACCGTAGTTACGGGTTCAAACGAAGCCAATGGAAGAGATTGTTAGCATTACGTCACTGAAAAAGTGCAGGGTAGATTTTAAAGTCCTATGGGCTTCAATTACAGTTTGCGATCGGACCCACATTCCACAATAATGCAATATTAATAAAGCCATAAATATGATATTCTATTACATGCGAGTTACAGTATATGTCTTAACACATTGATTGCAGGGATCGATATAACACAAAATATAAACATGAAATAAAGTATTTTTCGGGAACGATTTGCAGGCTTGATAATTTTGTGCTATTCATTTTAAGACCTAACATCACTTTCCCTTTTAATAAATGTACAGTAGTGTATTTTTATTTGCATTACAAGTGCTGCGTATTGGACTTTATCTCCCTTGCGGGTGCTCTCGAGCACACGTTGGCCTTTGGGCTCCATTTACGTGTTACGTGCTTGCTTGCGAGTGACTACGTTGCAATTTAATAGCTAAATTGAAAACGTAGCAGTTACGGACTCGACGGAACAAATGATTTACGGCCGTGAAGTTCAACCTTGCTCCACACGTAACCTATTCTCAGCAGTGTTGCGTCTTAACACGCAAGTCCACTGCGAGCTACTTTACAGGACTAATTTAATACGGTTACCAGTTAATACAGGCTATGTTTTAAAATGTAGGCCCAATTTAAGAAGGCTGACTATCTAATAGACTATATTTGTTCAAGAATATAGGTGTCTCTCTTTGGTCATTAATGTTGGAATGTATGGTAAAATATATTATGTTTCTCAGTTCCAATAAAAACTTTACCCAGTCAAAATCAGTTTCCATTGCATTTAATGGTATTAAGTGTAACCAGAATTGGTCATTGGACATGATGCTCAATGAATCTCATATATCAAATGGCTAAACATTGGTGGAAATAGGTTAATGTATTGGACAAAAACATGCAAAGTTTCACATGGAACTCTGTTTGGTAATTGTCCCCATCTTCTCAAAACCTGTTTAAACCATGAGTTGAAACACTAACAGTTCTTGTGTCTGCTTCTGTGGAAATGTGGCATGCATATTAAACATTTTGTCACAGTGTTGAGTAATTGAAAGAGAATATTTCACCATTTTGTATGTTTTATGCCATTTTGTAGTACTCCTTGTTGTTGGTCTAACTTCCATTATTTTCCCAAAAGAGTGTGTTGGGAGGCAAGACATTCCCAAACACAGACTAACATAACCTTGAGATATTTAATGCTTCTAGTTTTGAAATAGTGTGTCGTAGTAATTTCTGATAACAACATTAGCCATGAGAGGGCTCCATGTACACTATACAACTATTCTTCTTGATTGGACCAGACTCCATTTATTCTTCATTGTAGGGACAATTTGTAAAATAATTATTCTGCATGCTTCCCAAATGCTGTTTTGATCAAATGAATCAAAAACTATTAAGATAGGTTGCATATAGCTAATTCTAGGTGCATCACAAGTGTTTGCAGCTATTAGGATAATATTGCTTTTTAGGCAGCTGGAATTGGTTTGAGTAGGTTTCTTAGTTGTTTCCTAATCATTTTTTATTTTATTTCAATCTGTTAGGATGTCAACTATGGCCCAATGTGAGTCTGTTCGGATGACAAATACAGTACATCCCAACTTGACTCAAGTACAACAACGCAATAAGTTTGTGTTTGTGTGCAGCATGTATTTATTAGAAGGTTAGTCCAGGGACATTGATAATGTTAGACAGACATGGCATTTTTTTTTTTTTTTTTTTTTTTTTTTTATTTTCTTTATTAGCAGATAAACATAATATACATAGGTTACAAAAAGCACTACATTTCACAAACACAATCGAAACGGAGAGCCGGGTATCCTCTAAACAAAGGTATCCTTTGTATCATATTTAACTCTAGAATTACTAAATTTAGTCACAATTGAACGAAGTCCCTCATGTGTAAACCCTGTTCAGCTTTGACTCCCTTCACATCCCTTATCAACCCCAAACTACTCAGATTCCACCATATTTTTTCTTAGTAAACCCCATGTGTAGTTTAGAATGTATCTAAATTAGCAAATAGGGTTATCTTCCAAAAGTTCCTTTATTAATATCTCAAGTGTTTGGGCCGTTTGTGTCTTGTTTGGTATATTTGGTTTTTTTCTCTCCTTTTTGGGACATAGTTTGGGAGTTTCATTATCGTGGGGAATTCATCCCATTGTGATTCCTCTCTAATCCTCGTTCAATCACCGGACTTCTTCATTGTCATACTTCATTCATTCTAGCCAGGTAGGGGAGTGGGGGGGAGGGAAAGGTAAGGAGGGGTTGTACCCGAAGGAGGCGATCTGGTGGGTGAGTGAGGTAACAATGCAGGGGTTTTAGTTGAGAGTGGTATCCCAAATAGTCCATTTTAAAGGGTCTTGTTTTAACTGCAATGTGGTGTTGAAATCTCTCTCTAATTCCCGATTTTTCCCCACCATAGTCAGGATTTCAGATAGTTTAGGAAGAAGTTCTTTCTTCCAATTTCTTGCAATTGCGGTTTTAACAACTGTAAAAATTTGGGTCATGAACCCTATATTTTTTGTTACCATTTTAGCAGGAAACAAGTTAAACAATGCTATCTGTGGTTCAGCTTTGATGTTTGTCTTAAGTATATTGGATACGTATTCAAAGCAATCTTCCCAGAGTGAGAGAGATGTAGGGCAATTCCACAATATGTGGAGCATATCTGCTGGATTCCCGCAATTCCTCCAACATAGTTTGGTTTCTGGGTAAATGATATGGAGTATATTTTGACGGGGACCCAGTACCATCTATTAAGGATTTTAAATTGGATTTCTCTGTGGTTTGCATTTTTCACAAACCTGTTTAAAGATTTTAAGGCTTGTTGCCATAAGTCTTTAGATGCCCGTATATGCATGTCTTTGGGCCAAAGTTCCATCGGTTTGGTTATGTCCCCCTGTGTTTGAATGTGGATAATCTCACTGCACTTTGATATCAGATGTTTAAAATTTTGAGACACTATCAATGTTTCCAAATTGTTTGAACTAAGTGAATTGTTAACTTTAATTTTTTGTTTCAGAACTTGTGTTAGTTTATATAAAGTGAACCATATTTTATTTGAAATGTTATATTTCTTTTTTAGCATGTCATAATCTAGTATTTTACCATTATGTTTATCTACAATGTGGCCCAATAGATATATTCCTTTCTCTTTCCATTCTGATTCTAGAAGGATATGATTTAAACATGTTATTGTTGTCAAAGGGGTAAGATCATTGTAACTCTCTAAGAGTTTAAATTTCTAATTCATTTTTATCCACTCCTTTACCATGTCAATCAAGACAGTTGCATTGGGGTCAATATAAGGTATAGCTGATTTTGGAGAATATAAAAGAGTGTTGAGATCAATGGAGGTAAGCATATCGCTCAACACCTGATTTTCAGTATGACCCGCAAGAGGTTGAATCCACTTTATATATTGCGCTCATTTAATTGCTTCCTGGTAGTGAGAAACCATTGGGTATGCTATGCCTCCTTTTATAAATTTTCTGCTCATTATTTCCCTTTTCACTCTAATCTGACCCTTTTTGTTAATGTATCTATCTATCAGCCTCTGGAATTTAGCCAACCATTGGCTTGTAATTGGAAAAGGGAATGATCTTAACACATAGTTGAGCTTGGGTAGAAAGAACACTTTGACAGATGCGATTTTGCCGGAGAATGAAATATGATTACCCGGCCAGTTCTCAATGAGGTCCTTAGATGTTTTATATAAGTTATTCAAGTTTAAATCTAGGATACTTCTTAAGTCCAGGCTAAATGTAATGCCTAAATGTGTAAATCCTTTTGTATGGGCTAGCTGGTATTTGTCCAAGAGGAGTTCATCGTCTTTTTCTGGAATATTAATGCTCAAGGCTTCGGATTTTTCTATATTTAATTTATAATTCGACACTTTGCTATAATTAGCGATAATTTCCATCAGCGCCCTCATAGATGTATGTGGATGCTCCATATAGACCACTACGTCATCCGCAAAGAGGGAGATCTTATATTCATTTTTGCCTATTCTAATCCCTTTGAACTTTACAGAGGTCCGTATTGCTATAGCTAAAGGTTCTAGAATCAGGGCAAATAGAATGGAGGACAGCGGACACCCTTGACGGGTACCATTTGTTATCCCGAAGTAATCTGACTGTACCCCCTTGCCCAATACAGATGCCGAAGGGGCATTGTATAAGGCCGCTATTGCCTTCGATGCGAAGGCTTCAAACCCATATCTAAGGAGGGTCTGCATCATAAAATCCCACCCTACCCTATCAAATGCTTTCTCCGCATCCATTGATAAGAATAGAGTGGTAGTGCCTTTGTTCTTCGCTAGGTTGATTAAGTGAATCATTTTATGGGAGTTGTCGGAACCCTGCCTCTCTGAGACAAAACCTGTTTGATCAGACATTATTAATATTTTGGAGATTTCTGTGAGTCTTAAGGCCAGAATTTTCGCATATATTTTAATGTCTATGTTCATGAGCGAGATTGGTCTAAAGTCTTTACAGGTATGTGCTTCCTTATTTTGTTTTGGGATGGTTATTATATTTGCTCTAAGCATCTCTGGAGGAAACTTTCCTGTAATTTTAATTTCGTTAAATGATGATGCTATAATTGGCATTAAACCTTCCATTAGTTTTTTATAATAGGCTGTAGAAAAACCGTCTGGACCTGGTGCTGTATGATTTTTTAGGTTCTTGATGACTCGACTAATTTCTGCCTCTGTTATTGGGCTGTTTAGTGCCTCCTTGTCTGCCTTTGAGATGACTGGAAAATGGATTTGATCTAAGAATGACGTTATATCTTTTGAATTTGGAGTTATAAAGTTATCTTCCGAGCTTAAATTATACAGGGACTAATAAAATTTGGCAAATAAGTCTGCAATTTCTTTAGGCTTAAAGATTTTTTTACCCCGATTTTCCAAATAGAGGATTTTTTGTTTTTGGTGGTGTTGCTTTTTGATTTTATTAGCAAGATCCCTCCCTATTCGATTATCGAAGTGAAAGGATCTTTGTTGTAAATGCCACACGCAATTGTCTGAGCGTTTTTGGTTTATTTTATTAATTTCCTTTCTTATTAATTTTATCTCTTGAGTTAGAGTGTCATTTTTTTTTTATTGACTCTAATCCATACAATTTTACATGTAATAATCTTAAAGATAATCCTCTCTGTTTGACCCAGATACTTTTAAGCTTGATAACGATACCTCTTATGTATGCTTTCAATGCATTCCAAATTGTTATGTTCGAGGGTACTGAGCCCATATTAATTTCTAAAAATGTTTTAATTTCCGCTCTAATAACATTTAGTCTATCCTTGTCTTCCAAAATTGTATCATCCATTCTCCATGTCCTACCAGAGTAAGCAATTCTTGTTTCCTGTAATAGGAGGGTAATTGGAGCATGGTCCGAGATGGTTATTAAACCGATTTTTGCTGATTTAATTGTGTTTAACAGAGACTCGCTCACTAGGATATTATCGATTCTTGAATACATCTTATGAGAACCCGAATAGTATGTATAATCTCTCTCAGATGTATTTAAAAGGCGCCATGTATCGTACAAGTGGTGTCTCACCAAAAGTTTAGAGAAGTCCTGAGATGTTTTTTCTATGTACTTGTAATTTTTAGGTAATTTTTTATAATTTCTATCTATCTGGGGGTCCGGAGTCATATTAAAGTCTCTGCCCACGATTAGACCTCCTAAAGCGATCTTATCCAGTTTTTTTAGTACACCCTTGAGAAAAGAGTTTTGTTTATAATTAGGGGCATATAGATTTACTATTGATAATTGTTGGCCATTTATCTCCCCTACCCAAATAATATACCGACCATTGTCGTCCGCGACCACTACTTGTTCTTTTAGTCTTAAATTTTTGTTAAACATCATTACCACTCCTCCTGAGTTTTTTTTTTGGCATGCATTAAATACGTGTGGAAATTTATATTTGGCCAAATGTGGAGTATTACTCTTGTCCCAATGGGATTCTTGAATTAAAACAATAGCTGGATTGGTTTTATTCAACATTCTAGTAATGGAGGCTCTTTTGGATGGAGAATTTAGGCCCCTAACGTTGTAACTCACTATTTTCAACCCCATCATGCCCCCCCCCCCCTCTCTGAAGCCTCCCTTTTTCCCATCTCCCCACACCTCCCGGCTACAATCATACTTCCATACTTACTGCATTCTCTCCTAAAACCGTATTGGTCTATTACATTCATTCAAACGTCACCCCTTTAGAATGGGATGAGCTTCGGTGAAAAAAACCTTGGGCGTACACAGTGTTGAGATGTGTACAGTCCTCCATGGAGATTATTCCCACGCATTTGAATCTTCTTATGTCTAGGTACCCCTCTTTATTTCTTTCCCCCCTTTCCTTTCCTGTTTCCTTTTCCCCTTTTTTTTCTTCCCTTCCTCTCTCTCCTCTATCTTTCTCCCCTCTTTCTTTCCCTCATTTCTCTATTAGTAGGGCCGTCCCTAAACTTGCCTATTTACTTGGCTCGTCCCTTAAAATCCTTGGTGTGCTAGCTACATAGCGTTTCAATTGTGACTCTTTCCAGTGCAAACAACATTTTTATAAATAATCTGTGTGAAAAAAGAAGGAGTCTAATGTTACTCAACCCCTTGTTATTTTGGTGAGATAGCTATATATTAATCAAATTTCATCGTTAACTCTTTCATAACATAACAGTCTTAAAGTGTATTCATTTTTAAAGTGCTGTGCATATCTTATGTTACATACTAAATTATAAAGTGCTTTAATTACCCATATACACTACATTTCTTTCTCGAAGACGCAAAGTAAAATATTAAACACTTTTGGGATTTAACAAAGTTTTAAAGTGCATTCCTTTCAAAGTGCTGTGCGTTTGTTTAAAGGGAAGAGCAGTATAAATCTCTGATGTCTTAAATGCACCTGAGAATAAGACTTGTTCCTCCTTGAATCCACGTGTTTCATGCTACATTATAAAGTGCGTTAGTTACCCGTATATTCTGATTTTCTTTTTCAAAGAGACGTAATAAATTATTAAACACTTTTAAATTTTAACAATCTATGAAGTTTAAGGCTACGATATCCCTTATGACATCTAAACAACAAAAGCCACAACAAAGAGAAAAGAGAGAGAAAAAAGAAAAAAACAAATACAAAAAGAAAAAAAGAACCCTTTCCAATTGTGGGAATCCACCAACCATCCACTAAGAATAGGGATGTCAATTCACCAACCCCATTTGCTAAGTATCTTTGAGTGATGTAATTTTATACCATCTATTGTCTCTAAATATTGAGAGACCTATAGGGAAGGCCCATTTATATGGAATTTCTTTTCCCCTCAATTTCTGTGTAATCAGGAGAAATAGTTTTCTTTTATTTCTCGTAGAGGAGGAGATATCTGAGAATATTTTAATATTCGAGTATGGGGGGTCAAAACCTGTTTTGCCATAGCTAGCTCTAATGATTTGATTTTTTAGTGGCAAATGATGGATTTTTACCATTGTATCTCTAGGGGAATCTGCATCAATATTTTTTGGCTTAGGAAGCCTGTGAACCGCATCAAACTTAAATTTAATATCTACAAAGTCCGGTACTAAGTAAGCAAAAAATTTAGTAAGATATTGATCCAGTTCATCATTGGAGACTTTTTCGTCAATGCCTCGTATTTTCAGATTGTTGATTCTTGATCGATCTTCAAATGAGTCCACCTTATTTTCCAAACTTTTTATTTTTGCGTCCATTGTTTTAATGGTTTCTTTGGAGATGAGTTGTTCTTTTTTGATTAATTCGCAGGTGCTTTCTAATTCTACTATTTTAACAGTGTTTTCTTGTGTTATCTTGAAATTTGATAGAATTTGGTTTTTAAATTCATCAAGGAATTTGTTTTGAAATTTCTCTAGAATTTTTTCCAGTTTGCCCACAGTAAGGATTTCATCTTCCAAATTTACTGTATTTGTATCCGGCAGAGTGTCACCCATGTTTTCTCCATTAGCCTCTGTTGATTTGTCACTTATTGGGGACGCCAATAGGGACAGCTCCGTAGTTTTTGACGCCATTTTGGGCGAGAAAAATAATTTGGATTTAGGCGGTGATCTTACTTTGTCCTTATTTTTGTTTTTTGGAGACATTTTATTCGTTTTTCCAAGATTCTAGTAGCTTATATAGCTCAGAAAAGATGGAATAATGTAGGCTGGGGGATTTTCAAAGCCAATGTTTGTATAAGTAGGCCTAGCCAGAGTCTTTTAATTGGTTATTTTATTCCCCTTTATTGTTTATGCCATATCTTATATTCCACTTGTGAGTATTTAAAGAAGAAGTCAAGTTTATTTATTTTTAATTACTGAGGTCTACCTTTAATGAGTTAAGGGACCCTTGTCTTCTCTCACATGGCATTTGTTGATTATTATCTGGTTTGGCTTGTAGTAAACTATGAGTTATGTGTAATATATTATTTTTTACATCTTCTATAGAAGTTTAGTTGCAGAGATTTGTATTTGTATTTGTTGTGTCTGTTATACTTCCCATCAATTCAGTGTGGAAATGTTTTATTGTGGGTTATTCCCATTGTCCTAATAGGTAAGTGATTTAATTATCTGGTGTGATGATAAATTATCTTTTTTGCTGAAACTGGGATGGACAATCATCATAAGTTTATTGTGTAGTGTAGGAGACAAAGTATTAGGAATGTATAATTTTCTGCCATTGGGACTGTTTATAATAGTCTGCAGAATATGTTGGTGCATTACAAATAATGGATGCTAAAAATAATAAAAACATTCCATGGGATATGAATTTTGTTAAAAATAAGAATGAAATCCACAATGACTGTACTACAGTAGCTCTATTATGAACTACCTAAATATCTAATTTATGTTTTCTGTTTTACACAGAACAGGCAAAAAATAATTTCAGTTGATGAAACACAAATATTTTTGACCAATTAACACATTTCTGTGACTGTTTTCCTTAGAAGAGACACCTCGGTGTGGAAACTTTCCCCATGGCAAATAAACTGTATTGAAATATAGCAATTCTAAAGCAAATTAGTTGGTACCAGCTGGCCTGAAAGATATATGGAAAAAATGGAAGAGCAGATTAGAATGCACAAGGCTTTACTGACATAAAATGGGTTTTTGAATTAACCCCTTATTTGTGGTACTTTTTAAACAAGGCTGTGTAGCCAACTGTGGTTTGAATCTTGTCTTGAATATTGAAATTAAACACCCTGAATAATTGTTTTCTTTTTTATCATTGATAAGAACAACCAGCCTGTTTAATGAAGGTCAAGTTTATTTTACCATTTAAGCATGTAATGTCTTAAATAATAATATTGGGGTAGAGATGAGTGACCAATTCAAAAGCTGGTCAGGTTAAGCTGAATATATTTTGTTTCACATAATTAGAATGTGTAGTCTACATAAGTGGGTTCTAGGACCAGTGTCCTCCATGAGACCTTATCTGCCATAATTAGTGCAAATGTGGCAGATAAGGTCTCATGGAGGACACTGTTAGACATGTGGATAAACATTTATACTTATATAACAATGGGATATAAAGTGTTCCCAATGCAAATGAGCTCACAAAATACTTCCGTTTAAATCCAAAAACCATTATGCTTAATGAACTTATAGTTAGTAGACAGAAAGGGTAATGGAAATTATTCTGTGTTCAATGATTTTTTTTACTGTGAACAATAGTAAGAAATATTACAGAGATTTGTTTGTTTTAATAGTTGCATTGGTTAAGATTTCAAATGATTGAGGGGGAAATTTTTTGTCCTTGGTCATTGCTATAATGACTCTTAGCTTTGCATTTTTTAGAAACACACCCACAGATTCACTAAGCTTTAAATAGGCTATGGTTTGCCTTCCTGAAGGCTGTAATGGCTATTCGTAAATCTCAGCTGCTGGGTTGATTGAGGAGATCTACTCCATAGCTGTTTAAATAATTAAAATAGCGGTTGGACTAGTATTACTTGGAACATGGTGGGAAAACAGTTAAGACAAATGTAATCAGTTTATTAATACAGTAAGTTTCCAGCTAGTGCTAGAACTTGAAATCACTTAATTCTGCTAATAAGTAAGTAGTATAAATTACAGGAGGATGAGGAATAGAAACTGTATTTCTAGGAATATATCCACAGACTTTTTTTTTGCATTACCTCTTTGATCTACTTAAAGCTGTTTTCCCCAATTTGATCCACTATAATATATTAGTTCTGCCATAATGAATATTACATTTTTCAAAAAGAAGATCCAATATTTTCCCTATTATTAAAATAAAATTGAAATATATAAAATGAAATGGAACTGCAAATCCACAAGCTGCTAAATTACCAACTTACACTGCAATTGGCTTTGTTTAGTGCCTAATATCATATGCCTAGTGTTTCTGCTTGTCTCTCCAATTACCTTATTAGTTTGTATGATATACAAGCGGTGACTAGTTTCACATATTTGTTTGTTTGGTGAGATAAACTAAAATGTTAATACATTATTTTCCTAGTATATATAGACAAAAGTCTACTCTTGTATTCTAGTTAATAGCTTTTTTCCATATTGCAAGGTACATATGATAAACAGTGTAAACAGCAAGGACATTAAAGGATCACTGCCTTCCTGCATGACTGGACATACCAAAAGATTAGCTAGGCAGTTGTCTAGAGGAGTGCCCTATGATGAAGTGCCTCATTGTCTGATTGGGAAATGTGCACTATCCCTTGCTGTTACTTGGTGCTGCAATGCTTGACATTTAATTAGAACTCACGTCCCCTATTGTAATGCATGAATGAGTGGACACTGGAGAGCTTCTAGAGGAACCAGAGCTGGATGGGAGCAATCCTAGTCCAGGCTGTCATAGATCAGAGTCATCAGACCATCAGAAATGTACTTAAATAAATTATTGTTTTTGAGGGGTCTGTGTAAGATAAATAAATGTCATGTTCAAGAATAATTGTATTATATATTTCTGAGGGAGTGCTGGAGCAGTTAGAAACACATCATCACACATGGTTATTTTGTAATTCTGCTTATTTTGCCAGTGCTATCTACCATCAGAACTGAAGCAGTCACTTCTGTAAGAGGCTCTTAAAATACCACTGGGCCTCATACCATCCACTCAGCAGAATCTCACTGTCCAAATTTTTTTTAAATACTTTATTTTTTCTCGTTTTTCTTTAGCAAACATCAAAAACATAACAAAACAAAACAATCATACATTCCGGAGGTATCAGTAATTCAACAGTTTAGCAATTGCATATGTATAAATACACTGTTAAAATCTCCTCCCTCCCATCTCTTCGAATACCAATTTTTATGTAATATCTTGTACTCCTGATGGGAAGGCAATTCCCTAATAGCAAGGTCACTTAACTTGATACCTCCACCAAGCATACAGAGGAACCGGCACTACTCTCAATATAGTTAACAGTTTAGCACAGAAATCATGTGCTTCTGGGGAGACTCGGTTGAAGAAAGAAAATAAAAAACAAAAAAACAAAATATCTTTCCTCTTCCCTTCCCACTAGGTTTCTGAAAATCTTTCTGCTTCTCAATATTGTATAATTCTGAGTAGTATTGGAAAAATATGTTGCCAATTTTTTCTGGATGGTTATATAGCTGATTATCTTCTCCCCTGAGTCTCTGGATATGGTTTTGAATTTTTTGATTCTTAACTTTATTGGCCAAATATTTCCCCATTTTTCCTCCCATGAGGTAATTGTTTTGTTGTGCTTTCCAAACCATTCTATCTTGAATTAACTGAAAGATCTTTTTAATTTGTAAATTGATATCTTTCATTTTTTCCATCTTTTGCATAGATGGAAGATTTTTATTGCTATTCTGTAATATATCTAACTGAATATAAAGATTTCTTAGGGTTGTTCCCCTAGCTCTCTTCATTCACGCTTCTTTTTCTATTAGAATGCCTCTAACAAATGCTTTTAGTGTACACCATATGAGTGAAGGAGATGATACTGAATCTATATTTAAGCGCATAAATTCTCTGATAGCTGTTCTTATTTCTTCTATATATATCTTATCTTTTAAAATCAGAGGTTCTATTCTCCAATTTCTTATTTTACCATAGGTTTTAACCCCTTTTAGTTCCAACATCAGTGGAAAGTGATCTGATAGTGCAGTAGATAAGATAGTTATTTTTTTTTGTATTGTACCACTGAAGGATCCCCCAAGAAATAATCTATTCTAGAGTATACATTATATTTCTTTGAGTGATATGTAAACTCTATATTTTCTGGATTAAATGTTCTCCAAATATCAAAGAGGTCAAGCTCTATCATTAGTTTTTTAATTCTTAATCTTAAATAACGAAGTATTATTATTTTTCTTATATTTAGATTTTGATCTATCCTGAACTGGATCCATAGCTAAATTTAAGTCTCCACATATAATAACTTTTCCTTTTTTACATTTATGAACAAACTTCAATAATTTTATAAGAAATCTCTCTTGATTCTTATTTGGGGCATATATATTTACAATTGTGTAGATGCTTTTATTTATTTCTCCTACCCACAATATAAATCTTCCCTCTATATCAATCTTTTTAAACTCTTCCTCCACCACTAAGTTAGCTTTAAATAATATCGAGACTCCCCTCGTTTTACTAGTATAATTAGCATCTACTCTCTTCAAAAAAGATTTATTATTTAATAGATGGTTATGCTACATTTTCAGATGTGTTTCTTGTAGTCATTTGCTCAATACAGAATTGGGAAAATTATATAACAAATCTTTATTATAAATATATCACAACGGCGAAGTTAAAAACTGGTTAAAAAATCCAGGATTGAACACACAAATTAAAAGAGGACAAGATAATTAACTTAACTTTTGTTCCTACCTCTAGAACTGATAAATTCACTCATATCAAAGATGTGAATCTTTTTGCTAGGAAACTTGCTTTACATAAGTTTTACAAAAATAAACAAGAAAGGGAGTATATGAGTCTAGGTGTGAGCAAGGAGGATATTGAAACCTTTCAGACCTTTTTGTCATTATTGAATGAAAACCACTCTGATCCATTACATTCTACTATGCACCAAAAGAAATGGAAAAATAAAAGTTCTTTTACTCCATTTCTTAAGGACTTTGCAAATATTTGGGTATTCCTACAGCAGGTTACTAGAGAAATTGAAGAACTTGACTACTCTAAACTTTGCAAGGAATACAACCTCACAAAGAATGAATACAAGGCACTTGATGAGCTTAAAAATGTCAGGACATACAAATTAAGCCTGCAGACAAAGGCGGGAATATAGTGTTAATGGGAAATGACGACTATATAAAAATGTGTAAAAAAATTTTTGGATGATACTGTCACCTATGAAGTGCTATCAAATAATCCCACAAAGGATTATAGAATAGCATTGAAAAACATCTTAGACAATGCCAAATTGGATAAAATCATTGATGAGCAGACTTACACATTCCTTCTTCCCAAATGTCCCACCATTTCCACCTTTTATGCCCTCCCTAAGGTGCATAAGAAGATTTCCCCTATTCCGGGTAGACCAATAATATCTGGTTCGAACAATCTCTCATCCAATGCAAGCATCTTTGTGGATTTTTATCTTAGAGATTTAGTGCAAAGTTTACCATCTTATGTTATGGACACAAATGACATTTTAAAACAGCTAGAGGACCTGTATATCCCAGAGCATTCCTGGTTGGCGTCAATTGACGTTGAGGCCCTATATAGCAGTATTCCCCATGATTTTGGCATGGAAGCAGTCAAATACTTTCTAAGCACAAAAAGCTCTAATGAAGTTAAATTCAACTTCTTTTTACTTCAACTCTTGGAATATGTTCTCAAACATAATTATTTTATCTTTGATGATAAATGGTACCACCAACGTAAAGGTACAGCCATGGGCACCTCTTGTGCCCCAGGGTATGCGAACTTGCTGTTAGGTTGGTGGGAGGAGAAAATTGTATTTGACGACATTCATATGTCACTCATGCAACACGCCATCTTGTGGCGACGCTATATAGACGATATTCTGGTTGTCTGGACAGGCACCAGAATACAATTTGAGGAACTGATGAAAGTTCTTAATACAAATGTAATTGGTCTAAAATTTACATACGATATTAACCCCACTCAAGTCACCTTTTTGAACTTACTCATCAATAAAGATGAATATGGCAAAGTATCTACCACCACATTTAGGAAAGATACGGCAACAAATACTCTGCTAAGATGGGAAAGTCAGCATTTTTTACCATTAAAAAGAGGGATCCCCAGAGGTCAGTACCTTAGGCTTAGAAGGAACTGCAGTACGGATAATGAATTCAAGTTAGAAGCGGACAAACTCAGAAAAAGATTCCAAGAAAGGGGTTACCCCAATAAATGCCTGAAAAAGGCATTCAAATACGCCTTGGATTGTAATAGAACTGAACTCCTCAATGGGCTACATACCCAAAAGATGAAAGTAAGTAAGAATTTGCAAGAGAACCAACCTAGATGTATCTTGACCTTTGGATATGACTCAGATAGAATTCATAGCATCCTATCCAAAAATTGGCACTTGTTAAAAAATGATGAGGATCTAGAGGACTGCCTACCACCTAAACCATCGGTCACCTATCGGAGGGGTAAAAACTTAAAGGACATGTTGGTCCACGGTTACTTTAAAAAGCAAGGACCTAAAACCACATGGCTGAGACCATTATCTGGCTGCTTTAGGTGTGGCAAATGCAAATTTTGCAAATATATTAAACCATCTAAGTCTTTTCAACATCCAGTAAGTGGCGAGGAATTCAAACTTAAAGAATTTACCAATTGTTGTTCCACAAGCGTTATTTATGTGGCGACCTGCCTTTGTTCTAATCTATGTAGGCAAAACGAGGCGCCAAGTACGCAGAAGAATAGGGGAACACGTCTACTCGATCAAAAATAATCTTGACACACCTTTGGCACGCCACGTGAGGTGTTATCATAGAGGCAACAGTGATGTTCTTACATTTACCATACTTGAAAGGGTACATATGGGCCCTAGAAAAAGAGACTTGGATAGAAAATTGCTCCAGTGTGAAGCACGCTGGATCTACAAACTTAAAGCATTATCACCACAAGGACTAAATGAAGGTTTTACGTTCACTTCCTTCATTTAAGAGGGGTTCCTTCATTTAGCTTTAAGTCCAGTTTATAATCTAGAGGAAATTACTTACTCTTTAGCCTACTTATCTCTTTAGTAGGCCGCAACTTGGAGTAGATTACTTTTTAGAGATTATTAATCTCACTCATTATATCTATGCACTTTTTTGATTCTTATATTCCTCACACACTTTATTTAGATAGCCATCTCCTCCCCTCTGTAGCATTGTCACATCACTTTTACCTTTTTTGATAGAGAAGTCTCCCTTAGCTGGGACTTTTTGGGTCTTAGTTCCTATGATCCTGTTTAGTATCCCCAATTTTTCACTATAGCCACTTATTACTTATTAGCAGGATTATCCTGCTATGTTACACATACACATATATAGTATTTCATTCTAGATTTACTCCTCTTATCACATATTCACTCTGCTTTATACATATATTATATTTCAATTTTTCATTTTTTCACTTCACACATCACTCTAGTAGGATGTTTATTTCTGCATGGGTATATCTCTCTCCTCTCCTAGTAGCATACCTTCTTTCTCTCACTACTTGTTACTGTTCAGTAGCATGTAGTATATCTATCATGATTATTTACTATATCCCTCTCTAGTTCACTTTATTCCTTTTACCTATTTTATCCCCCTTTTCCTCTTCTCATAAGTATTACCTCCTTTACAATGGTTATTGATTCCCATCTTTATTTTGACTGTATATCTTGCCTGTATTATACCATATTCTTTTATATTTTACTCTCTCCCCGTTTTTGTATTCATTTTGAGCCATTCTGTACAGGACCAGTGGGCTGTGTCCCCTTTACATAAGCCTTTCAGTACTAGCAGCTCCGTTTTCCCTTCTCTGACCCCACGTGATACTATACAAGGTCTCCATGGTTACGCTAACCAGTTAAATAGACGGGCGCCTTAGCAACCCGTGTTTGCCTTTGAGGAAGACGTCCAGTGACGTCGAAACGCGTCAGGCGTGCGACGCTGCGTGCGTCCGTTCGTTTGAGCGCGCAGTGATCGCGTACTAGCAGTGTATGAGAGTGTCTGTGTGCCCTTACCTGTCCTAACCCAATATTTATGCATGTGACTGGTGATTGTTGATCTGCAGGACTTGTTACCTTAGACACATTCTGTCACTGATACTTCAGCTTACAGTCTCCTATACTTTACAGTCCATCAGCTCTATTAGCCTACCAGCTTGTGATAGCTGGCAGTGAATACTAATGATTGTCACTTAACCCCTACTTGGAATTCCATTTTTACTCTCTATATACCTGAGAGAGGGGTTCACTATGAAATATAAGTATCTGCTTTTCTTTTTGGAGATATAAATCTTCCAATTAGTAATAACACTCAATCTTTATTGCTTACTAACAAGTAAAAACTTTTGAGACTTATTCTAGGACTTAAATAAGGTTTGGGGCACATGTGCAATGGAGTAATTGTACCCACATACAAAAATAAGGCACAACACTGCTAAGTGGGATAAAGAGTACCCCCTTATTAAAGGGTTATTACATTATAATATAACTAATTTCACTGAGAAGTGAAAGGTTCTCATTTGTCCCATATTATCTTGTCCTCTTTTAATTTGTGTGTTCAATCCTGGATTTTTTAACCAGTTTTTAACTTCGCCGTTGTGATATATTTATAATAAAGATTTGTTATATAATTTTCCCAATTCTGTATTGAGCAAATGATTTCATTATAGGTGGTAGACACCTTGGGAGCTTAGCAATCCTATGTTTGTATTTTTTGTGTTTCTTGTAGGCAGATTATTTCTGCACCTGATTTATTATATTCTGAAAATGCAATTTTTCTTTTAATAGGCATATTCAATCCATGGGTGTTATGTGATATTATCCTTAATGACATGGTTTCTTTATTGACTTAATTCCTCTTAACCTATGTTTCCCCTTCCTATCCTCACTATTTAAATTGGTGCTTCTCTGTTCCTTTAAACATATATACTGACTACAAACATACCGAATATGACCCATCCTATCTCTCATGTTGGGTCGAATTCCTACGGGCTGATTAGCCAATGTTTAGAAGTGGTAGGTGAACCTTTCTAATGGAGGCAGCTACCTCCCAGTCTCTCAAATACCTAAAAGCATCTATCTATGCAGAATTATTAAAGCATTTCTGACAAAATCTTTACCTCAGAATTTGAGGGAACAAACATAAAAAAAAAAAAAAAAAGTGAGACACAAACCCAAAAACGGAAAAGGGAAATGTATTAACAAGCCCTTCTCATACTATATATATATATATATATATATATATATATATATATATATATATATATATATATATATATATACGGCCTCTATTGCCCAATTCCAACTCTGTGTAAATTTCTTATAGTCAGGTGTCAACGCTTCATTTGTTGAGATTTCTTAAGTCATCCTTATAACTACATTTTTATCATTAAATATGACAGTGCCAAATCCTATCTATAAACATATCTGTGAAACTTTTAACCTCTTAATTAAAGTGACCTGTGCTAACATTGTATCTAAGACCTTATATTATCCTCTATGTATATTTCCCTTCTTTAATAGAAGGCTATTTCTCTACTACCAATGTAAAAAAAAAAAAAAAAGGACAAATCCAATATATGCACATTTCCATCCCCTCTTTCACCCTTTCCTCAGTCTTCTCCCCCCCAACCAACCCATCCCCTATCCGCCCTCCATATGTCACTACTTAATGTCCTATGCATTCTAACCCCCTTCCTTTAAGGCTATATGTGAAATTTTATGACCCCTACCTATTGTAAAGGCAGGAGATTTATTAAGACCTTTAGAGGTTAATTAATCTAAAAGTGCATAAATTTTACCATTATTATAAAATTACCTAAGCTCTCATCCAAGAGATCTACTTCTCTTCCCTCCTTACATTTTTATGACACATAGGAGGGGCGGAGGGGATGGATGTAGGGGGAGAGAACACCATATAAAGGAAAGACGAAAAGGAGTGATCTAAATAAAAAAAAAAAAAAAATTAGAAAAAAAAAAAACATTTTAAAATCCAATTATCAGAAGCTGCAATTATCCTCTGTCGTGAGGATCAGGTGTCACACTTCTAGATAGATCTTCAAATTCCTCAGGCAATCTATTCCTTCTTTGACTGAGTGAATTCTATACCATCTGGCGTCTTTAATTATTGCAAGACCCTGTGGAAATATCCATTTATAGCGTATATTTTCTTTTCTCAGCACCAAAGTTATTCTAGAATATTCTTTACGTTTATTTAGCGTGTATGCTGATATATCCCCAAATATTTGGATATTCTGGTATGGTGGTTTCAAGATCTTCTCTCTATAGCTTGCACGCATAATGTCTTCTTTGTAATTTAACAAATGCACTTTGACCATGACATCTCTAGGTCTTCCATTCTCTTTATTTCCTGATGTCTGAATTCTATGCAATAGATCAAATTTGTTTGGTACTGTCTCAAAATCTGGAACTAGCGAAGAGAGGAGCTTTATTATATATTTTGTCAAATCTGTGTCTTTAAGATCTTCTGAGATTCCTTTTATTCGTATATTATTCCTTTTAGATCTATCTTCCAGGCTGGAAATCTTATTTGTTAAATCTTGTATTTTTTCTTCTAGTTTTTTATTCTGTGTCTGAAGCGTGTTATTTTCCATTATTTGTTTATCCATTACTATTTCTATGGCCGTGACTTTAGTGACGCAGTCCTTAATGGCCTTAGTATTAGAAATTATTTGTTTTTTAATTTCTGCCAGAAAGTTAAGCTGGAACTCCTCTAATAAGGTTTTCATTCTAGTCACCGTTAGTAGCTCTTCCACCTCTGGTGATATTTCTCTTATCTCAGTATTATCTTCTATACTGCCCAGACTTTGGTTTGGGGTCAAATCTGGAATTTGATATGTCTCAGATAACTCCATTCCCCCTTTTCCTTTTCCATTTGATTCTAGTTTCGGCAAAAGCATATTATCAATTTTTTGAAGTTTCTTCTCTTTCTTATCTTTATTTTTAGAGTTCCTCATCCTGAGTTGTAGATGCAATGTATATTTATTCCAGCACTTTGACACATATACCCTTGTATAAGCTTGCTTTTCCTCTCTTTTCTTTCCCTCTTCCGTTTTGTTTCCAGATAAGGCCAATAGACGTGCTCAGTTACTATACTAACAGTAAAGAGAGATATACCAATATGCAAATGTCTCTAATAACATTGATTCTGATTCTTTGTATTACCGTCAGTAACTATACAAGACATATAGCGTTGCTTTTTTTTTTTTTATCTGGCTCTGTTCCTTTAAGAAAGCTGTTACCATATCATTCAGCATTTCAGTCAGCCATGTGCAATATCCCAAAAAATAAAAATCTATCCACTCACCATTATAGTCCTTTCCTTTTACAGTTTCTTGCTTATGTCTGGATGTGTTTTTAAGATACAGGAGTTCCCTTTATGATATGTGTTCAGGCATAAAGTATCATATACAGCGTATTTTGTTATAATGGGAGTGCCCCAGGGACTAATATCAATCCCATTACTCACCCCCCACTGCCTTCGTCAGCCTGCCCGCCACCTGATGTCTCACAGTGTGAGTCCTGAGTCTCTAGAGTTTGTTGCTCCACTTGATAGTGCTATTAGATGTTGCACACTGGAGATCCCAGCTCCTCTTTCTCCCAGACCTGCAGATTCACTGAGATGGTATTCTGGGCTATATTAGCCCCCTTCGTTTGGTACTCCTGCTCCTGAGTGGTGAGTGGGGGCTATACAATTTCGCCTGAGGCTGAAAGTCCTCTCAAGTAACGTTGCTTTTTTTTATTTATCTGGCTCTGTTTCTATAAGAAAGCTGTTACCAAATCAGTCAGCATTTCAATCAGCCATTTGAAGTATCCCAGAAAATGAGAAGCCACTCTCACCATTATAGTCCTTTCCTTCTACAGTTTCTTGCTTTTGTCTGGATATATTTTTTAAGATACAGGAGTTTCCTTTATGATATGTGTTCAGGCATAAGATAAATACAGCGTATTTTGTTATAATGGGAGTGTCTAAGAAAAGCAATACAACGTATAGACTGGGACAAAGATCTGGTGGGTAAAAATACTGAACATAAATGTACAACATTTAAATCCCTACTAAATATACATACTTATCACCATATACCATGTGGGAATAACGGTAAAAGGAGTAAATCACATCCATTGTGGATTAACAATGATTTAAAGATCAAGGTACGGAGTAAAAAACAGGCACTTACATTATAAAAACAAGAGGGGACAGCGACTACCTTACGTAAGTACAAGGAAATCAACA
The DNA here is from genome assembly GCA_027410445.1 of Discoglossus pictus. Lineage (NCBI taxonomy): Eukaryota > Metazoa > Chordata > Amphibia > Anura > Alytidae > Discoglossus > Discoglossus pictus. The sequence goes on from CM050169.1 coordinate 79,425,668, forward strand.
AGGCTTGCAAAATGGCTATTAGACTAGCTAGTGACATAGGCCATCTGATTAAATTAGTGACCAGGAAAAGGTAGATGAGCTAAATAGGTTATTTTCTTCGACATACACAAGGGAGGTACCAGTGGTTGGGACACCACAATATAATGGGGCTATACTACCTTCACCAAATAATTGGTTAACGCAGGAAGAAATCCAGAAGAGGTTAAAAAAAATAAATGTTAATAAAGCCCCAGGTCCTGATGGAATGGTAGAGAATTCTGCTCCAGTCCCACTGTGTGTTTAGAATGTGCTTTGTGCTAATGACTTGCTTAATATTACTGGTTGAAGGGATGTATTTTATAAATGAGTTAGCTGCATTTATACGTAATAGTTATAAATTCAACACTATTTCAACCATAGGACCTGAGGAGACGGCATGTCTAAAAGAGGGATATTCCTATTAGCACCCCTATCGTGGCCAAATTGATGACATTAAGATGACACAGAGCTAGGGGCAAGAGGAAGGATGGCATCTGAACAGGCTACAGTAGACTGTCAGTCTCATTCACCACAGGAGGCAGATACCAGTACTTCTATCACACAAATTACAACATTTTGTCAGACAGGTTTCCTCACATGAAAATAACTGGGGTTGTATATAAGAGTCTGATGTGTTAATAATGGTTCTCTGTTTTGTATACACTAAATCATGATGTATATGTCATTCTGGACTCCACATGGAAATACCTGTTTGTTATTTTCTTAAGCTGGTCTTAGGCTAAGGTACTATTGGTCTGTTTCTGTATCATGTGGACTGGTTGTTAATGGATTGACTACCTAAGCTAGGCAATGAAATAACCCTGAATTCACAGCCTAGATAAATTCCTATAAGCTAAAGGCAGATGATCAAATTTGGGTTGTGACACTAAGACATTATTCTAGATCTTTGTAAGTATGGGTAGTTTGGTTATTCATCTTCAAAATAATGTTTGCAATGTTTTGAAATACTGAGAACAGTGGAAATATGGGATCCCTATATTGGAGATACATTGTGGTATATGTACTGAGACATTACTACTCTTAGGTGGTTGCAATGTAGGGCAGATACATATTTATTGATAGATTTATCTTGGGAAGAAGTCCCTTAAGAGGGACCTTCCAGTGAGAAATAATTTAAACCAGTTGAAGACCGTGGCACCCAGCCCAGAGAAATTTGTATTTTTTGCTACAGTCAGGGTAGGTGGTGGGTTACTAGATCATTTAAGTCAATTCATTATGCAAGCAAATATTTCAAATAAGCTTGGATATTGACAACATCTGTTATCTTTGAATATATAATCCTTTGATGTACACCCCTTTACACGTTAATTACATAGTTACATAGTTACATAGTTACATAGTAATTAAGGTTGAAAAAAGACTTTCAGTCCATCAAGTTCAACCCGTCAAGATCTCCTCCGATCTGCAATATGCAGATTAGTTATTAATTAAATTATTGATTAAATAATTATTAATAGTATAGTATTGGAGAATGAATAAAGAGTTAGTCCATCAAGTTCAACCTTTCTAGATCTCTATCGATCTTTTTAATTTGGACTATTTATTATTATTGTTAATTGATCCAGAGGAAGGCAAACATAAAAAAAAAACCCATTGAAACTTTGCCAATTGTCTCATAAGGGGAAAAAAAAGCAAAATTCCTTCCTGACCCCAGAAACTGGCGATCAAATTTCTCCCTGGATCAATATTCCTTGCTAGTTATCTAGGATAGCCTTGAATGCCCTCTTTATTCAGAAATATATCTAACCCCTTTTTGAAGTTGTCTATCGAATTCGCTGTCACCACCTCCTTTGGTAGAGAATTCCACAGTTTAACCACCCTAACTGTGAAGAACCCTTTTCTTTGTTTAAGGTGAAATCTTTTTTCCTCTAACCTCAACAGATGTCCTCTTGTCAGTTGAAAATCTCTTGCTACAAAAAGTTCACTTGACAAAGCCTTATATTGACCCTGGATGTATTTAAATAACGTAATCATATCTCCTCTTAGACGCCTTTTTTCTAGCAAAAATAAGTTTAATTTTGCTAGTCTTTCTTCATAACTTAGCCCCTCCATTCCCCTTATTAGTTTTGTAGCCCTTCTCTGTACTTTTTCCAGCTCTAAAATGTCTTTTTTGTGAGGTGGTGCCCAAAATTGTACTCCATATTCCAAATGAGGGCGTACTAGAGATTTGTATAGTGGCAGAATTATATCTTCTTCCCTGGCTTCTATACCCTTCCTAATACATGCTAATATTTTATTTGCCTTTGCAGCTGCTGCTTGGCTTTGAGCGCTGTTACCTAGGTGGTTGTCCACTAGTACTCCCAAATCCCTTTCAATATCTGATACCCCTAGATTTGCTCCATTAAGATTATAGATTGCTTGGCTATTGTTCCTTCCCAAATGCATAACCTTACATTTATTTGTATTAAATTGTTAGCAAGAAAACTATGGCAAGATTTTGTTTTATCCAGGAAATATAAACCCCCTGTTAAATATTTAGTCTGATTAGAGAATAAATAATGAAATATGTGTGAATGTAGAAGAAATGTTCCATCTTCTTTTTTTGTTGATTGAAATTACATTTATATTTTATAATTTCCTTGCTGATCTACCCGATTTTAGTTTAATATATTTTATATAATTGTACACTCATTTTTTATTCAGGACCTAAATATAATTTATTTAGTTACAATTGTGCTAATAGGGCTCATGTTGACAGATTTTTTTTTTAAATAATAAGTAAGAAAAATTTTGATGACAATTCTTTAGATACCAACAGCCTCATTACATTGCAATTCAGCAAATTTAAGAGGGCTCTATTTAAGCACACAACATATAATTTTTACAGACGTTTTTAGTTAGTGAACTTCTATCCAAAAGCAAGGTCTTCACTAACTAAAAACTTCTGTAAAAAAATATGCTCTGTGCTTAAATAGAGCCCTTTTCAATTTACTGAATCGCAATTTAATAAGGCTGCAAGATTTTATATTGCAGTCTTTAAAGGATCAATGTATTTTTATATTTTATAAAACTAAACATGATAATGGGCAAATATGTTTTAAAAAATAAGTAAATAAATAAATAAACACAACCTTTTACATTTTTGTATTATTATTATTATTGTTTATTTATAATGTGCCAACATATTCTGTAGCGCTGTACACAGGATAAGTTCAAGACCAAGATAAATACAAATTAAAAATAGCAAAGCAAGGAGCCTCAAATCCAGTGTCCATATGGCTTTCCCCAAAGCACATTGCAGGATTGAAACTCGCAGACTTACAACCTAAAGGTATTGTGAGTGGTAAAGGAGGGAGAGAGAGGCGAGAGTGTGTTAGGGTGAATGTTACATTTTTGTGCAATTATTCTTTAATGCAAAAAATACACTTTTTGTTGTTGCATGTTATTTACTTCTCAGGATGGATTGTCCTTGTAAAGTAATGAGTTTCCACAGTGTACCTTTAAGGTTTGTGATGACAGAGGCCTCTAGGTAGCTGCAGTCAGTGTTTTGGTGGTAAGAACATGTGCGTTATGAGTTAAGGGTGCTAGTAAAAAATGACATTGTACTGATTTTTGGGTTCTGCAAATAAAAACAATGGTTTAGATTTCAATCTATAACTCACAAACTTCATAGATACTACTAATATATAATTGGATAGTTCTGTTTTCCCATGCTGTATTATGAGATTTTGTGGCACAGGCAAGCCATTCAGTTTCAAAGGAAAGCAAGGCAAAAGACATGTTTTTTATAAAGTAATCAGGCAACGGGAATCCATAGCAGGAGATTTTTGAATTCAATAATATGAGTATGGCTATTTATCTAGATTCAATCCGCTCTGTATTCATTGTATGAATTAGTAAAGTTTGATTATTGAAGATTCTAGTAAGGTGTCTGCGTCTGTGTGGTTTCAACTACTTATAATTAACCACTAGTTGCTCGAAAGACTGTAAAGTAAAATGGGACAGTAAACTATTCCACCTGTCAAAGGTCTTGCAATGAGACTTTATAGACAGAATATTCACAGTGCTTCATAAGCCATTTTGCCCTGGGAATAATTGTACTCTTCCACCAGGGAAACCCATGATGACAATACTCTTCTCCTTTACACAAACATGCTGAACAGATATGATATCTGTTTCTTGTTTTTCCACAGCTAAAATAATACCAACCTCTACTAACCCATTACCTCTTACAAAATTTCTATGACTTATTTGTATTTCATAAAAAATATCAAAAAAGATCACACATGAAAATTGACTAGTTACATATTTAATTGAACTATAAATATAACTCAAAATACACCGGTATATCACATATGAGCCTGATCCCCAAGCCAATATGGTTGATATCCAAAGTCCTCAAATGGAATAATGATAGCAGTAAAACATTGTCTCCCAAGGATGCATTTCAAACTGCTAAATAACACTTGAGTAACACAATAACTTAATCATATAGTGATACCTTGTCAGGAAGTAATTGTTGACATTCCTTTAGCTCAGAGCATCTCAGATCCAATTCCTTTGCTACAACCATTAGGGAACACTACCAGTATCTCTGATGGAGCTTATGTGCTTCAATCCAAATGATTGAGTCACTTACTGAACCATCCTTTGACTTGTTTTTAATGTTTTAAACACTTGAGCTGATAATTATTTCCTAATCTTTTTTTACAATTATTAAACAAACATTCAAGTAAATATGGATATAGTCATTCAGTTAAAATAAATGTTTTTTCTACACAAAAAATGTTGTTTTTACACAAAAATATATCAGAACATTTTTTACATAAAGGTATTCATTGATAGGAAAAATACATATTGTACACAGGAATCTTCTTTTAATATACCTAAATTACTTCCTATTCTGTATCTTACTCCTTAGAGATACTAGTAAATAATTGGATTATGTTTCCATAATATATCCTGATCTAATTTTATACACACAAGAAACCAAAATTCAGTTTAAACCACTGGATTATATCTGCATAAAGCATACCCTTAATCTGATTTATATATAACAACATATGGAAGTACAAGGAGTTCAGAAGTAAAACATTTAACACTGTGTAAATCAAATATATCTCCCCACAGAGGAGTCTCTTAGAAATATTACCTCTATTATCCTAAGAGAAAATCTCAAGATTCCTCACAACCATCAATCCTACTCTTATGGCATTTATAAAGTCTTGTCAATGTATCCATTTGTACACAGGTGCTTTATTGTATAGGATACAAGCTTCTCTCTGTGCTGTGACAGAAATAGAGGAGGTTGTAGATTTTTTGCTAACTTGTAATAAATAATTGGCGGAATAGATTTTTGTTGAAAGTCGTCAATGTACTAGTGATCTAATAACTGTGCATGCCATTTTCAATTTTTTTTGCTAGTTTAATCTATTTTTGAGATTTTAATAGTTAAAAATCATACTATGCAGAGACTTGTGCACATGAGCAACTGATGGATTTCATACATTTTAACTAGTCAGTTATGGTCAGGTGTGTTTTTGTAGTTTTATACATATCTCTCTCTGTTTATGATGAAAGTGCACCACACATAAAGAACCAATGATATGTTTTTGCATTAATATTATATTTTTAAATTACATTTTTTTCAATACATTCAGTCACAGCTTATTGTGAACATGCACTGATAGAGTGCTAATGTTATTAAGTAACATTAAAAACTTTTAATTTTAGAGTCTTCTCTCTTTCTTCTCCCTAATGTATATTGTTGTCTAAGTAAAATCCACATACATCTATATAAAGCCTTCCCTCAAATTAAAACACACCATGCATATGTATCTCAAACAGAGCATAACCTTTCTTAGCGAGTTTACCCTTTTGATACATTTTTTATGTGCCACATATCAAAGAGTTTTTACCCTGAACAATTACAGTTTAACAGCTTTGGGCCCTCTAATTGCCCCACCCAAGTTACAATTTCCATCAAGAGCTCAATGTCAGCCTGCCTACTTCCCTGGCCAGGTGATGAGGAGTCTATGGCCCAGCTATCAGCTACCTCCAGTCAGAATCTAGGCACAGCAAGTGTACTGTGAGCCCTGGAGCCAGAGTGTCTGGACGAGGGGTTGGAATCTAACCCAAGTCAGGAACCACAAATGTGGGGTAGACAGATTTAGGGTTTCAAGGATGTGGAACCTAGCGGAGGATGGTAGCCTGGCTAATGGACAAGGATGCTCCATAAGTGGGTAAAGAATATCCTTAGGCCATGGTGCACCTAGGGGAAATGTTGGTTGAATCTATCTGCTCCTTAGCCTACCTCCTCCTGGGAAGCTTTGCCATTATTGAGTCAGAGGAGAGTCGGCCTAGGAATGTATTCACTTTTAGTGACCCACCAGGACTTCCATATTATTTCTTAAAATTCGGGCTCCCTGTTAGATTGAATGGGGGGGGGGGTTCAAGAAAAATGACTCCAATACTTCCTAATTCGTAGTTAACTACAAGACAAAGGATCAAAGGGGTATCACTTGCAAAGCACTTGACACTACTAGTTAACTTTACTTGATGGTTCAATCAGTTCCATGGATCCCCCATAGAAGTCTACGGGGCCTATTTTACTGCTTGCTGTGAGTTCAAATCCAGCCAGCACCTAGTCTAGAATTGGGACTGGGAGAAAACTGGTTATCAATATAACAGTTTTACCCCAAGACACATTCTGTATATGAAATAAGTGCATTCAGAATGAAAAATGGACCCAGAGCTCTCTAGACTGAAATGTCCAAGTGGAAATGGGTCTTAGGGGTCCAGGGCATATAACCAAGGCCTGGGGAAAAGTATAAAATATATATGAAGTTAACAATTAGATTTTGTGTCAGCCAAGTAATATAGTCTTTTAAATGTCCATATGGCCATGAGAGTTCGGTTGCCAGATCCAAAAGTCCAAAAGTCCTGGGGGTTCATGACACTCATCATCTTCTATGAATATTGGTGATTACCAGTAAGTGAATGCAGTTACAAAAAAAGTTTCAAAATTAAAATTTACAATACAAAATATCTTTTGTTCTTTGTCTTCAATGAACATATGCCATTACAAAATAAAAATTATATGGCTGCTTTTAAATAACATGCCCATGATTAATGCTTAGCTCTTGTAGCTGTCTGCAAAGCTTAGTGCTAAACTACAATTAGGCACAATTCATGAGTTGTAGGTTTGCCCTGTCACAAATGACTATATCAGGAAAAAATATAAATCTAATTTTTTTGTTTTGGTTACCATTTTCTTAGAAAATTTTAATTTTCAACTAAAACAAAAATAAAAAATCAACTTAGACTTAGTTACTGTATTATATTAAATGTTGAATTTTTATAAATAGCTTTTTATATGGATACAAGCCTATAAATCTTCAAAAGGCACATTGAATAATTAACCTGTGTTTCCCTCTCTGTGTTTTTATATGTAGTTCTCTATATATTTGTAAAACAGGTGTATCTAGTGTATGAAACACGATCAAAGCCACAATAAGCTACAGGAGAGCCTCACAAACAAAAGCAGCATTCTCCTTTTTAAATACAGATACGGCTTGCACAAGTACATGCTAATCTACTCATTACAGTTCCACTTGGACAGACGATGAATCCTGTTTTATCTCATCTACTTTGATTTTCTATTTGTGCTACTTCTGAACTTCTCCCTGGGGTATTTAGAATTCGAGAAGATATACTCACACAATGGGAACAATTAAGAGTGTTGGCTTTAATATTTTTCTAAGTATCTTATTTCTTTTAACAAGGGAACTGAATTAATATATTTTCCTGATTTACCATGCAAAACATGCTGCTCATTTAGCACTTAGATGGGTTCTATGTTAATATTCAAATGTAATTAAGAAATTATTTTAATATGGACGAGATACAGCATAACAACATTTGAAGCTTTATGGGAGCAGGGAAATCTGGACACAACAGAGAAAGTAATAGGAGATGGGCAGATGCACGTACATAAATATTTCCTGTCGACTGATGAAAATATGCCAGGCAAACGTTTGCTGCGTTTGATCTAAAGTCAAAGAGCTGGAAGCAATAACAATGTTAGGATGGATTGAACAGAAAGCTGATATCTCTGACACAACGTCCTTTTAATATTAAACAAGCTGTAGAGTGTGGTTTAATGCCGATGTATATTTCTTATATTCATAATAATACGAAATGTTACATAGTTACATAGTATTTGAGATGGAGTAAAGACTTTTAATTCATCAAGTTCAACCTTTTTAGATCTCTTTTGATCCTTACAATATGTGGGTTATTTGTTAATTGTTAACAATGAAATATTTAGGACCACTGTACTTTAAAAAGGCTAACTATGCAGTTAAAACATATTTATACAGTACTAAATGTATTGTTTGTATGAAGAATAAGTGGTATATATGTATGATAGAGAGTATAGAACTACAGGGGGATCCCTGGTGATCCAGTGGTTAGGATTTGATGCTTTCACAACTGCAACCTGGATTTGTTTCCAGTTAGGGAACCAAAAGTTCACCCCACCCTGAAGCCATGCAAGATTGGGTCTGGTCAGCTGTATGCTGTTATCTACTGGAGAAGGAACTGGCAACCTTCTTCAGTATCTATGCCAGGAAAATCAAGTGGATCAGCATGGTGTGTTGCAGTCTATGAGGTCACAGAGAGTCGGACACAACTGAGTGAGACACAGAGTTACAGTGGCCTTTTAACTACATTTTTATGATCGCTGAACAGTATAATAGTTTGGGAATTACAATAGCTCTTCCTGTCATATTTAGCAATGTAGATGATACACAAATAAGCTCAATAACTACAAATATCATAACACAATATTTACAGGTTCTTAGCCTGGAGAAGATGATGGAACACTACAGGCCATGGATGTTAAAGGGTAGAGTGAAGATCTCTTGGAGATGTCAAATATGAATGCAAATTCCCATTGGATAATATAGAAATAGGATAGAATGCTGAGGAGTCTACTGTCCCAGCTATCAGAATTTAGGCAGCACAGGAGTTGATTAGGGTACTGTGTGCCATGGAGCCAGAGTGTCTGGATGAGGTGTTGGGAGCTAATCCAAGTGGGGAAACCTAGCGACGGGTGGTCAACAGGCTAGCGGCCCAGGATGCCCTATAAGTAGAAAAAGGATATCCTCAGGGCACAATGCACCTAGGGGGACTGCTAACTGTGTCCATCTGCTCCTTAGCCTACCTCCTCCATGATAACAATACTATATCCATTTTCTTATCACCAACGAATTGAGCCTAGTATCAAATAACCCCCCTTCTGGATCGCAACCTGGTCACGGTGAAGGTGCTTGTGTACTTCAATGAAACTGTGATCTAAGCCATGTAGGGTCAACCAAGATGGTCAGGTCATAGCAGAGAGGTCAGACAAATTGTGGTTCAGTGGAGATGGGACTGGCAACCAACTCCAGTATCATTGCCATATCATACCATATGGATAAACACATCCAAAAATACAGATGTGCCTGGTGTGCTGCATCATATGGTCACCAAGAGTAGAACAGAACTGAACAGCAACAATCTAATAACCATAGTCCAAATTAGTAATGATACATAGGACAACATGTTATAACATTCCTGAATCAATAATTCTTTTAACATAATTGTCAATTCTACCCTGAATAGGAGAAACTGCAAACCCCAGATGTGTTTCTGCCTCTGTCAGTGAGGTGCAGCTTTACTTCCTAAGGCACAGTGATCATCTTATGGGTGAGTGGACTCCTTGCTCACTGTGACTTAGGGAGTAAAGCTGCTCCTCACTGACGAGGCCCACAGAAGCCAAAACGCACATATGGCGTTTGCTGTTTCTCCTGTTTCTGGACTGAATCACTCTTCTGAGTGAGACCAGACTGATATACTTCAGGATATTTCTCCCTGTGAATGGCACAAGGGAGCTAAAAGAGGCTGCTCTCTGAGTAGGTAACTTTTGTTCTCAGATAAGCACCTCTACTCTTTTTGTATCAAACAATGTTAAACCTCATTTAGCTGCTTCTTTTTTTCCTGTCTATAATTAAATTCACAAGAAAACAAGCAGTCCATATGAAACAATTTTCCATTAAAAGGCTAGATTATCTATAAACCAATATAAATTAACATGGACCTTATTTGTGTAACATTCAAATAAACATGCAGATGAGCATCTAATTGTAATTATACTTCACACATTTAGTAATTTGATTTGCCTGATGCTATTTTTAGTTTAGTTTATAAAAGTTTGTTTGTGCTGTTGGCTACATTTGGTTTTAATGAGTAATACAACTATTGTATTGTAAAAGTATAATTTAACGTAGTTACATAGTTACATATTAATTGAGGTTGAAAAAAGACATTTAGTCCATCAAGTTCAACCTTTTTAGATCTCCTCTGATCTGCAATATGCAGATGAATTGTTAATTAATCCAGAGGAAGGCAAACAGAAAAAAACGAAAGTGAAACTTTGCCAATTGTCTCAAAAGGGGGAACAATATAAAATTCCTTCCTGACCCCAGATACTGGCGATCAGATTTCTCCCTGGATCAATACTCCCTCTCTAATTATCCATGATCGCCCTGAATGCCCTTTTTATTTAAAAATATATCCAATCCCTTTTTAAAGTTATCTATCGAAAATCTATCAAATCCGCTGTCACCTCCTCCCATGATAGAGAATTCCACAGATTAACCACCATTACTGTGAAGAACCCTTTTCTTTCTTTAAGATGAAATCTTTTTACTTCTAATCTCAAAGGATGTCAACTGGAAACCTCTTGGCACAAAAAGCTCACTTGACAAAGCCTTGTATCGACCCTGGATATATTTAAATAAGGTAATCATATCCCCTCGCAGACGCCTTTTTTCTAGAGAAAATTTGACTAATTTTGTTAGTCTTTCTTCATAACTTAGGTCCTCAATTCCCCTTCATTTTTGTTGCACCGCTCTAAAATGTCCTTTTTATGAAGTGATGCCCAAAATTGTACTCTGTATTCCAAATGAGGGCGTACTAGAGATTTGTATTGCGGCAGAATTATATTTGCTTCCCTTGCTTCTGTACTGTTCTTAATACATGCTAATATTTGATAATTTTGAAAAGTTAGCACTGGTTTTGGAATTGTACACTCAGGTTTATGGGAAAAGGATTAGTTAGCACATGATATGCAGAATTAAACAGCAGATTCTCCAAAGTGTGCTGAATAAAGTGGCCTTTAAGGAAAAATAAATGTTTAATAAAGATATTATATGAAAATATTTTAATACTTCCCCTTCTGGGGACATTTTAATACTTACAAATTAGCAACATTAGCAGCTGTATCAGCTGTAACAAACTTTACACACATCTGGATTTATTATCAAGAAAATGTGTTCGAATCATTGTTAGAAACGTGTATGTACAATGTGATATGTATATACAATATTGCAAACCAGGGATATGAGGTCTTTGTTGTTGTTCAGTTATTCAGTCATCTCCAACTGTCAGTGACCCTATGTGCCGCACTATGTTTCTGGTAGTCTCTATTTATTTTTTCATTTTTCTTTTATTCTTTTTCCATAGTTTCCTTTAATTTACTGTATTTATTTTTTATTTTCTAATTTTTTATTTTATTTTTTGTTAATGAATAGTGTTAAGGATTATGGGGGTCCTTGTAGACTCCCATGGAGGATATGGTCCATATAGGTCCCTAAGACCTAGAAGGTATAGTAGTGGAATCCTATGGATAACCAGACTCATAGGGGTAGCGAGTCATATGGGTCATAAACTCCCTGCATTTTTTAATTACTTAATTAATTCACTGTCATGCAATAGGAACATAAATATCTTATTTGGCTAAGGGAGGACTGAGAGCAGTACTGGAGATGGAGCTTATGAACGAAGATAGGAAATGTTGCTTCATCAAGAGGAGCTTTTGTTGAACAGGGTGGAGAGCAGGCTTAGTGCTGATGTCACGGGAAACATTATCTCTGCATTGTGCATGCTCGTCAATCCCATTGGACCGCAATATACCACAGATTACAGCGTTGATTCACTACCACTACACACACATCCCTAATCAATCCAAAGCATTCAGAACTGCTAGGGTAGTTCTAGAGTGCACCAAATAAATAAACACAAGTTTAGTAAAGGTATTTTTTGTTATTATGTCTTATCTATTTATCTGTATCTATTTATGCATTTTATATTTCATTTTTTTTTTACTTTCTAAAACATTTTACTTGTAGTCATTTATAGTTTGTAAAATGCAATACATACAAGATAAATTACCACATTCATCCTTTAAGATAACAGAATGAAATGGCTTGGTAGCTTGAATCTTAACAATAAACATATATGTGCCAATTTGCTGTAAGAATACTGTTATAATAGAGCTGGAAAACAACTTTATAGTAAATCATAGCTAACAGAACTTAAATCAATCTGTCTCAACATAACATTTTTGGGGCAGATGGGTAATAAAACATGTAACCCAATTTGCACTCTGATATACATTAGAATTAATGGTGTTTTTGTGATGTATTATTATATACTAGCTACTTGCCCGTCAAAAATTACGGGAATAATATTTTAAGCCTGGCATTGCTGTTTGCCACCCAATGTAAGCACCTTCGGCTCTCATCGTGATCCCTGCACTGAGCACATTTGTCGCTCATCACGTGGCTTGCCAAAAGCGCTCATTGCGAGTTTCTCCCCCTGTCTACTTCCTCCCTTGTGTCTCATTTCCCCTCTACTCTCCCTCCCTTGAGTCTCCTTTCCCCCTCCTCTCCCTTCCTTGTGTCTCCTTCCCCCCTGTGTTTTTCTCCTCCTCTCCCTCCCCTGTGTCTCTCCCCCATCTCCCTCTTCTATGTCTCCTTCCCCCTCTCCCTCCCCTGTGTCTCTTCCCCCCTCTTTCCCCCTTATCCTCCTCCTCCCTTCCCCCCTTATCCTACTCCTCCCTTTCACCTTATCCTCCTCAATTTCCACCCTTATGCTCCTTCTCCCTTTCCCTCTTATCCTACACCTCCTTATCCTCCTCACTCCTTCCCCTCCTCCTCCCTCATTCTTTCCCCCTAATCCTCCTCCTCCTCCCTCCTTTACCTCTTATCCTCCGTGCGAGGGAGGCATGTGCGTTACCAACATCGCAAACATCATCAACATTGACAACTATGTATGTGATTATTTGAGCAAAGGGTCTTCATTATGTTCCTGAGAGTAAGAGCCTCATAGCTTGTAACATGTTAGGGATAGTAGGATATATGTGTCCCTTTGGACTGCAGTCATTTGTATCAATGTGTTATTCAAAAATAATATATGATTGTCAAATGCATTTTTTTAATTTAATACATTTACTAATTAACCTTGTAGCTTTCAACTTCAAGATGAGCTCCTTTAGTGGCTCATAACCAGACAAGAGATACTATAGCTCAATGGGATGGCCATCTACGAGGTCAGTGTGCTATAGTTCTTATGTTTAAAAAATGTTGATACCACCCTTTAATGCTCTTTATTGCAGAAGTATCACTTCTGTATTGATGATGGTAAATGCTTTGCACTTTATCCACAGATTTCGACTGCTAGCTGCACACTAGATGAAACACTGAGCGTTTTCTTGTATGGTTGTCATATCTGCTTTCTAATCTAATTAAAACCTATCCATCCAACAATACCAATAACTGATATCTGAAATAAAAATAAACATATTAGTTAGTGTTTCAACTGAAACAAAGACACATTAAAAATCATCAGACATCATTTGCACATAATACATTTTTGAAAACTAGCCATATAAAAAGGTTTTGGACATGTTTAATATAGACTTCAGTGATAATCTGCTTGGAGCTTTTTATGGTATTGCTTCATTGTGTATGAAAAGGTTACTAATCTGTGCTTGCTGCTTCCTTACTATTTAGTATGTACTAGCAACTTTCCCGTCATAAATGATTTTATCATATAATTGTATCTTCAGTTGTCTGTGCGGTCTCTCTCTGTGCTGTCTCTCTCTGCGCTTTCTCCCTCTCTGTGCTGTCTCTCTCTGTGCCATCTGTCTTTGTGCAGTCTCTCTCTCTCTTTGTATTCTCTCTCTGCACTCTTTCTCTCTGTGCATGCTCTCTCTCTGTGCTGTCTATGTCTGAGATGTCTATCTCTGCACTGACTCTCTCTGTGTCGTCTGTCTTTGTGCAGTCTCTCTCTCTGTGTGAGCTCTCTCTCTGTGCATGCTCTCTCTCTCTCTGTACTTATTTCTCTCCATGTCCCGTCTGTCTTTGTGCAATCTCTCTCTTTGTGCTCTTTTTTTCTCTGTGCTCTCTCTCTATATGAATTCACATAATCTCTCTCTGTGTCATCTGTCTCTGTGTACTCTCTTTCTCTCTTTGCACTCTCTCCTCTCTCTCTCTCTCTGTCCTGTGTCTCACACACTCTCTCCCCTCTCTCTGTTCTATCTATGCATCAGTATCATAAGTCAAATACCTCTCTGTCCTTACCAGGTCAAATAATAGAGCTAGCACTCCTGCTCATAGTCGAGTCTGACTCGGTCATGCTTGCATTTATAAATCAACTAGCGACTTGCCCGTCAAAAAATAAAAAAAGGAACATTACAGAAAATAAAAAAATACATTACAACGCGCCCCTCACTACAACATTTTTAAAAAAATTACACACCTGAAAATGAAATACATATAATACATACATATAATACAATACAATTAAATAAAATACAATACACCCCTATCTAATATACATGCCACTATCTAATATACATGCCACTATCTAATATACATGCCACTATCTAATATACATGGCACTATATAATGTAAAATACATCCCAGTATCTAATATACAATACTATCTAATAATACATCCCCCTATCTATCTAATATACAATACATGCTATCTATATATAGCTACCCTAATTGTAAGCTACAATAAAATAATTAAGACCACTTACCTTTGAGATGTTTCTTCAGATCAGCAACCTACGGTAAAAAAGATTCAAAAAATTAATGCAACACGTTTACATGAAATACCTAAACATTCTAAACATTCTAAATATTCTAAATATTATTCTCACCTTTCCAGCATGTCCCGTTCCAGCATGTCACGTCTCAGCATCTCACATCCTCCATGTTCCGTCATCCATCTTTGCGTCTTGTCCGGCCTCCTCGCATGATGAAAAAAAAAAAAGCGACACACATCCGCCCTGGCGGATGTCTTCGACGCTAATGATCTTCCTATGGAGTGTTCCAGAATAAAATTGCCAATGGCGGCTTCTGATTGGCTGAAAAGGCTGTCTATCAAATTCAGCCAATGAGAAGACCCCATTTGTGAACCAATGAAAAAAGTATACACCCCAAAATACAACGGTGATTGGATAACACACCTGTCCATCTTTATTTAAACTAATCCTAAGGCTTTATTGCCATCAGCCAATCACAATGGAATATACCCCCACATACTGATTGGTGAAGACATCTGTGCCTTCCCATTGGCTGTAATATTGATTGATATTAACAATAGCCAATGAGAATGCGCAAATCCTTCACCAATCAGTACATGAGGGTGTATTCCATTGTGAATGGCTATTGTCAGTGCAACCAATCAGAATGCTCAGAGGCTCCAACCAATCACCCTGTGGGGGTGTATTCCATTGTGATTGGCTGAAGGCATCTGCGCCTTGTGATTGGTTTAAATAAAGATTGACAGGTGCATTATCCAATCAGTGTGGTATTTTAAGGTATATCCCTTTGTGATTGGTTCACACATTGGCGCCTCATGATTGGGTGAATTTGATAGACATCGTTTTCAACCAATCAGAAGGCGCCATTGCTTGTTTTCTTCCGGAAAAGTCTCCTGGAGCCTCATTAGCGTCGAGGATGTCCGGGAGTACGAATGTAAGTATATATATATATTTTTTTTTTACAGGGTGTGGCAGAAGAGGTTCCGGAGGAGGCCGGAGACATCGCGGGGAGGTAAGTAGAACGTAGATTATGTTTATTTTATTTTGATGTATGTCTATTAATGTTGTGTTTTTTTTAACAGGTGCCGCGCCGGAGAAGGATTTAAAGAATGCCGGACGGGACATGTCGGAAAGGTAAATAGAATATTTAGAATGTATAGAATGTAGAGAATGTTTATTTTAGACCTGTAAACGTGTTGCACCAATTTTTTTTTATTTTTTTTCCGTAGGTGGCTGATCCCAATGGACATCTGCAAAGGTAAGTGGTCTTAATTATTTTATTTTAGCTTAGACTTAGATTAGTTAATATTTAGATAGCATTTATTGTATGTTAGCTAGGGGTATGCGTTTTATATAGATAGCATAGGATGTATTGTATATTAGATAATGCTATTTATTTAAATAGATTGTGTGATGTATATTAGATAGGGGTGTATTGTATTGTAATTGTATGTAATTGTATTGTAATTGTATGTATTTGTATTGTATGTATTTGTATTATATGTATTTGTATTATATGTATTTCCTTTTCAGGTGTGTGTGTTTTTTTTTCTGTAGTGAGGGGGGGTTGTAATTTTTTTTTTTCTGAAATGTTCCTTTTTTTATTTTTTGTGACTTAGGTTTTTTTATTTTGTGTAATGTAGTTTATTTTTTTTTGTGAGTTAGGTTTTTTATTTCATGTAATGTAGATATTTTTTTTGTGTGACTAGGCTTTTTTATTTTCTGTAATTAGAGTGGTGGGGTTTAATAGGGGGTAGGTAGTGTAGATGTTAATAGGTTAGTGTAGAGGGTGTTTAGTTGATCTTTAATGTTTTATTGGGGGTGGTATAGTGCAGTATAGTGTTTATACTTAGTGTCATGATGGTCCTTGAGGAACATCATGGCACTTATGTGGTTAATGTAGTGTTGTAACACCCTTATACCCTTATGGGACTGATGGGGTTAAATCGAGGCTCATGAGGGTCTGTATTGACCCCCATGAGTGACAGGGTTAATGAAGGGCTTATGGGGGTCTGTATTGACCCCCATGAGTGACAGGCTTAATGAAGGGCTTATGGGGGTCTCTAGTGACCCCCATGAGTGACAGGGTTAATGAGGGGTTTTTTGGTGGTCTGTATTGACCCCTATGATTGACAGGGTGACAGTGCTTAATTTTTTTCTTTTTCAACGGGTCCTTTAAGGACCTTTACGGTCCTTTAAGGACCTGTAACGCTGAAATTTTGCATTTTTATTGCAGCGAGGGTCCCCGATTGCGTGCAATCGGGACCCCCACTGCGATGGTTAATGTGGGGTTAATGCAGGGCTCGGAGCTTACTTCGGATCCCCTGTGGTTAATCCGGGTTTCCGAGCTTATCTCTGATCCCTTCTTGGGTAAGTTGTAGGTGGCTGAGCGGTCCTGGGTCTTTGAGCCTCGTTTTCATTTTTTTTGGCGGCCATTTTTTCTCTCGCTTAGGGGAATTTGGACTTCAATGGAGGTGTAACTTCACTTTCAGATGTCCTGGGTGCCCCCCCTTGCTATGGGTAAGCTTTTTATGTCATTTTTGTGAGTATTTGGTGTGTTTTGACTGTTTTTAGGTGCGCGCAGTTCCAACATTTTTCGTGCGTGTGGGTGTTACGTTAAGGTTGGTTCCGAGGTGGGTTTTTTGGCTCGCCTCGCTACGCGAGGTTCGCCACCAGGACCCGCATTTGCGGTGGACCCGCATTTGCGGAGACGTTGGGATGCTCCACCACCGCAAATGCGGGTCCTCCTTCGGGCGCTCCATGCCAGCAACTGAGGCCCTCGGCCGCGGTGTGTGTGTAACCGGGTGTGAGGCGCCTTTGAGATTTTTTTTGTTAAAAACTCGTGTGTGTTAACACAGCCGACGTTGGAGCCTCCACCCCTGCAAATGCGGACCCTCGCTTCGCTAGGACCCGCAAGCATTAGCAACAACTCGCATGCTCACAACTATATATGTGATGTTATCAATGTAAGCAAATCCTGATTGGTCTTCAATAATTAATGAATCAAATAATTATGTGGACAAATAATAGATTTCAGATATTAATTTTGTTACATTCAGCCCCATTAAATTTGAAGCCCGGAGTGGCATCGGCACACCTGCAAAGGCTGCAGGTTTGAAATTCAGCTATGTTACAGAGCTGTTAATTTGAACCAGGCTGCGAGTTCGGGCCATAGAGGCAAACCCGTAAACCATTCTTGAGCACGTTGGATGTGCGGCCATGAACATGATCAATTAGTCAAACCCGTAGTTACGGGTTTTTGATGGAGCCAATGGCAAATGAGATCATCATCCTTACGTCACTGAATAATGGAGGTTAGATTTAAAAGTCTTACGGGTTTCAATTACGAGTTTAAATCAGCCCCGAATTCCAGAAATGATGCAATATCAATAAATCTGTAAATATTATCTTCTAGTCCATGCGAGTTCCATTATATGTATTAACACATTGATTGCTGGCTTTGATATAACACAGCAATTGAACAGAAATAAAAAGTATTTTATATTGCAGATTTGCGAGCTTGAGAATGCTGTGCTATTAATTTTAAAACCTAACATCACTTTCCATTTTAGTTGGAAATACAGTAATGTGTGTATATTTGCATTTACAGTGCTACGCATAGGACTTTCCCCCTTGCGGATCCTCTCTAGTATCCGTTGGCTTTTTGGCTCCATTTGCGGGTTACAGGTTTTAAGACCAGTTGATTCGTAGCAATTTAATAGCGATTTTCGAATGTGACTGTAACGGGCTTGACTGATCACAGGATTTGTGGCCACTAAGTTGAAATTTCGACGTCCTGTAGGGTTTTTCCGCCTGTAACCCGCAGATCATTAGCGAGTTGCTTTACAGGGCCAATTTAACAGGCAACAAGTCTTGTGGGCTATGCTACGGCCTACTGTATTACACGTTGAGGGAATTTAATAAGGCTGATTGTTTTATATTTTGATATAACACTTTGAAGTGATTGTGATGCTTTCAAAACTACAGTAATTAATTACTTACATAAAGTCTTGTACATTCATACCACAGTAAGAATAACTCTTGTTTACTTAATAAGGCCAAAAATCAATATTATGGAAGGATGCTCTGCAAAATCTATGTATTATGTGATAATGTAGAAAAATATACAGTATGCATTATTAAATCTATGTCATTCTTCATTGCACAAAATCTACAAGACATCTTAAAACATATTTGACACTGAATCATATGTACAAACGCAGCTGATGTTTTTTGAGTTTCTATAACAAATCATACATGGTCAAGAAAAATATTAAATCAGTTTACAAAGTGCGATATGCTCATAACCTCTCTTGAATCTAAATAATGTTTGAGTTGTACACTGACTAAAATAATATGTCATCACATTAATCAGAATGTAAATATCACATCAATGTTCATTCATTGACTTTCTAAATGTCTACTTGCGCCATGTAATTATTGTTAAAATAAACATAGTTTTGTATACATTGTGCATCAGAAACTTAGTTAACCTTAAACCCACCAAAAGTACTCAGCATTTATTTTTTATATAGCACATGTTTAATAGAATTTGGTGTAATATGACACATTGTTGTTCAGTTGCTCACTCGACCCTATGGACCACATCTTGCCAGATGGTTATGTTTCTGGTCGTACTTATACATAAGGTTATCTTGGTAAAAATATTGATGTGAATTGCCAGTTGCTTCTCCAGTGGGTCGCCATTCATCTGACCTCTCTACTTTGACCTACATATCTTGCATTTCCCTACATGGTATAGGTCACAGCTTCATTAAGGTACACAAGCCAAGACAAGGTAAGGTAGCAACCCAGAAGGGCATGGCAGTATTACCTGCATAAAAATGTAATTACTGACATAAATAGGCACAGGTCAATTAGGCTTCTTACTCGCTCTTAAGCATGTGCACAATGTAAATAGTTGTTCTGAGAACAAATTAAGTCATGTGGTCTCAAAGCAGGTAAGAATGTCACTCAGGAGTATTTTCTAAAACTGTTACATAGTAACATATGGGATTTACTTCTAGCAGGTAAAATGTGTTTATTAACTGTGTGCACTAATTTTGTCCAGGTGAGAGAGGAGTGGTTTGTCTGTGTTAAACTTGCATATAAGTTTGTGACTTTTCTGGGGCTGTTTGCAACTGGGATTTGCTTCTAGCAAGTAAAGTGTGTTTATTAGCTGTGTGCACTAATTTTGTCCAGATGAGTAGGCAGAAGCTAATATAAACAGGAGAAGGGGTGATCTCAGGAGCTTGCAAACTCTTCTAGTGTCAAGTGCAGTTCTAGTATAAGTGTAGGAGTTTAAATAAAAAGGAGGGAGTTCAAAGAAAAGAGGACAAACTTATAGTGCAGAAAAGGAAAACAAGTTTTTATTTTATTTATATATATATATATATATATATATATATATATATATATATATATATATATATATATATATATATATATATATAAAAAGCTTTACACAAATATATTGCTTTTTTTATTGTTTATTTATTTTCCCCACTGAATTTTTTAAGACAGTCAGTCCAGTGGCAACCTCACTCAGTGTACATCCTGTTATATGTATGCACTACTGGAACAGATGATCCAGGCTCCATACAGCTATGAGAGGTGTGAGCATGTTGCCTCTCTGGAAGCTCAAATTGGAGAACTGGAGAGGAGATTTGCAGCACTTAGTGATATTCCACTGGAAAGGGAGCTGGTGCTCACTGAGAACAGTTTTGCTGGGCCTAGCATGGAAGGTGGAGATGGGGCTAGTAAGAATGTCCTGAGAGGTAGCTGGGTTACGGTTGCAAGGAGAAGCAGGGGGATCAGGAGCAGGAGGAAAGTTAGTTCTGAGTCGGCAAGCACCATCAGATTTGCCAGATTGAGTGAAACTGTTGGGGATGTCCATTCAGGAATGGCAATGACAGATAGAGCTGTTCCCTCTAACAGCCGGGAGAACAGTTCTACTGGAGGAATGGGAGGGCAGCACAGGCAGAGCAACAGAAAGGTTTTGGTGGTTGGGAACTCTATTGCTAGAAAGGTAGACAGGGTGATTTGTCACCAAGATACCAGCAATCAAAAAGTTTCCTGTTTCCCGGCTGCTCGGGTTCAGCATGTTATGGATCAGGTAGATAAATTATTGGGAGGGGCTGTAAATGAACCGGCGGTCTTGGTACATATTTGTACCAATGACAAAGTTAGTGGAAGATGGAGTGTCCTAAAGAATGATTTTATAGAATTGGGTAATAAGCTTACCAGTGCCACGTGCTCGTCCAGGGAGACAAAGTAATGCATGGCTAAAGATATGGTGCACTAAGGAGGGGTTTGGCTTTTTAGAGCACTGGGCTGACTTCTCACTTGGGTACAATCTCTATAGCAGGGATGGATTGCACCTGAATGATGAGGGAACTGTTGTGCTAGGAGATAGGATTTGTTAACAAAGCCCCAGGTTTTGATGGAACATATCCAAGGGTACTGAGGGAATTGGGCTCAGTAATAGCAAAACCATTATATTTTCAAAATTCAATCAACAGAGGGTTGCTACCAGTTGACTGGCAAAAAGCAGAGGTGATACCTATATTTAAGAAGGGCGCAAGAGCAAATCTGGTGAATTATAGTTGAATATAGTTAAAGTGTGCCTTATTTCTGTAGTGGGAAATGTTTTAGAAGGGTTAATAAGGCATAATATACAAGAGTATGTCTATTCAAACAGGATTATAAGTATAAGTCAACATGGATTTATGGGGGTTCGGTCATGTTTCTCTGAGGAGGTTAGTAGGAACCTGGATCAAGGCAACTCAGTAGATGAAGTCTTTTTGGATTTTGCAAAGGCTTTTGATACAGTGCCACATGGAAGAATATTGTGCAAAGTAAGCGAATCAGGAATTGCAGTAAATATCTGCTCATGGATTGAGAGCTGGCTAAAAGACAGGAAGCAAAGGTTTGTGGTCAATGGAACATCCTCCAATTGGACTAATGTGGTAAGTGGGATTCCTAAGGTTTCAGTATTGGGGCCTCTTTTTTTAACATATTTATTAATGACTTAGAAGTGGGACTGGAAAGTAGTGTCTCCATTTTTGCTGATGACACAAAGTTGTGCAAGTTAATTAAATGAGATAATTATGTACTTTCCCTTCACAGGGATTTATATAAGCTCGTGGAAGTTATGTACCTGGGAAGGAACTAAGGGCCCTTACAGTTTTAGATGATACCTTGATTGTATTATGCTAAGACCATTCCGGAGTGTAGACATTTTTACTAAGTTCAACCAGACTTACAGCCTTATTAAATTGCGATTCGGCCAATTAAATAGGGCTCCATATAAGCACAGAGCATATTTTTTACAGAAGTTTTGAGTTAGTGAAGACCTTGCTTTTGGAAAGAAGTTCACTAATCAAAAACTTCTGTAAAAAAATATGCTCTTTGCTTATATAGAGCCCTATTCAATTGGCCGAATCGCAATTTAATAAGGCTGTTAATATCCATAAAATAGAATACATGTAAAGCTATTAATTTAAGAAGGAAAAATAGCCTTGCAATTTATAATCTTAATGGACCTAGGTAACAGTGCTCAATACCAAGCAACAGCTGCAAAGGCAAATAAAAGATTGGCATTTATTAGGAAGGGTATAGAAGCAAGGGAAGCTGTCACGATCTGCTTCTTCAAGAGGGCTTGGTATGAACCTAGTTCAAACCTACCCCAACAGAGTCATGTAGTTCCTGTTCTCTGTGGCACAAAAGATGGCTTCTGAAGGGGGCAAGGCTCAAAAAGGTACAGGCAGAGAATACTGGATCCAGGTTACTTAGTGGACCATGGCAAGACCACTCCCCAAGTCAGGATACAACACACAGAAATAGTCTCACACCTTATTTATGTGAAAACTATCTCTCAACCTTTATTGAATGATCAAAACAACATATTTATACTCTTCAATACCACACCCTTGTGTACATTTGTGTATGTGTGGCGTCAGCCCATCTGGCTTGCAACCTTGGGCTATCAAAGTTCTTGAGATTAAATTCACCAGATATCTATAGCTGGCTAGTGAAAACACCTTTATGTTAAACTCAAGTGTTTGCTTTGGACTACATACATCTGTCTTGACCCAAGGTCTGTATGTGTGAGTGTGCAATGATCTGCTGCTAACTTCTATGCAGAGCATTTCTACCAATTCCACATAGGTTCTGTATAACATTTTCCCTCTTATAATATATTATAATTAGGATACATAATAACCATGTACAGGCAAAATATAACCACACAATAACACACAATTGCAATGCAACCATGTCATGCTCCCTTGGCCATATTAATAAATTACTGGCAATATGATTCCTTAAACAATTAAATCATGACAGAAGCAAATATAATTCTGACACTATACAAATCCCTAATATGCCCTCATTTGGAATATGGAGTAAAATTTTGGGCCCCACTTCATAAAAAATACATTTTAGAGATGGAACAGGAGCAGAGAAGGGCTACAAAACTAATAAGTGGAACGGAGGAGCTAATTTATGAAGTAAGATTAGCCAAATTAAACTTAATTTCTCTAGAAAAAAGGTGTTTAAAAGGAGATATGATTACATAAAATAAATACATCAAGGGTCAGTATAAAGAATTGTCAAGTGAGCTTTCTGTGCCATGAGGTTTTCAACTGACAAGAGGACATCCCTTGAGGTTAGAAGTAAAAATATTCCACCTTAAAAAAAGAAAAGGGTTCTTCACAGTAAGGGTGGTTAATTTGTGGAATTCTCTACCAGAGGAGGTGGTGACAGCGGATTCGATAGATAACTTTAAAAGGGGACTGGATTTATTTCTAATTAAAAAGGGAATACAGGGATATTATGGATAATTAGAGAGACAGTATTGATCCAGGGAGAAATCCGATCACCAGTATCTGGGGTCAGGAAGGAATTATTTCGTTTTCCCTTTGAGACGATTGGCTAAGTCGTACGTGGGTTTTTTTTCTGTAAAAAGATTCCACCTTAAAGAAAGAAAAGGGTTGTTCATAGTAAAAAGGTAATGGATATATTTTTATTTAAAAAAGGCATTCAGGGTTATCCTGGATAATTAGAGAGGGAGTATTTGTCCAGGGAGGAATCTGATCGCCAGTATCTAGGGTCAGGAAATAATTCATTTTTTTTCCATTTGAGACGATTTGAGACAAGTTTCACATGTTTTTATTTTTCTGATTGTCTTCCTCTAGATCAATTAACAACTAATCTGCATATTGCAGATCAGAGGAGATCTTAAACTTGATGGACTAAAAATATTTTATCAACCTAAATTACTATGTAACCATGTAATTTAGCTTGAAAAATTACTTTTAGTCCATCAAGTTAAACCTTTTAAGATCTTCTCTGATCTGCAATATGCGGATTAGTTGTTAATTGGTAATTGATCCAGAGGAAGACAAACAGAAAAAACAAACACGTGAAGCTTTGCCAATTGTCTCAAAAGGGGAAAACAAATTCCTTCCTGACCCCAGATACTGGTGATCAGACTCCTCCCTGGATTAATACTCTATCTCTAATTATCCACGATAACCGTGAATGCCCTTTTTATTTAGAAACATATCCAATCTCTTTTTAAAGTTATCTATTGAATGCCTACACCTCCTTTGGTATAAAATTCCACAATTTAATCACCCTTACAGTGACTCTTTTTTCTTCCAACCTCAAAGTATGTCCTCCTGTCAGTTGAAAACCTATTGTCACAAACAATTCACTTTACAAAGCTTTATATTGACCCTGGATATATTTATATAAGGTAATCATATCCCCTCTTAGATGCATTTCTTCTAGAGAAAATGAGTTTAATTTGGTTTGTCTTTCTTCATAAAGTAGCCCCTCCATTGTCCTTACTAGTTTTGTTTCTCTTTTCTGTACTTTTTCCAGCTCTAAAATGTCCTTTTTATGAAGTGGTGCCCAAAATTGTACTCCATATTCCAAACGAGGGTGTACTAGGGATTTGTATAGTGGCAGAATTATGTTGGCTTCCCTTGCTTCTTTACCCTTCTGAATACATGCTAATACTTGCATTTGCAGAAGCTGCTTGGCATTGAGCACTGTTACGTAGTTGGTTGTCCACAAGCACTCCCAAATCCCTTTCAATATCGGATACCCAAAAAATTCCATTAAGAATATACATTTCATGGCTATTTTTCCTTCCTAAATGCATAGTTTTACATATCTTTTATCTTATGGATACTAAGGCTGGTTTAACTTAGTAAAAAAGTCTGCGCTCCGGAATCGTCTTAGCCTAATACAATCAAGGTAACATCCAAAACTGTAAGAGCCCTTAGTTCTATTTGCCTATAAGGTGTCCCTGTCTTATGTACTCTTTCCTTTACTCTTACCTTCTGTTGGTGCTGTGACACATTCTCAAAGTATACAGTTCACGTGTCTAGAATGAACTATAACAAAAAGGAGGAGGAGAGAAGGCTCACAAGCCCCTGGTGCAGATCAATAGGTTTTTCTGTAGGTTTATAAAAGTCACTGGATTTTGATATGACTGTCACCTGGACAGACCTCAGACAACATGAGGTATGACTATCACATGGAAATCAACCATACCTTTATTTGATAATATCCAATGTATTTTTATCCAACTGCTTGTCTCTTCTACTGGTGTTACTCGTCACTGGGAGTCTCGTAGGTACACTTTTCAATTGTTGGTATTCTGTGTATATATTATTACATTTGTACCACTGAATATACGGTATTTATGCACCCCTGGTGCACTATATCAATTGTGTAAGATACAGTGGTTGTTTGATAAAATAGGAACTCAAAAATTAGAAATTATAAAAATTCCACTCAAGACTACATATCTAGCTAATATGATAGTTTTTAAAAATAAAATATTTTTATTCAGAAAGAAATCCAGTAGACCAAGGTATTTATAGGGGTCTATATGACTCAAGTACTCAGCTTCTCATAAAAATATGAACGCAGACGCAGCATTATAAAAATCAGGAACGGCTTTTATTTCTGTGGAAACTTCATAACAGATCTAATAGATGCATATTTAAACTTGAACTGATAACATTCTGCAATAGTCTGCGAGTCTTGCTTATACTGTCTTTGACTGTTTCATGTGCAAGGCATCATAGTATCTTCACATTGATTTCAGTAGTTGTACAGGACCAGGACAGCTATACTCTCTGGCACTCTGACACACACACACATGTACAGTAGAGATGTCGCGAATAGTTCGCCGGCAAATTGTTCCCGGCGAACATAGCATGTTCGCGTTCGCGGCGAACAGCGCACATAAGCGAGGTTCGACCCGCCCCCAATACATCATCATATCACAGTCAGCAGACACATTCCAGCCAATCAGCAACATACACTCCCTTCCAGAGCCATCTACCTCATGGACAGCAGCCATTTTGGAATCATAACTAACTTGCAGTCTTACTGAGAGGAGGGAGAGTGTAGGTGATACTGATTGAATAGGGAAATCAATAGCTAGGCAAGTTTATTCAGTGTCCAGTGCAGTGCTGAAGGACTCTTGTGCATTATTATTATTATTATTATTACTACTATATAATGTGTAGATGTACCAGCTGGGCATGCTCTTGTGCATTATTATTATTATTATTATTATTATTATTATTATATAATGTGTAGATGTACCGGCTGGGCATGCTCTTGTGCATTATTATTATTATTATTATTATTATTATTATTATTATTACTACTATATAATGTGTAGATGTACAAGCTGGGCATGCTCTTGTGCATTATTATTATTATTATTATTATTATTATTATTATTATTATTATTATTATTACTACTATATAATGTGTAGATGTACCAGCTGGGCATGCTCTTGTGCATTAATATTATTATTATTACTATATAATGTGTAGATGTACCGGCTGGGCATGCTCTTGTGCATTATTATTATTATTACTACTATATAATGTGTAGATGTACCAGCTGGGCATGCTCTTGTGCATTATTATTATTATTATTATTATTATTATTATTATTATTACTATATAATGTGTAAACGTGCAAGCTGGGCATGCTCTTGTGCATTATTATTATTATTATTACTACTATATAATGTGTAGATGTACCAGCTGGGCATGCTCTTATGCATTATTATTATTGTTGCTAACGCTGCGGGTTGTTGCTAACGCTGCGGGCTTGCGAAGCGAGGGCCAGAGTTGCTGGCAAGGAGCGCCGAAGGCTCCCACGTCGGCTGCAATGAGCCGCAGGCGGGACTTACACCATCCAATTTGCGGACTTACCATCCAAAAATACGGGACTTAGAAAAAAAAACATTACAAGCTCACAAAAATACGACCTTAACGCCCAAACCGCGCGCACTTAAAACATTAAAAACACAATAAATACACACAACAAACACAGAAAAAGCTTACCCACAGCAAGGTGGGCACCGAGGACCTCTGCAAGTGAAGTTACACCTCCATTTAAGTCCAAATTCATGAGTTTAGACACCCGAAAATCACCTAAGTAAGAGAAAAAATGGCCGTTGAAAAAAAGAAAACGAGGCTACAGGACCCTAAACACGCGAAACACATTCGGATTTTCCTAAAAAGCCGTACGAGGTAAAGATACACTATTAACAAGGACGCTAAATCATCCACACCCGCGTACCACATACACATCCCCCGCCATTTTACAACACTAACTTACACAATGCGGAAGTACCCAGCTACCCTAACTGCTTCCCCTCGCGCCTGCAGCCTATTTACACTACACTACACTGCGCACATTGCTGACACTTACACAGCAGCTCCACAGCACTGAAAACCTACATTGTATGCTGCAGGAACATGAAAACAGATTGTCAGCTCTTCAGCACAATGCTTCCTGCATATATTACTTACAAATAGGTAAAGTATATTCATTTAGTAATTATTTCATTAGCATACAAAAATACATATACACAAAAAAAACATTATCACATTAAACATAAAAGCCATTCACTGCGTGCCTCACAACGAGCGCCAACGCTGCTCATAGCACACAAAGCCTTGCAATAAGTGCAAAAAACACATCACCGCCGACCAAAGAATAACAGCAAAAGCGCCTATCAGAAAAAAAATACAACCAACAGCCTCGCAATGAGCGCCGAAGGATCTCTGACCGCCAACAAAATGAATGTCTCGTCCAAACACCATTACCTGCCTTACAATCTTATTGCCGCCATTTTTTGACGGGCAAGTCGCTAGTAAATATATAAAGATCCAGATAATAAAAGTATCAGGAAATGTAACACAAAGTGTCAGATGCATGCACGTCTGAATAATACGACAAATACGGATTTTTGTCATAAATGATATGATCGCAGTATTGGGTCATAAACCCTAAACACTGGAATCTGTTACATACAATTTACTGATGATGTCATTAATGGGCTTCAAGGGGGGGGGGGTCTCTTTTCATACTTTTTTTTTTTTCATAAAGTTTTTATTGACACATTCACAAGACAAGCACATTTGAAAACAAGGAGCGACACGCAGGTCCCCCACACTTTATGATTTTCATCGTATACATTTGTGCTAGCCCAAGATAAAATACATATGTCAATTCCGTGTGTCACCCTCCGCCTTTTTCCTTTTTCTATTATTAAGATAGTCTATGCATGCAACCTATAACAGGTTAGGTAAGTTACCCGTGCTTAAATGCTCTATCTATGTCTCGCATGTGCTAGATATCCTGCTATGGTTACTTATTTCAGAAATTAAAACAATTTTAACTAACAAAAATATAACATAACTTAACACAAATTAACATGTACCTTTCAACATTACGTTTTACAGAAATTGCTTACTACCTTTCCTACCGTCCACATCCGCAGGGACCTCAAACGAGGTACCATGGAGAGCCCTGTCCCGGACCGTACCAGCTATTATCTGCCTCCCCCTCTCGATCAGTGCACTACCGTCAGTGTATCTGGAATGAGTGTTCTGTCCCGCTCCAGTCACCCCATATTTCCTTATAAACAGCCACTGTATCGTTTAAAGTTGCCGTCATATGTTCAAATGTCATAATAAAGTTGATTTTGTCAGATAAAGGTCAGTACTAATGTCACTCTATAGACCCCAGACAGATAAAGGTCAGTAGTAATGTCACCTATAGACCCCCAGACAGATAAACGTCAGTACTAATGTCTCTCTATAGACCCCCAGTCAGATAAAGGTCAGTGCTAATGTCCCTCTATAGACCCCCAGACAGATAAAGGTCTGTACTAATGTCCCTCTATAGACCCCCAGTCAGATAACGGTCAGTACTAATGTCACTCTATAGACCCCCAGTCAGATAAAGGTCAGTACTAATGTCACTCTATAGACCCCCAGTCAGATAACGGTCAGTACTAATGTCCCTCTATCGACCCGCAGTCAGATAAAGGTCAGTACTAATGTCCCTCTATAGACCCCCAGTCAGATAAAGGTCAGTACTAATGTCCCTCTATAGACCCCCAGTCAGATAAAGGTCAGTACTAATGTCCCTCTATAGACCCCCAGTCATATAAAGGTCAGTACTAATGTCACTCTATAGACCCCCAGTCAGATAAAGTTTTGAAATGTCTCTTGGATAGCATTGGGGCTAAAGGAGGTTTGGCCATCAGGTAGTCTAAAGATACCGTATATTTTGTCCTCTCTTGGGGGGTAAAGACACTAAGAATTCCTCCAATAAAATTATGTTTTTTTATGTGGGCAAGGTCCCTGGTTAGCCCCTTGGGTTATCTGTTAGCCTCCTTGTCCCCGTGTGGCCGTTTAGAATCCCTGCTGCTGCATGTTTCAGCTTTATTAAGGTGTAATTGTACAGCGTTTGACTGAAGTAGCTGCCTGTGCTGGGTCAGTTTGGCTTAATTGCTGGGCCCTTTTCCTGCCAAGATGGCGACCGTCAGTCCATGGGCCTCTATGTCCCCTTCACTACCTTTGTCCCCGCTTGTGTGCTTATTTGGATGGCCCCCCTTTATATCTCCGGCCCGTGGCCTTCTCAGGTCCCCCCCCCCCCAATCTCTGAGTGTGGGTATACGGGGCTGGGGTGTTGAATCAGGCCTACCTTCTTCTCTGCTCGCTGCAAGATCAACAATACCTAATTTTTCAGGCATGTGTACATGCCTAATTTTTCTGGCCTCTGGTGCTGCACTGTGCCTTCAACAACCAAACCCCCAAAAAAGGCACATAACAGGGATTAAACTGATAGGAGTAGTACTACTTAACACACCACTCATATCTGGTGTAACAGTAGTGTACATTTAAAACAAAAAAACTTTTTTCTACTTTAATAAATTGCATAGCAGTTAGTTGTCTGCAAGCGTGTGTGTCAGACCTACAGCGTCTACTCTGCAAGTGCACAGTGCCACTCATATCTGCTGTCACAGTAGCTTGGACGCATAGTACCAATCTGTCAAAACCGGTAATGATGAATGAGGTCTAGAGTAGCCTGGTTCCCTTATCCTGTACATGTTGAGACCTAATGTTTGGGTGACTCCAGACCAACACATGAGTACAAGCAGCACACAAACTCAAAGCCGCCATCCTCCTCCTGGTCCAGCATCATCAGCCACATCAACCACTGCTGTCCTCCTTGCCCCCTCTCAACCATCCGCCACTGCATCTCTCGCTTTGAGCAATTCCTGCTCATCTGCCAATAGTCAGGTGCCTGTAAAGGACATGTTTGAGCGTAAGAAGCTAATGTCTAAAAGTGCCCCAATATTGAAGTGATACGACCAACAAAGCATCTTTTTCCATCTCCCGGTTCTAAAAATCCAGGCCTTATGCACGCCCCCTGATAGGTGACGTAACAAGTATTAAACTGATAAGAGTAGTACTTACAAACACGCCACTCCTATCTGGTGCACCTTTGATTGCACGTGCCGTGCCCCAAAATTGAAGTGATACGACCAACAAAGCATCTTTTTCCATCTCCTGGTTCTAAAAATCCAGGCCTTATACACAAACCCACTGATATGTGCTGTAACAGGTATTAAACTGATAAGAGTAGTACTACATAACACACCTTATAATAATGCAGAGAGAGGCAACGCAGTGAGAGGAGTCTGAAGAAGAGGAGTCAGAGGAGGAAGGTGGCTTTGAGGAGGTGGAAGACCAAACACAGCAGGCATCCCAGGGGGCTTGTTGTCACCTTTCGGGGACCCTTGGTGTTGTACGTGGCTGGGTGGAGGAAGAGACCTTCAATAACATCAGTGAGGACAAGGAACGGGACATGGCTAGCTTGGTATCCAACCTTGTGCAAATGGGGAGTTTGCGGTTGTGCAAATGGACTGTTTGCAATTGTTTACGGTGCGTTAAACGGGGAGTTTGGTCTGTCACTGTAAAGCGGGCCTAACCCTTACACTACCTGATCGATACAACATCATACCTGATGTTTTAAAGCACGTTATTCCAAACAATTTAGAAATGTTAGTTAATTTATGCCCATCATGGCTTAAAACCAGACTCTGCATCAACTATGTAATTTTCTGTGGGAGTTTTGCCATGGATCCCCTTTTGGCATGCCACAGTCCAGGTGTTAGTCCCGTTGAAACAACTTTCCCATCACTATTGTGGCCAGAAAGTGTCCCTGTGGGTTTTAAAATTCGCCTGCCCATTGAAGTCTATGGCGGTTCGCCGGGTTCGCCCGTTCGCGAACAATTGCGGCGGTTCGCGGTTCGCGAATCGAAAATTTTATGTTCGCGACATCACTAGTGTACAGTATATATATATATATATATATATATATATATACTGTATATATAGTAAATAAAAAGTACATCTGTGTTCACATCTGAATGTCCAAAGCAAGTTAAAAAACCTGCTTCCAGCTCAGAGTTCCGAGAAAAAACAGTTATTACACTGCATTCTGGGAAGTTGAGCTGGGACATACAAATATGTCCACAAATGCCTCGCTCTTCATTCCGTAGCCATCATCAAACATGGCTTCCTTTAAGCTTATGCATGCTGTATTATTACACAGCTTTAATGCAAAGCCAAGGTTGGAATAAACACAGGCTGAGTATCCAATCCATGTACATGTTTCAAGCTTACTGGCTATCATCAGCATGGAGCGGGATCTCAGCCTGTGTTGTGGAAATTATGAGTAGGTAGTTCACCACAACAATCATTTATAATATGGTGGGCAAAAGAGCGATAGAAGCCCTCCACCGTACAGTAGTACAGTAAATAAAAAGTACATCTGTGTTCACATCTGAATGTCCAAAGCAAGTAAAAAAACCTGCTTCCAGCTCAGAGTTCCGAGAAAAAACAGTTATTACACTGCATTCTGGGAAGTTGAGCTGGGACATACAAATATGTCCACAAATGCCTCGCTCTTCATTCCGTAGCCATCATCAAACATGGCTTCCTTTAAGCTTATGCATGCTGTATTATTACACAGCTTTAATGCAAAGCCAAGGTTGGAATAAACACAGGCTGAGTATCCAATCCATGTACATGTTTCAAGCTTACTGGCTATCATCAGCATGGAGCAGGATCTCAGCCTGTGTTGTGGAAATTATGAGTAGGTAGTTCACCACAACAATCATTTATAATATGGTGGGCAAAAGAGCGATAGAAGCCCTCCACCGTACAGTAGTACAGTAAATAAAAAGTACATCTGTGTTCACATCTGAATGTCCAAAGCAAGTTAAAAAACCTGCTTCCAGCTCAGAGTTCCGAGAAAAAACAGTTATTACACTGCATTCTGGGAAGTTGAGCTGGGACATACAAATATGTCCACAAATATATATATATATATTTCTTCCAGATATCTTATTCCATATATATTAATCCAATCAGACAGTGATAACTCTTATCATCATCTATAGGCATTCTGATACATATATATATATATATCTTGCAGATATCGTATTTCATATATATATATTAATCTTCTCAGAGTCACTGAAAGCTGTTACCATCCCTTTCTGTCAGAGACATCACAGACTGCATTCAGCACAGACTTTACCTCAGAGTCACACAGTACATAGCTGACACATTACATAACTAACTCTATCTAAGCTGTCAGTTACTGGCTACCTCATAACATTCTAGCTGCCAGTTAATTGTGCCCACTACATAAGGATGTAGTGGACACAATTAAACATACAGTAATCAACATAACATAACATTGCATAACATACAGTAGTTAAAGTAATCAACATAATACTGAGCCCAGTCCCACAACCACATATTCCCTGGAGGCAGTCCTGATAGGAGTATTTAAACAGCCAGGGTAATGGCCATCCTGGGAGGATCATATTAGTCCCAAGGACTGGTGGTCAGGGGGATCATGACACCCGTAAACTAATTTGCTATTCAATTATTTTAGCTACAGGCAAACTATTTGCTGGTCACAGGCTGAGAATCCCTGCGGTTCTTAAAATTGTAATGCTGAACCATCTAAGCCTTTGATCTTTCAAGCCCGTAAATGTTACTATCGTAAATCCCTATTCAATTGCTACAATTCCTCAAACCCGTAATTGTTTTCACTCCTGTAAATGGCAAATGTAGAAGAAAATCATATGAGTACCAGATAGAACTCGCAAGGGGGTTAAGCACCTAATCATAGCACTGTAAATGCAAATAAAAAAATCAATACTGCACTTTAAAAGAGGGGGAAAGTGATGAAACACATTACAAATTAATTGGACAACAGTCTCAAGCTTGCAAATAAGCAATACATTTTTTTTTTAGAACATTTGCTTCATTTATTTTTGTTATTTTGTTCATTGTTGGATTGCAAGTCCCATTGCATATCGGACTTCTAAATGCTAACTGATTGACATTTAACCTCCTGTTTTAATGGTGTCAGGATGATGGTCTCATTTACCATTGGCTGTTTCTAAATTGGTACTTACTACCTTCCTTAATTGATCACTACAGTTTAGTCTTTTGGCCAGGTAGTTGGGGGTTTGATCAATTGAATCCATCTGTAACTGTAGCAAATTTCAATTGAATAAGGCCCTTTGTCTAATTATACCCTTCCCACTCAGCATTTGGCACCATCACTGTGCGACATCCACATCTATCTACAACTCTATGATTCTCTGTTGCCATTGTGACACCAGAAGCTTCCTAATCTCCATGGTCACAAAAATCAGAAAAAATAAAATAAGAATAAAATTAAGAATAAAAATAATTGAAATAAATAAATAATTATATATATATATATAGTGGGGGGGGGGAGTATTTGATACCATGCTGATTTTAAACATTTTTCCACTGATTTAATGGTAGGTGTATTTTAACAGTGAGTGACAGAAAAAAAAAGTCAGTGAGGGAAATAAGTATTTGATCACCTATCAATCAGCAAGATTTCTGGCTCCTGGGTGTCTTTTATAAAGGTAACAAGCTGAGATTAGGAACACTCTCCTACTTTCAGCTTGTTACCTGTATAAAAGACACCTGTCCACAGAAGAAATCAATCAGATTCCAAACTATCTACCAAAGAGCGGTCCAAGGATGTCAGGGACAAGATTGTGGACCTACACTAGGCTGGAATAAGCTACAAGACAATTGCCAAGCAGATTGGTGAGAAGGTGACAACGGTTGGTGCGATTATTCACAAATAGAAGAAACACAAATTACCTGCCATTCTCCCTCGGTCTGATGCTCCATGCAAGACCTCACCTCATGGAGTTTCAATGATCATGAGAATGGTGAGGAATCAGCCCAGAACTACATGGTTATTTGTAGTTAATTAACATCTTGTTAATGATCTCAAGACAGCTGGTACCATAGTCACCAAGAAAACAATTGGTAACACACTACGCAGTGAAGGACTGAAATTCTGTAGCACCTGCAAGGTCCCCTTGCTCAAGAAAGCACATGTTCAGGCCAGTCTGAAGCTTGCCAATGAACATCTGAAGGATTCAGAGGAGAACTGGGTGAAAGTGTTGTGGTCAGATGAGACCAAAATTTAGCTCTTTGGCATCAACTCAACTCTCCATGGAGGAGGAGGAATGATGCCTATAACCACAAGAACACCATCCCCACTGTCAAACATGGAGGTAGAAACATTATGCTTTGGGGGTGTTTTTCTGATAAGGGGACAGGACAACTGCACTGCATCAAAAGGATGATGGACGGTGCCATATACCGTCAAATCTTGGGTGAGAACCTCCTTCCCTCATCCAGGGCATTGAAAATGGTTTGTGGATGGGTATTCCAGCATGACAATGACACAAACACACAGCCAAGGCAACAAAGGAGTGGTTCAAGAAGAAGCACATTTAGGTCCTGGAGTGGCCTAGTTAGTCTCCAGACCTTAAACCCATAGAAAATCTGTGGAGAGAGCTTAAGGTTCGAGTTGCCAAACATCAGCCTCAAAACCTGAATAACTTGGGGAGGATCTGCAAAGTGTAGCGGGACAAAATCCCTCCTGAGAAGTGTGCAAAACTGGTGGTCAACTACAAGAAATGTCTGACCTCTGTGATTGCCAACCGGGGTTTTGCCACCAAGATTTCAAGACGAGGGGGTCAAATACTAATTTCCCTCATTGACCTGCAAATCAATTTATAACTTTTTTGACATGCGTTTGTTTTCCTTTATTTTATTTTTTTTTTTGTTATTCTGTCTCTCAGTGTTAAAATACACCTACCATTAAAATTATAGATAATTTCTTTGTCAGTAGACAAATGTTCAAAATCAGCAGGCGATCAAATACTCCCCCCCCACTGTATATATATATATATATATATATATATATATATATATATATATATATATATATATAATATTAATTAAAAAAGTAAAAAGAAATATAAAAACAAAAAGAAACAAAAAGAAAAATAAATATATACACACATCTATCCTTACGACAGTTGAAGATAATGAGATTTGAGGAAAGCGTGTACAGAATTACCAATCAAAAATTACTTTCTAGTTCACAAAATATAAAAGTGATATGTAGTTGAATACCGGCAATGAATGTTTTTCAACATTCAAATATAATATCATCATAATCTCTCAGGACTCAATAAATGGTGCCAGATCTATGTCCCAGTTTAATCCATCTGGCTCAAGAGTTCCCAATTTGTGCATCCACCTAGTCTCTGCACGTCAAAGTTGAAAGATCTTTAATGGGAGAAATTATTTTCTATGTTTAATATATATATATATTGATTATCGCTTCTTCTTTTGGCTTCATCTGACTGTAGCCTCCTAAGTTCATATGAGTGATTTGGCCTCCTTTAAACAATCGGATAAAGGGGGAAGCCTAGTGATCCAAAATGTTGAGGATTACATGATTGAAGCCTCCAATTTGATCCTGCCATGAGAAGACATACCAAATACTCCTGTCAGATGTGACTACAGAATTCTTGGATTAATATAAGACCTTAGTGACAAGGGTAAAAGAGACTGGTATCTTAATCAATAAAGAAACTTTTTTCCTGAATGTTTTGCATCCTACAGTTGATATCATATATAACTTACGAAAAATTCACAAGAACCCAATCTGTCCACCAGAAAGACCCATAGTCTAGGGCATTGATTCACTCACAGAAAACTTGTCAGAGTATGTACATCACTTTTTGAAGCCACTGGTATTAGGATTACAGTCATATACCAGGGATACATCCCACATACTAGAACTGATGGGGTTTATGAAGTGAGAACCTTCTTACAGATGGATAACTTTAGATGTGACTCATTTATATACATCTTTACCACAAGATCTGGGAGTAGCAGCAGCAGCAGCAAAACAATTCTTGGACACAGAAGGAACAAAGGAAACCCAACAATCAGGGTTCATTATGGAGGCCAGTTATTTATTTTCCAGTACAATTATTTTATCTTCGATGAAAAATATTATCTTCAAAAAACAGGGGCACTAAGTTTGCCCCAAATTTTGCAAACCTCTATATACGTATGGAATAATAATCCATTCGCTTCCAACATCATTTGTTGGAAGCATTTTATCGATGACATTATCATTGGCTTGGAAGACCATGAAATAGACACTAGAGACCAGTTTCTACTATAAGAACCATATGAACCTCCAATTCCCCATGAACTGTGGGCGAGAAAGGGAAAAATAGAAACACCTGACGATTTATGACAAAATATTTTAAAAAATCCACAAGTATTTCAAAAAGTCTGAATAAGTACTGGCCAATATTGTTTGAAGATGATATACTACCAGCCATACCTCAAGTGACCTTCAGGAAACAAGACAATCAAGACAATTAAAGCCCTGAGTGAGCTAAGACAAACAGAGAAAAAATCTTCCAGTATCTCTACTTTCGTAAATGTTTCTGGAACATTCAAATGTGGGACCAAAGGTTTTAACACCTGAGTGCACTTGAAGAAAAAAAATAGAACTAAAATCAAATCTGCTAAGAAAAACTTGAAAATGTAGTCTATGTTGTGACTTGCAGTTGTGGTCTACAATATGTTGGAAGAACTAAAAGATCCCTCAAGGTCAGACTTCGT
The DNA here is from genome assembly GCA_027410445.1 of Discoglossus pictus. Taxonomy (NCBI): domain Eukaryota; kingdom Metazoa; phylum Chordata; class Amphibia; order Anura; family Alytidae; genus Discoglossus; species Discoglossus pictus. Next base: position 79,463,007 of record CM050169.1, read on the forward strand.
GAACATTTAACTAAGACAGCAAAGGGTGTTCTCACCAATGGCCTCTCGGCACAACTCACTAGAACACATGGAAAGAATACCAGAGGAATAATGATCCAGGAAGTAGAACACATTAGGACGGACAAAAAAAGGGAAAACAGACTCCTTCGACTACGACGTGCTGAGGCTAGGTGAATTCACAAATTGGGAGGTCTTGAGCCAGACAGATTAAAACGGGACATAGATGGAGATTAGGAAGCTACTGGTGTCACTATGGCAACAGAGACTAATAGAGCTCTAGATAGACTTCATCCACAAAGAACATCGCACGATGATATCTCTGATGTGTTTTGGTGCCAAATGCTGAATTGGAGGGGTTTAAATAGACAAAGTACTTCTACCTGAACACAAAGTATACAGAGTAAGTGCATAGTGAGCTAATTTTTGAAGTGCACATAAAATATATATTTTAGTATCACAGTGATATAGTCAAAGTTTTATTTAAATATTATAGTAAATAGCAAATGATTAATATAAACTTCAAAGAACCATGGAATAATAGTGAAATTACAAGTAAAGGTTAACCATGTATATATGTTATAGGAAGTAGCCCTGTTCTTTTATGTAATTCAATTTAATTTGATTGCACGTTATTTAAATTTATTAAACATAAATGAAGGTTAAGATCTTCTAAGGTAGACACTAGGAACCATAAAAGCCCATGGATGTGATATGGTTTCCTGGGGTTTATCAGTGTCACCTTAAATGGACAAGTGGCCAAACACCGTACATAAAAAGGCTAAATAGTGCTCCCAATTAAGACTAATTTTTGATATATTGATATTTTTAATTCCACTCTGTATATTGTCTAGAGAAGATCTAACTATAGAGGTAATATTGTACTGTATGTTGCAATATAAAGCCCCCCCAGGAAGTTAACACCAGGAACCATGATAAAAAGGCATTGAACATATGAATAGATGGTTTGTACACATTTGTATACATATAATTTTACATATATCATTGTATATATGGTGTATTTTTTGAGACATTTTTAAGACATGTTTTTGTATATGTATATATATATATATATATATATATATATATATATATATATATATATATGTATTTTCTCTAGGGATATCTAACTGATGAAGCCAAAGAATTATTGGGAAACCGCGTTTTAATATTCCTACCTCATCATGATATATATATATATATATATATATATATATACAGATGTTTTAAACTTTTTATAATTATGGAAACAATTTAATATATTATATTTATTTGATATATGTAGTCTCAAGTGGAATTTTTAATATTCCCAACTTTTGATTTCCCATTTTATCACACCACAACTGTATCTTACACAATAGATGTATTGGACCAAGGGTGCGTGAAAACATGTGTTCAGCTTTACAAATGTAAAAATATATATACACAGTATACTAACAATTGACAAGGGTACCTATGAGATTTCCAATGATGAGTAAACCCAGTAGAAGAGGCAAGCAGTTGGATGTATCAAATAAAGGTTTTGGTTATTTCCAGATGATAGTCATACCTCATATTGTCTGAGGTCTGTCCATGTGAGAGTCATATCAAAATCCAGTAACTTTTATAAACTTAAAGAAAAACCTATTGATCTTCACCAGGGGCTTGTGCTCCTTCTCTCCCCCTCCCTCTTTTCATTTTACTTTGCATTTTTTTGTATTAAATCTCATCTGCCACTTAGTCGCCCATTTCTCTAAATTATGCAAATCCCGAGAGGGAAAGTACATCTTTTTCTGATTTAATTACATTGCACAACTTCATGTCATCAGCAAAAATGGAGACCATACTTTTCTGTCCAACTAAGTCATTAATAAATATGTTAAAAGGGAGAGAACCTAATACTGAACCCTGAGGACCCCACTTACCACAAGTATTTTCCATTTACAACAACCCTTTCCTTCCTGTCTTTTAGCTTGCTCTCAATCCATGAGCATATGTTTACTTCAATTCCTGTATCCCTTAGTTTGCACTGTGTCTCCCATGTGGCACTGTATCAAAAAGACTACATCCACTGAGTTGCCTTGATCCAGGTTCCTACTAACCTCCTCATAGAAACTAATTAGATTTGTTTTACATGACCTATCCCTCATAAATCCATGTTGACCCCTATTTATTATCCTTTTAAAATAGACAGCCGCCTCCATTCAATTGCAACCCCTCAGTTGACTACATACAGTTACAGAGCAATTAAATTGATCAAGCCCGCAGATACCTGGTCGAAATCCTAAACCGTAAACCATGAACACGTAAGTAGCATTTGAGAGCATGATCAATAAAGCAATGCCATAACTACCAATTTAGAAAAAGCCAATATGTAAATGAGACCGGCATCATAACGTCAGTAAAACATGGAGGTTAAAAGTCAATCAATTAGAGTTTGGCTTAACAATGATTCAAAGATCAAGATACAGAATAACAAAAAGTTATTTAAATCATATAATCCCTGAAAAAGCACTTATGATGGCCTTAACTGCAGAGTAAACTCTAACCAGCTATGCTAATCCCTCTTCCCTAAAACATTAGGAGCTAACTGCTACAGGTCACTGATACAAGTGATCTTCATGACAAAGCAGAAAAGCACAGCAAAAATCTCCCTGACACCCAAACTCTATGCTAATAGAAATATTCCACTCACTTGCAAACTAGAGCACATCCCTAACTCCATAAGACAGCCTAAAAAATACTTGCAGGTACCAAAGACCACTCGTAAAGGCTTTAAAAGCCTCTGTTAGGTGCCACAGCATTTAAAGAGACAGAATACTGTGTTAAAAAAACTCCATCAGGACTCCCTGCCACCTGAAATTAACCTCACCCAGGGCGCACCATCAAATCAACCCTTGCAACATTTCTTTAACTCACCTGCGGCATCTAAAGTATTAAACCCCCACAGAGGGGGTACATCAAGCACCCCCGAAGCACCTTATATAAACCCCGCCTCATGATAAATGAACAAATTTAAATTTTGCCATGCTACTATTAAAGTTAACCACTTTCTTACAGTACCCCCAAGGCACCTAAAATGAACTCCTATCACTTATGGAGGTCTATACAGACCCCCATGAGTCCCTAAATAACTTCAAAAGTCCTATATAGACTCTTATGTGACAAAATAGCCCCTAACATTAACACTATAAGTACCATGAGTGCACAAGTATAGACCCTAGAGATGACGCGGACAGTTCGCCCGCGGACTATTGGCAGCCATTTTGGCTCTTTTGCGCTCGCATCGGACGGCGGAAACATGCTCTTTTCGGTCCGCCCCCTATTCTTTATCATTGAGGAAACTTTGACCCTGCACCTCACAATCAGCAGACACATTCCAGCCAATCAGCAGCATACACTCCTTTCCAGAGCCTTCCATCTGAAGGACAGCATACATTTTAGAATCATTCTGAAGCTGCATTCGTTGTGAGAGGACAGATAGTGTAGCTGCTGGAGATTTAATAGGGACATAAATAGCCAGGCTGTGTATTTAGCTTCCACTACAGACCTGAAGGACTCATCTGATATCTGCTGCAAGGACAGCAACCCAAGAAGCCCTTTTTAGGGCTAGAACATCATTTATTTTATTTTATATATTTTTTTCTGTGTAATCTAATTGCATATGCCTGCCTGCCAGCGTGTGTGTGTGACAGGCTAACACCTAACAGCTTATATTGTGCTTATTTTCACTACTCATACTTGGTGGTGTACCATACATTGAAAACAAACATTTTTTCCTGTAATCTAATTTCAGTTGCCTGCCTGTGTCAGGCTCACAGCTTATATTGTGCTCAGTGAAATAAAACAACACTTTTTTGACTGTAATAGATTGAATAGCAATTGGCTGCCTACAGGCGTGTGTGTGAAGCCTATTGCATCTACTCTGCCAACTTTTGCCAGTGCACAGTGATACGTCATATCTGGTGCAACCTAGTGTACAGTGACATAAAAGAACCCTTTTTTTACTGTAATTGATTGAATATCAGTTGCGTGCCTACAGGCGTGTGTGTGAGGCCTACAGCGCCTACTCTGCCAACTTTTGCCAGTGCACAGTGACACTCATATCTGGTTTCACAGTAGCTTGCACGCATAGTACCACTAATCGAAAAAAAAATGACAGGCAGAGGCAGGCCACCCCGCAGGGGCCGTCGTGGTCGTGGTGCTGTGATTCCCTTTGGCCCTAGAATAATGCCCAGTTTTCAGAGTCAACGTACCCTGAACTTGAAAAGTTCTGAGGACATGGTTGACTGGCTAACACAGGACACCCAATCTTCTACAGCTTCCGCTCGGAACCTAGACGCACCATCCTACTCCAGCTTAGCTTCGGGCACCTCTACCACGCGCCCGCCTGCCGCCACCACCAACACTAGCACCACAGCCGCTTCACTTGATCCGTCAGCAGAGTTATTTACACATCCGTTGGAAGAAATGAGTGATGCGCAAACATTAGTGCCAGAGGATGTAGATAACAGGGATATGTCCCAGGCAGGCAGCATCACACACATGGACGTACGATCTGATGATGATGATGTTGTACCCGGTGCTGCTTCCTTTGTTGAGTTGTCAGATACAAGTGAAGCGGTTGATGATGATGATGCGTCCGTGGATGTCATGTGGGTGCCCACTATAAGAGAAGAAGAACAGGAGGAAAGCTCAGATAGGGAGACAGAGAGGAGGAGGAGATGAGTTGGAAGCAGGGGGAGGTCATCGCAAGTAGCTAGTGGCACAGTCAGACAGCATGTTGACATGCTGTTGCCACCACCAGAATGCCGTCATTGCAGAGCTCAGCAGTGTGGCAATTTTTTGGTGTGTCTGCCTGTGACAACAGCAATGCCATTTGCAACCTGTGCGAAAAGAAACTGAGTCGTGGGAAGTCCAACACCCACCTAGGTACAACTTCTTTGTGAAGGCACATGATGTCACATCACAAACGCCAATGGGATCAACACATGAGTACAAGCAGCACACAAAGTCAAAGCCGCCATCCTCCTCCTGGTCCAGCATCTTCAGCCACGTCCACCACTGCTGCCCTGCTTGCCCCCTCTCAAACATCCGCCACTCCGTGTCTCACCATGAACAGTCCCTGATCATCTGCCCACAGTCAGGTGTCTGTCAAGGACATGTTTGAGCGTAAGAAGCCGATGTCACAAAGTCACCCCCTTGTACGGCAACTGACAGCTGGCTTGTCTGAACTCTTAGCCTGACAGCTTTCACCATACAAGCTGGTGGAGTTCAAATTTATAGCTATTGGGACACCGCAGTGGAAGGTACCCGTCCGAAATTTCTTTGCACAAAAGGCAATCCCCAACCTGTACACGATTGTGCAAAAGGAAGTAATGGCATCTCTGGCACACAGTGTTGGGGTAAGGGTCCATCTGACCACTGATACCTGGTCTGCAAAGCATGGTCAGGGCAGGTATATCACCTACACTGCGCATTGGGTAAACCTGATGATGGCTGCCAAGCATGGAATACGTGGCTCTGCAGAGGAGTTGGTGACACCGCCACGACTTGCAGGCAGGCCTGCTGCCACCTCATCTACTCCTCCTACTCCATCCTCTTCCATAACTTCCTCAGCTGAGTCCTCTTCTGCTGCTGCTATGTCTTGCTCCACATCAACGACACCCCCCAGCTCCACAGGTACTATTCCACATCCTGGATACGGCAGTGTCATGCCGTCTTGGGGTTGACTTCCCTGAAAGCAGAGAGCAACACAGGACCAGCACTCCTGTCTGCCCTGAACTCACAGGTGGATCAGTGGCTGACTCTGCACCAACTGGAGATTGGCAAAGTGGTTTGTGACAATGGAAGAAATTTTTTGGCGGCATTGAATTTGGGCAAGTTGACACATGTGCCGTGCATGGCACATGTGTGTAATCTGATTGTACAACGCTTTGTGCATAAGCACCCAGGCTTACAGGACGTCCTGAAGCAGGCCAGGAAGGTGTGTGGCCATTTCAGGCATTCCTACACGGCCATGGCACGCTTTACAGATATCCAGCAGCGAAACATGCCAGTGAGGCGCTTGATTTTAGACAGCCCGACACGTTGGAATTCAACACTCCTAATGTTCGACCGCCTGCTCCAACAAGAAAGGCTGTTAATGAGTATTTGTATGACCAGGGTGCTATGACAGCCTCTGCGGAGCTGAGGATTTTTTTGCCACGTTACTGGATGCTCATGTGCAATGCCTGTAGGCTTATGCGTCCTTTTGAGGAGGTGAAAAACCTGGTCAGTCGCAGTGAGGGCACCATCAGTGACATCATACCATTTGTTTTCTTCCTGGAGCGTGCCCTGGGAAGAGTGCTGGATCAGGCTGTAGATGAGCGTGAAGAGGAAGAGGAAGAGTTGTGGTCACCATCACCACCAGAAACAGCCTTATCAGCATTGCATGCTGGACCTGCGGCAACGCTGGAAGAGGATTGTGTGGAAGAGGAGTCAGAGGAGGAATGTGGCTTTGAGGAGGAGGAGGAAGACCAACCACAACAGGCATCCCAGGGTGCCTGTTGTCACCTATCTGGTACCCGTGGTGTTGGACGTGGCTGGGGGGAAGAACATACCTTCAGTGAGATCACTGAGGACGATGAACGGGACATGACTAGCTCGGCATCCAACCTTGTACAAATGGGGTCTTTCATGCTGTCGTGCCTGTTGAGGGACCCTTGTATAAAAAGGATGAAGGAGAACAACTTGTACTGGGTGTCCATGCTACTAGACCCCCGGTATAAGCAGAAAGTGCCTGAAATGTTACCGAATTACCACAAGTCGGAAAGGATGTAGCACTACCAAAATAAATTAATAAGTATGCTTTACACAGCGTTTAAGGGTGATGTCACAGCACAACGGCAATCTAACAGCGGAAGAGGTGAACATAATCCTCCTCCTCCGATGACCACGCCGGCAAGGAGAGGACGCTTTGCAGACGTGTTGTTGATGGAGGACATGAGGAGCTTTTTAAGTCCTATGCATCGCCATAGCCCTTCAAGGTCCACCCTCAGAGAATGACTCGACCATCAGGTAACAGACTACCTCGCCATAACCGCAGATATCGACACTATGAGGAGCGATGAACCCCTTGACTACTGGGTGTGCACGCTTGCCCTGTGGCCTGAGCTATCCCAATTTGCCATAAAACTTCTGTCCTGCCCGGCTTCAAGTGTCCTGTCAGAAAGGACCTTCAGTGCAGCAGGAGGTTTTGTCACTGAGAAGAGAAATCGTCTAGGTCAAAAAAGTCTAGATTACCTCACCTTTATTAAGATAATTGAGGGATGGATCCCAAAGGGACTGACAGTGGGCGATATAATTGATTTAAAAAGGCCTGATAGATGAGGTGCCTTGAGCTAATAATGGTCCACACGCTGCTGTATTTTATCCCTGAATGCCGGATGACTTGCGTGACTTATCCGCCACCAACTAGGGTTCAAGACGCAATGTTTTAGGGCACTTTCTGCCTGGCAAACTAACATCAATTTTTCTGGTCGCTGCAACTATACCTAATTTTTTGCATTTAAATTCTTTTATTGTCAGAAGGCGTACAGCATGTAATGAAAAACAAAGCATTTTTGAAGTCTTGCATAACAGTTGTGCAAAAATACATATTTACAATAAAGACATTTTGTAAAAGTTAGCTGGCTAGTCCTTCTTATTTTTACATTTTAGGTTAATAATTTTTCTTATTTTTTACTGTGATTGCAATTTTATAGATACCTAAAACATGGTAAAATAGACAATAGTAAAGAGTATATCTGCAGGAAACACCAAAGTCCTATTAGCTATCATCCCTCCAGCAGTATTAGCTTATTATTTACAATATCTAACCTGGGCAATTACCCTTAGGTTACCCTAGGGCAGGCTTCAGTAAGCGACCTCTCCTTTCCTGAGATGATTTTGCCGCTGGTTGCTTCGGAAGGGTCTCCAGGGCTCCCCACTCCGGTCCTTCCCCCAGTGTCGCTTCAACCAGTAACAAATGTTTTATATTTGTAAAGCGACCCAATGATCCCCCTTCATAGAGGTTTATCTTTACAAATTTTGGAGAACCACTTTAAGACCGATGTCCCCTGTTTCTGGGTAAGGGAGTGTGTGAAATGCCTCAGCCTACAGTAATTGTAATGTTCTGACAGCCGTAGCTCATGCTTGTCCCTCAGTTCCTCATATGTGAGCATCTGGCCCTTTACTAACCAGTCTATCTAGTTTCCTTGACCTCCACCAGTGTTGTGATGTTGTGCTCATGTGTTTCGGGGCCTGAGGGTGGTCAAGAATTGGGGTCATTTGGGTGGATCCAGGGAACAAACCTGTGTGTTTCTTGGCCCATTTCCAGTATGATAGTGAGTGTCTGATTAGAGGGTTTGGTGAGTTTTTAAGGCTCTGAGGCAATTCTGATAGCCAAGCCACCTTGTCCCAGGTTAAGGGCCTTAAAGTGTGGTTCTCTAAATACACCCAGGCAGGTTGATGCCCTATAGAATGTGCTATTGGGAGGAAGGATAACTGAGCTGCCTTGTGGTAATATTTTAAGTTTGGACACGATAGTCTCCCCTCTGACTTATGAAGGTACATCATTTTCTTTGTGATGCGTGAGGGAGAGTGGTTCCAGATAAACTGAAATATTTTCCTTTGAATATTTTCTAATTCTTTTTATTTAATCGGGATCGGGAGTGTTCGAAATATGTAGAGCAACCTAGGAAGGACATTCATTTTTATCGTATTTATTCTCCCTAGCCATGATAACCTATACTTTGTCCATTTATTCAGGTCATTAATTATTGTTTTATAAAGTTTGGAGTGGTTGGCTTTGTACAAGTCCTTTTAGCTTAGGGGTTAGTCAGATTCTAAGGTAGTTTATGTGGTTCTTATCTCACTTAATATTAAACTTCTCTAAGAGACCCTGCTTCTCTACTGCTGTTAAGTCAGTCGCTAGTGCTTCTGTCTTCTCTTTGTTCAGTTTAAGGCCAGAAAACTGACCAAACTCCTCCATAGTTCGAATCAACTCTGGGACCGATTGGGTAGGGTTTGAGAGCATACACAGCAGGTCATCTGCAAATAGACAAGTTTTGAAATGGTGATGGCCTATTTTTATGCCTGTGATCCCAGCGTTGGCCCTAATTGTCTGAGCCAGTGGTTCTATTGCTATTGCGAATAGATGGGGAGAAAGGGGGCACCCCTGTCTTGTTCCTCTTTCTATTTTAATTAAGGATCTCTCATCTCCCGGAATCTGTAACCTTGCCCTGGATGATTTGTATAATGAGTGTATGAGACTTATGAAATGACCTTTAATACCGAATTTTTCAAGCGTGGCGTATAGGTAGGTCCACTCCAGGGAATCAAACGCCTTTTCAATGTCAAAGGCCATAACACTGGCTTGAATTTTAGAGGCATTGGTGTGGTACAGTAGGTTCATGTCTTTTCTAATGTTGTCTCCCGCTTGCCTGTGGGAGACAAAGCCTACTTGGTCATTATGTATTAACTTAGGCAAGAAGGATGACATTCTATCCGCTATTATTTTTGACAGGATCTTTGTATCACAGTTAAGTAATGATATTGGCCTGTAGTTTTTTGGTTCTAGGGCATCTCGACCCTCCTTAGGTAATAGAGCGATATCTGCCCTGTTCAGCTCTGCTGGTGTTTGCTTGCCTTCTAGAACTCTGTTAGAGTGACCAAGTGCAGGCCTAATATGTCTATAATTTTTTTATAATATAAATTGGTGTACCCGTCTGGGCCTGGTGACTTACCAGGTTTGAGGTTCTGGACTGCTTTTCTCACTTCCTCTAGGGTCACTTTGGCATTTAAAGTCTCTAAGTAATTTTCTTCTATTAAGGGGAGATCACAGGAATTAAGAAATCCCCTCATTTTGTGTAGATCTATGTGTTTTGTTGCTGTATAAAAGGTATTGTAAAATTTTGTCAAAATCTTCTGGATCTTATTTGGGTTCGTTGTTTTTTCTCCCTTCAAGGCCTTAATTTGAAGTATCCTATTTTATGTTGTTTTGGTTTGTAGTTTCCTGGCTAGTAACGGGCCAGGTTTATAGGCTTTATTGAATCCGATAGGAATAAATAGTACAACTGAACACACCACTCCTATTTGGTGGCACCTTAGATTGCACACGCAGTGCCCCATTTTGAAGTGGGAGGACCGACCAAGCATCTTTTTCCATCTCCCGCTTCCAAAAATCCATGTCATATACATGTCCTCTGATAGGTTACGTAACAGGTAGCAAACTCATAGGAGTAAATAGTACAAGTTAATACACCATTCCTATCTGGTGGCAAATTACATTGCACGTGCAGTGCCCCAAATTCGAAGTAGAAGGTCCGACCAAGCATCTTTTTCCATCTCCCGCTTCCAAAAATCCATGCCATATACACGTCCCCTAATAGTGGACGTAACATGGATTAAACCAATAGGAATAGTACTACTTAACAGTACACACCTTATAATAATGCAGGCAGAGGCAACGCAGAGAGAGGAGTCTGAAGAAGAGGATTCAGAGGAGGAAGGTGGCTTTGAGGAGGTGGAAGACCAAACACAGCAGGCGTACCAGGGGGCTTGTTGTCACCTTTCGGGGACCCTTGGTGGCTGTGTGGAGGAAGAGACCTTCAATGACATCAGTGAGGACAAGGAATGGGACATGGCTAGCTTGGTATCCAACCTTGTGCAAATGGGGAGTTTGCGGTTGTGCAAAGGGACTGTTTGCGGTTGTTTGAGGTTCATTAAACGGGGAGATTGGTCTGTTACTGTGAAGCGGGTGTAACCCTTACACTACGTGATTGATACAACATCATACCTGATGTTTTAAAGCATGTTATTCCAAACAATTTAGGAATGTTAGGTGATTTATGCCCTTTGTGGCTTAAAACCAGACTCTGCATCAACTATGTAATTTTCCGTGTGAGTTTTGCCATGGATCACCCTCCGGCATGCCACAGTCCAGGTGTTAGTCCCCTTGAAACAACTTTCCCATCACTATTGTGGCCAGAAAGAGTCCCTGTGGGTTTTGAAATACGCCTGGCCATTGAAGTCTATGGCGGTTCGCCGGGTTCGCCCGTTCGCGAACATTTGATGGAAGTTCGCGTCTGCTGTTCGCTAACTGAAAATTTGATGATCGCGACATCACTAATAGACCCCCATCGTTATGTAGATGGAGTCATCAGGCACTGAGCTGGGATAGGGAATGCCTGGAGACTCCTCCCAGTGGGGATTTAAATGGAATGAATCCCCACGGCATGACGTCAGGGCTTTCTATTGGCTACTAGAGCTTTTTCTCATCTGTAAAGCTTGCTCTAGGTGCCTCCCACACTGAACACTCCTTCTCACAAGGCAAGGATTTATGCATGAGTGCCCTAACTTAAGGGAGTAAAGTTTACCATAGCGAGTCTGCTGCAACTGCGGCCCTCGCGAAGACAATGCGAGACCTGTAGCAGTTTGAAAATAAAAGCCTGCACAAATTACAGCCCGTAACACTTGCAAAATGGAAAGCGGCACTTAACAAAAAAAATATACGACCCGTGGCACTTAGAAAAAAAAAATACAAGGTCAAAAAAATAAGTAGTTAACGGCCGAACCGCGCACATACAAAAACAACAATAATACCACCAAAATTTGCAAAAATACCAAAAAAACACCACTCACAGCACTGGGGGACAGGCACGACATCTGGAAGTCTGGTTGCACGACAATTTAACCATAAATTGCGAGTTTCAACACACAAAAAGCGAGAGAAAAAAAAGGTGGCCGAAAAAAATTAAGAACTGGACTACACGACCGTTAAACACACAGAAAGCCACCAAGCACATAAGACTTTTACACAGGCACGTACGAGGTATAAAATACACTATTAGGGACAACGGACAATGCTCCACACCCGCGTTACGCATAGACAATCATCGCCATTTTACAACACTAACTTACAACTAATAACATTACCATTACAAAATGCATAATTACACAGCTAAACAAACGGGTTGACCTCGCTCACACAGTCTATTTACACTGCACACTTCACACATTGCTGACACACCTCAGGTCAGCAACAGTACATTGTATGCTGCAGCAAAATCAAAACAGATTATTAGCTCTTCAGGATATTGATTGCCGGATATATCAATTACAAATATGTAAAGTATATTAATTTATTATTTCATTAATTAATTAGCATTAAAAAAAAAAAATATATATATATATATATATATATATATATAAAAAAAAGGACCAGGGGAGAGGATCGCAATGAGCCACAAAGGCGTTCAGCGTGGGGCTGACAATGAGCGCCAAGGGTGCTCAGAGGAGCAAAAGTACAGAGAGGAGAGGCTCTCAATGAGCGTCAAAGCCAATCAGTGCACCCCTTGCAATGACTGACAAAAGTGATCAGAACACAAAAACTGCATGAGCGGAGAACCTCGCAATGAGCACTGAAGGCGCTCATTGCAAGCCACGCCGTGAGCGCCAAAGGCGCTCAGTGCGGGGCTCATAATCAGTGCACAGGGTGCTCAGACAACCAAAAGTAGAGCAGAGGAGAGGATCGCAATGAGCGCCAAAGGCGATCAGCAATCCCCTTGCAATAAGCTCCATAGGTGCTCACACCACCAAACTTACACAAGCAGAGACCCTTGCAATGAGCGCCGAAGGCACTCATTTCAAACCACGTGATGAGCCCCAAAAGTGCTCAGCGCGGGGCTCACAATGACTGCAGATGGTGCTCAGAGGATCAAAAGTACACCAGGGGAGAGGTTCGCAATGAGCGTGAAGGTGCTCAGACGACCAAAAACCTTACATTGTGTGCCAAACAGCATTCCCAGCCTTACAATTTTATTGCTGTCATTTTTTGACGGGCAAGTCGCTAGTATTTAATAATGAGCAAGAGCAAATCCTGGGAATTATAGACTTGTAAGTCTCACTAATTTTCATAAATTAGAGATATGAGCAACTAAATGACACATGGGTTTTAATATGATTACATGTAAAGTTTTGCATTTGGGAAGAAAAAATAGCCATGCAATTGTTTAATATTAATGGAGCAAATGTAGGGGTATCATGGATATGGAAAGGGATTTGGGAGTACTTGTGGACAACCATCTAGATAACAGTGTCCAATGCCAAGGCACATAAAATATTAGCATGTATTAAGAAGAGTATAGAAGCAAAGGAAGCAAATATAACTGCCCTCTTTGCTCTGCTAACAACCTTCTTCTTTCCTCCTCTCACTCCAGCCTCCAGGAGTTTTCTCATGCTGCCGCTATTCTTTGGAACTCCTTGCCTTGCTCCACTAGACTATCCTCCTCCCTCAAAACCTTAAAAACGTTACCAAAAACAAATTTGTTTAAAGAAGCTCATCACCTCCAATCTTAATATGCCCAATGTTTTTTATCACTGCTTTACTGTAAATTTGCAAGTTTTCGATCTTGTGTCGGTGCTTTAGGGAAAGCACTGTGTACTTTTGATTTTAAGCTCAATAAAAAGGCCCTCCATTCTTTTGCAATATGTTAAAAAAATTGATTTGTACTGAACCCCTATACAGCGCTACAGAATAGGTTGACGCATTGCAAATAAAAGATAATAATAATAATAATAAAAATAATAATATTTACTCTTATATTTAAATCATACTATTTGATATCCTTAAAGATTAAGGATATTAAAATATCCTTAAAGATTACCAAAGATTATTCTAGATAATCTGTGCTCTTTGTCCCAATAAGTAAATTACTGATTTTTTCCAAAAAGGAATTTCATATTTTTGTATGATTTATATTAACAGCATAAGCTAATATCACAGAAGGACATTTGTTTCCATTGTGCAAAAGGACATCGTTCAAACTTGTTTGTGGAGTCAATGAATAGTCACCATTCTGTTGTTTTATGATCATGACAAAGGGCATCCATTAAAGATCAAATATTGTTACAGTAAACTAAATAATTTTCAAAAAGAAGGATTAAACTCATCTTGGTGGTTTGAAAACAAAAAAACAAACACTTTAGACATTAAGTCTAGACCATAAAACGTTTACCTGTTTTTTTAGATGAATGCAAATCCCTAACAAGGTCATTTAAATCACCAAATTAGGGTCATGTTGCTCCTTGGCTAACATCATAATTTTCCAATTTGTCATCCTCTAAAGTTACATTTTTGTACAGGTAAGTCCTTATTGTGGGGAGCTGGCCTCATAGCAGGTGGCAAATTTGGATATTTCACTTTGTGTTTGGATTTAAATGTTATTCCTGTTTGATTGGCAAAGGAACTGCAAAGGGCATATTGCGGAAACCCCATCCTGTCAGAATACTAATACATGTGACACAAGATAGTAGTTTATATATAAATTCACGTTTGGGGACAACTTGGGTGTATAACAACTTGGGTGTATAACAAAAACAAGGCAGTTATGGTATTTTGTACCCTACTTAGAAACTGAATTTGACATATTTTCCTTAGCACCACTTAATTTGTTTACTGTACAGTAGAATACTTATATATATATATTGATTCTTAAAGATCTTATATACAAGTTCATTAATCTTGCATAGTGTTATAAAAGTGTAAAACATGTATATCCATTTCCATTACATAAAAAAATCTTCAGACAAATATGTGAAGCAGAGTGTTTTGGGGCCTGAAATATTTTTCTCTATTTGCAGTGTCAGAGACCAGGCATATAGTATTAGATTGGCTTCTATGGAGTAGTATAACTATTATGATAGCTATAGTAATTAATTGTTTATACTTTTTTGCTACAAATGTTCATCCATTTGCTATTAATAAATAGCAGCAGCATTATGCCAAATTAATACATCAGTGCTCACATCTTTGCAGATGCTCTCTGGAGAGTACATAAACATTATCCCCATTTTATTCTTGACTAACTTAATATTAGATATATTAATTTGTATGCATCACTTTCTGTTTCAAGACAAAATGGTCCCATGTGTGACAAGAACATGGAGTGCATTTTAAAAATAATATCACACACTTCATTGTCACTACAAAGGCTAAACAAATCACTGAAATGTTATGCCATTATCTTCTATAAATAAACTCTGACTCCTAGAAGCTGAAATACAGACAATGACCCCCAAATCACAATTGCATGAGCCCATAATGGAGCCTGTAAATGTTTTAGCTACTTGCATTCGATTTGCAAGTTACAGGCTCAAAAGCAGTTGTAAAAAAAAAAAACGTAACTCCATCCTATCTCCTCCTTTGATGTTTCAAGGCCAAAAATGTTACCAGTGCTAAAGATGCAAAATCAATACTCAATTACAACAATTCAACAAGCTTGCAATTGACTTCAAACCCATAAATGTCAAATGTATAAAAAAAATAAACTAATACTAGATAGGACTCCCAAGTGTGTTAAACACCTGTTCGTAACACTGCAAAAGCAAATAAATACTGTATAATACTGTACTTACAAAGACTGGGAAAGCAAAAAAAGGCATTAGAAATAATTGCACAACAGTCTTAAGCTCGCAAATCTGCAATAACAAAATATGTCTTTTAAGTTATATTTCCGTGTAATATCAATTGCGGGATTCAATGGGTTAATACATATCATGGAATCTACATGGACTAGAACAGTTGCTTTATTGATTTATACATTTCTGGATTGCAAGTCTGATCACGAATCGTACTTCTAAACACTAATTGATTGTAGTTTAAACTCCATGTTTTACTGACATCATGACGATCTAATTTACTATTGGCTCTCTCTGAAATGTAACTTTGGGAATTCCTTAATTGATCACGATCATGCCTTGAAATGCTACTTACGGGTTCATAGTTTGCGTGTGGTGGCTATGAGCCTGTAATTGAGGGGATGAGTAGATCTAGAGATGTAGAAAATGTGTACCCTGCAGCCAAAATGTCTGGTTCCATGTAATTACGGGCTTGGAATTAAATAGGGCCCTGTATATGTCCCTCATAGATGCAAAGGATAAAAAAGAGGAGGAAAAGTTAAGTAGTGGGTTATTTGACCACTAAAAATTTTTCCACAAGAAAGATAAATGGGTGGCAGAGATTGTATCACTGGATGTTTTTTTTCTGAAATGAATTAATCTCCAACCCAGGCACCAGTGCAAGTGTCAATGAGGTAGGTTCACTAATCTATCACAAAGGATGTGAAGGTCCGCAACACATTGTTTTCCATAGTAGATAGTCATTGCAGCTGATGTAATGCTTAGTGAATCTAGAGGAGTGTTAGTTTCAATTTTCTAATTCTGTTTGAGTCTCACCACAATATTACCCATAAAGTTGTGAGGAACTAAATTGTAAGACTAGGAATATAAAAATAAAAATAAAATGTATTTCTGAGTTTTAATATCACTCCTCTTTTAAAATATGATCTAGACTGATTCAGGCTCAGTATGTGGTAACGGCTTCTCCATACACAGAGAAGGCAAATGGCATTGCAATGACATTAAACACATAGATAAGGCATACATATATAAATATTTTACTGACTTAACTTACTGGCATGAGGCTCTGATTGGTTTAATAGTTTCACTTGAGCCTGAGTCTTCCTACATCAGCCTACACTTGCAGGGATCATTTCTTTAATAACCTTCATACCAATTTGTTAGCAATTTCTGGATAAACTGCCTTAAAGGGAAATGGGTGTTTGGAAATATGTAGCAAACTTAAGAAATGCAACATGAGATGTAGCCTTATCTAACCTGCCTAGCTTAAAATCCTGACTAAGCTTCCATTATGTGGTGCAACATGAAGATCTACAGGCTCCACAATGGCTGGGGGTCTACAGGCTCCACAATGGCAGTTATAGCTTCATACTATCAGAACACCCTTTGCAATTTATTACATTATATTGAATTAATGTCACTTAGAAACAATAATATGCGGAGCTGGGGCTAGTGAGGATGTCCAGGGAGGTAGCTGGGTTACAGTTACAAGGGGAAGCAGGGGGAACAGGAGGAGGCAGGCCAGTTCTGAGTTGGCAAACACCAACAGATTTGCCAGATTGAGTGAAACTGTTGGGGATGTCCATTCAGGAATGGCAATGCCAGATAGAGCTGTTCCCTTTAACAGCCGTGAGAACCGCTCTACTGGAGGAGTGGGAGGGCAGCATAGGCAGAGCAACAGACAGGTTTTGGTTGTAGGGGACTCTATTATTAGGAAGGTAGACAGGGTGATTTGTCACCCAGATCCCAGCAATCGAACAGTTTGCTGTCTCCCGGGTGCTCGGGTTCGTCATGTTGTGGATCGGGTAGACAAATTATTGGGAGGGGCTGAAAATGAACCAGCAGTCTTGGTACATATTGGTACCAATGACAAAGTTAGTGGAAGATGGAGTGTCCTAAATAATGATTTTAGAGAACTAGGTAATAAGCTGAAGGCAAGGAACTCCAAGGTAGTATTTTCTGAGATACTACCAGTGCCAGGTGCTAGCCCAGGGAGGCAGAAGGAGCTTAGGGAGGTTAATGCGTGGCTAAAGATGTGGTGCACTAAGGAGGGGTTTGGGTTTTTAGAGCACTGGGCTGACTTCTCACTTCGGTACAATCTCTACAGTAGGGATGGATTGCACCTTAATGATGAGGGAGATTTGTACTAGGGGATAGGATGGTAGAAAGGCTGGAGGAGTTTTTAAACTAGTAGTTGGGGGGGGAGGGACTAGATATAAGTAATAGGGTAGAAAGTGTAGAGGCTATAAGGGATGAATTAACAACTCATAGGGGAGGAGATGGGGGGAGGGGTAGTATCGTCAATAGGGAGGTAGTACTAAGTAATTCAAGTACAGTGGCAGGCACTTCAAGTATAGACTCATAACATAAGGTGTATGCTTGCTAATGCCAGAAGTTTGCCAGGAAAAATGGGAGAGTTAGAATTATTAGCAATTAATGAAAAATGGGATTTAACAGGCATTACTGAAACGTGGTGGGATAAAAACTCATGACTGGACTGTTAATCCGGATGGTTATAACCTATTTAGGAAAGATAGAGGCAATGGTAAACGAGGAGGAGGGATTTGTCTGTATGTTAAGCCTGAATTTAAGCCTATAGTCAGAGAAGATATTTATGGTGGACCTAGTGATAAAGCTGAATGT
Source organism: Discoglossus pictus (assembly GCA_027410445.1). Lineage (NCBI taxonomy): Eukaryota > Metazoa > Chordata > Amphibia > Anura > Alytidae > Discoglossus > Discoglossus pictus. The sequence continues at coordinate 79,481,067 of CM050169.1, forward strand.
TTGTGGGTAGAGTTAAATAGCGGAGCAGCAAATTCCAAAAGAATATTAGGAGTATGCTATAAAACCCCAAATATAGCTGAAAGTATGGAAATACAATTATTGTTACAGATTGAAAATGCAGCTAGGCATTTTCAAGTTCTAATAATGGGAGATTTTAATTACCCTGAAATAAACTGGATAAATGAGACCAGCAGTTCATCTAAGGGGAGCAGGTTCTTGAGTACACTCAGGGATCATTATCTGGCCCAGGTTGTACAAGAGCCTACTAGAAATGAAGCTATCTTAGATTTACTCATCACAAATAATATTGATATAGTCTCTAATGTTGGAATAGGGCAACCTTTGGGAAACAGTGATCACAACACAGTCTCGTTTGAGATTGAATTAAAAAAACAAAATTTTAAGGGGCCAACAAAAACTCTTACTTTTAAAAGGGCAGATTTTAACGGTCTAAGGGCAGCAATACAAAGTATAGACTGGGACAGAGAACTGGCAGGTAAAAACACTGACCACAAGTGGACAACATTTAAATCCTTACTAAATATACATACACATCGGCTTTAATGATATAGGAATCACAAGGTTGTGGAGACCAGCAGCCAATAATCCAGTTTAGCAACTTGTAGGTGAAACATGAACAAGCTTTATTGAAGTGATCAGAAACCACACAATAATCTGGCAAGGTACATAAACAGGAAGTGCCTTATATAGGCCAAGGACCAGACACCTGACCAGACACAGCTGAAGAGACTAGTCACTGATGCTATTGCTAGCAGAGTCAAGGTTATCAGATCTCCAGGAATTTCACAAGGGCAGGCTGGCGCAGTGGTAGGGAAGAGGCCCAGCAGCCTGGGGAAGAGGGTTCAAAACCCAGCAGAGTCAATTCCTCATATTACCCCCGCCTCTATAGGTGCAGCCTCTGGATGCCCTATTACCCGGTTTAGCAGGGTACTGCACATGAAAAGACCGAAGGAGATCAGGAGCGTGAATATTGTCCACTGGTTCCCACGAACTCTCCTCCTCACCATAGCCTTTCCAGCAAACCAGATACTGAAGCTTGTTGCGGAAGATCCTGGAGTCCAGAATTCTCTCCACCTCGTATTCATCCTCACCATCCCCAAGGACTGGAGGTGGGGCAGGCAGGGCTCAGCCAGGGAAAGTGTTGACATGGAAAGGTTTCAGCAGTGCAACGTGAACCACCGGATGTATTTTCATGGAATCTGGACGTTGCAAACGAAAAGTGACAGCATTGATCTGAGCGATGATCTCAAAAGGTCCCATGAACCTCTGACCCAATTTATGAGAAGGAACCCTAAGCTTAAGATTCCTTGTTGACAGTCAAACCTTGTCACCAACATGATAAACTGGGGCCTCCGTTCTATGCCTATCAGCAGCTCTCTTGTAACATTCCTGAGCCTTCGAAAGAGTCTCCTTCAACAGGTCTTGGGAATCTCGTATGGTGGTTAGCCGATCAGTGACTGCAGGAATGGAAGTAGTAATTGGGAGACTCACTAGAAAGGTTGGATGGTAACCATAGTTGGTAAAAAATGGGCTCAAAGAAGTGGAGCAGTGTTGGGCATTGTTATAGGCAAACTCCGCCGTGGGTAGAAAATCCAGCCAGTCATCCTGCAGGTAACTAATATAGCACCGCAAATATTGCTCTGGTTGGTTCGCTCAGTCTGTCCATTACTTTGCGGATGAAAAGATGATGACAGATTTACATTAATACCTAGATTAGAAAAAAAATGTTTTCAAAAACGAGATATAAACTGCACTCACCTGTCACAAACTACTTCATCGTGCACTCCATGCAAGTGAAATGTTTCCCGAATAACCCGTTCAGCCGTCTGTTTAGCTGAAGGGAGACCACGAGCTGGTATGAAATGACCCATCTGAGTTAACCTGTCCACAACAACAAGAATGTTAGTGTGTTCCTTAGAGGGAGGTAGTTCCACAATAAAATCCATGGATATAGATCCCCAGGGACGATGAGGAATCAGAAGAAGCTGAAGCAAGCCAACAGGGGATGAGCGAGGAGTCTTATGTCTGGCACATACATCACAAGAGGACACATACTTCTCAACATCCTCAACATCCTCATTCGGCCACCAAAAGGATTGGGCAAGTAGCTCTTGTGTCTTTCGGATTCCTGGATGACCTGCTGGTTTTGAGTCATGGTAGAGATGTATAAGGTCCAGTCGCCCTGACTCCGGAGCAAACAGACGTTGTTGAAAAATCCAAAACCCATTAAGCATCGTCATATGGAGATCACGAGGAGGATCACGAAGAACTGGGTCTTCAGCGTAGCCCTTTTTAATGCGAGACATCAGATCAGAAGGAAATGTAACTCCTATAAATATATCCTCCGGCAAGATGGTGGTCTTGGTTACTGTAGTATGGAGGGGGTCAGCTATTCTAGACAAGGCATCCGCCTTACCATTCTTGGAGCCAGGATGGTATGTAACCCAAAAATTAAACCTCGAGAAGAATAGGGACCAGCGTGCTTGTCTGGCTGACAGTCTCTTTGCTGATCGAATACATTCCAGATTTTTGTGATCTGTGAGGACAGTAATTGGATGGGTAGCTCCCTCCAAGTGATGTCTCCATTCGGTGAAGACAACTTTTATAGCCAATAGTTCTTTATTCCCTATGTCATAGTTTCTTTCTGCTGGCACCATCTGGCGGAAATAGAAGGCACACGGATGTAACAGCATCTTAGGTCCAGTCCTTTGAGACAGTATAGCACCAACAGCTGAATCAGAAGCATCAACTTCCACAATAAATGGTAATTCCGGCTGAGTATGTACCAGGACAGGGGCAGAGGTAAACAGAGTCTTTAATCGGGAAAATGCGGTATCAGCCGTATCGCACCACTGAAAAGGAGTCCCTTTACGTGTGAGTTCAGTGATCTGTGTAATAACGGCAGAGAAATTCTTAATGAAACGCCTGTAAAAATTGGCAAACCCCACAAATCTCTGAACATCTTTTTCATTCTTGGGGATGGGCCAGTCCAGCACAGCTTTAATTTTACTTGCATCCATACTTAAACCTTTGGGAGTTATTACATATCCCAGGAATTGAATTTTTATGTTTGTTCAAACTCACATTTTTCTAGTTTAATGTATAGGTGGTGGGTACGAAGGCGCTTCAGAACTATACGGACCTGTTTTCTGTGGTTTTCAAGATTTTTAGAGAATATTAGGATATCATCCAAATGTGCCACAACAAACTGATCCAGGAGATCTCGTAGTACATCATTGATAAGATGCTGGAAAGTTGCAGGGGCATTACAAAGCCCAAATGGCATTACTAGATATTCTTAATGCCCGTACCTGGTTCTGAAAGCTGTTTCATTCATCATTTGGTCTTATGCGAACCAGATTATATGCCCCCCGAAGATCTAGCTTCGTAAATATTTTAGCTGAGCGAAGTCTCTCCAAAAGTTCAGGAATGAGAGGCAAGGGGTAGCGGTTTTTAACAGTGATGTTATTAATGTCCCTGTAATCAACGCATGGTCGTAGGATGCCATCTTTCTTCTCTACAAAGAATATAGGAGCTCCTGCTGGAGAAGTAAATGGTTGAATAAAGTCTTTGGCAAGATTTTCTTGTATGTATACACGAAGATCTTTCAATTCAGGCTCAGAAAGGGAATATATACGGCCAAATGGGATAGCAACCCCAGGCAACAGCTCTATTGGGCAATCATAAGGCCTGTGGGGTTGAAGCTGACCAGCATTCTTCTTATCACAGACATCTGCAAAATCCCGATATTGTAGAGGAAGCTTAGTCAAGTTTGTAGCAACCATTTCATTAATTGTTGTGGCAACAGGTGTTACCTTAGAGGGTTGACAATTCATTAAGCAGTGTTCTGAAGGAAAGGACAAAGTTCTGATCTTCCAATCAATCTGTGGGTTATGCAGAGCAAGCCAAGGTACCCCCAAAATCACTGGAAACTGTGTTGAGGAAATAAGGTGGAAAGAGATAGCCTCATGGTGATTCACTTCCAGAGTCAACTTTAAGGGCACAGTCTCATGTGTCACCGGGCCTGACGTAAGTGGAGAACCGTCTACTGCTCCATTAACACAGGTGAAGAATTAGGGATAGACTGAATTATATTTCCTGCTGCAAATTTAATGTCCATAAAGTTTCCGCCTGCTCCAGAATCTATCATAGCTGTAGTTGAAATTTTACGATCACCACATTGCAACGTGATAGGCACCACAAAATGAGGATGTTGAGTCAACATACCCTCTTAACCATGAGCCAGAGAAAACAAGGGTTGTGTGACAGAATCCAGTTGATCTAAAATCTGGGATTGGTGTCGAATCTGTGCGCCCTCAGCAGCCATAGCTATTGTTCTTTTGGATTTGCTAGGGCAATTGACGGCATAGTGCCCTGCACTACCACAATACAGGCATAAATTGTGAGTGCGTCGCCACTGTTTTTCTTCATTGGATAATGGCCCTCTTATTAAATTTACCTGCATAGCCTCAGGCTCAGAGTCTGTAGGTGTTTGTGGGATCGGAGTAGAAATTCTTGAATAGGAAATTTGAGTAGTGCTTGGTCTAAAAGAGCCCTGTCTTTCCAATCTTCTTTCAGAAAGTCTCCGATCAATACGGATAGCCAAACACACAAGTGCATCAAAGTCAGCAGGAAGATCAACACGAGCTAGCTCATCTTTTATAGCTTCTGAGAGACCTGAAGTGGAACCTCTGGGCTGATTGGTTCCAGGTAGTATCAGCAACCCACTGTCTGAATTCAGCAGCATATTCAGCCACCAAGCGCCTCCCTTGATGCAAATGCAGGAGAGTGGCTTCTGCTTTAGCACATTGATTTGGGTCATCAAAAACTAGGCACATGGCCTCAAGAAAGTCATTTAGATTACCTAAGACTGGACTGTCCTGTTCCAGAAGAGGGGAGCCCCAAGCCAGGGCTTCATCTTTGAATAGGGAAAAAATAAATACCACCTTCTCTCTTTCAGATGGAAATCAGTGAGGTAACATCATGAAGTGCAAATGGCATTGATTTAGGAAACCCCTACATTTTTTGTGATCTCCTCCAAACTTTTATGGTAGGGGCAAGCGGGCATCTTGTGCAGGTGTAACAGTAGCAGCCGCAACATCACGTGCCCTGTAGCTGGTATACTCACTGTGCATTGACTGAACTTTATTTTGCAGTTCAGCTACCTGGTCCTGCAGCACTTGAATGGTCTGTGCCTGGCTCTGCACAGTTCTTGCAAATTAAGCAACCTGCTGGGCCAATGCAGAATCTGACCCGGCGGTCTCCATGAAAGGGCCAGATTATTCTGTAATGAAATAGGAATCACAAGATTGTGGAGACCAGCAGCCAAGGTCAGCAATAATCCAGTTCAGCAACTTGTAGGTGAAACAGGAACAAGCTTTATTGAAGTGATCAGGAACCACACAATAATCTGGCAAGGTACATGAACAGGAAGTGCCTTATATAGGCCAAGGACCAGACACCTGACCAGACACAGCTGAAGAGACTAGTCACTGATGCTATTGCTAGCATAGTCAAGGTTATCAGATCTCCAGGAATTTCACAAAGGCAGGCTGGCGCAGTGGTAGGGAAGAGGCCCAGCAGCATGGGGACCAGGGTTCAAAACCCAGCAGAGTCAATTCCTCACATCGGCATATACCGTGTGGGAATAAAAGTAAAAGGAGTAAATCCCATCCAATGTGGCTTAACAATGATTTAAAGATCAAGATAAAGAGTACAAAACAGGCATTTAAATTATACAAACAAGAGGGGACAGAGACTGCTTTACAGGAATACAAGGAAATCAACAAGGCGATTAGACTGGCTAAAATAGAAAATAAAAAATGAATTGCAAAAGAGAGTAAGACTATTTTTTTAGTATATTAATGGGAAGAAGGAGAGGAAGGAAGCTATAGGAACATTACAATGTGACACAGGCCGTCTGATAATTAGTGACCAAGAAAAGGCAGATGAGCTAAATAGGTTCGTTTCTTCGGTATACACAAGGGAGGTACCAGTGGGTGGGACACGGCAACATAATGGGGCTACACTACCTTTGCCAAATAATTGGTTAACACAGGAAGTAATCCAAAAGAGGTTGGAAAAAAGAAATGTTAATAAAGCCCCGAGTCCTGATGGAATACATCCAAGGGTACTAAGGGAACTGGGTTCTGTAATAGCCAAACCATTATATTTAATTTTTCAAGATTCACTCAACACAGGGTCTCTACCAGATGACTGGAGAAAAGCTGATGTGATACCTATATTTAAAAAGGGAGGAAGAGCAAATCCGGGGAATTATAGACCAGCAAGCCTCACTTCTGTAGTGGGGAAGCTTTTAGAAGGGTTAATAAGGGATAATATACAAGAATATGTCTATTTGAACAGGATTATAAGTAGGAATCAACATGGATTTATGAGGGATAGGTCATGTCAAACAAATCTAATTAGTTTCTATGAGGAGGTTAGAAGGAACCTGGATCAAGGCAACTCAGTGGATGTAGTCTTTTTTGATTTTGCTTTTGATACAGTGCCACATGGGAGACTATTGTGCAAACTAAGAGACACAGGAGTTGCAGTAAATATCTGCTCATGGATTGATAGCTGGCTAAAAGGCAGGAAGCAAAGGGTTGTAAATGGAACATACTCTGATTGGACTAATGTGGTAAGTGGGGTTCCTCAGGGCTCAGTATTAGGTCCTCTCCGTTTTAACATATTAACTAATGACTTAGAGGTAGGATGGGAGTGTGGTGTCTCCATTTTCGCTGATGACCCAAAGTTGTGCAAGGTAATTAAATTAGATAATGATGTGCTTATTTTTTTCAAATAAAATTGAGGAATGGGCATCTAAATGGCAGATGAGATTTAATACGAATAAATGTAAAGTTATGCATCTGGGAAGGAAAAATAGCAACAACTATATATGTGATGGAGCAAATCTAGTTGTATCCGATATTTAAAGGTATTTGGGAGTGCTTGTGGACAACCACCTATGTAACAGTGCTCAAAGCCAAGCAGCAGCTGAAAAAGCAAATAAAATATTAGCATGTATTAAGAAGGGTATAGAAGCCAGGGAAGCAAATATAATTCTGCCACTATACAAATCTCTAGTACGCCCTCATTTGGAATATGGAGTACAATTTTGGGCACCACTTCATAAAAAGGACATTTTAGAGCTGGAAAAGGTACAGAGGAGGGCAACAAAACTAATAAGGGGAATGGAGGGGCTAAGATATGAAGAAAGACTAACCAAATTAAACTTATTTTCTTTAGAAAAAAGTCGTCTAAGAGGAGATATGATTACCTTATATAAATACATCCAGGGTCAGTATAAAGATTTGTCAAGGGAGCTTTTTGTGCCAAGAGATTTTCAACTGACAAGAGGACATCCCTTGAGGTTAGAAGTAAAAAGATTCCACCTTAAAGAAAGAAAAGGGTTCTTCACAGTAAGGGTGGTTAATCTGTGGAATTCTCTACCAGAGGAGGTGGTGACAGCGAATTCGATAGATAACTTTAAAAGGAGAATGGATTTATTTCTAATTAAAAAGGGAATTCAGGGTTATCATGTATAAGTAGAGAGGCAGTATTGATCCATGGAGAAGTCCGGTCGCCGGTGTCTGGGATTAGGAGGGAATTGATTATTTATTTATTTTTTATTTTTAAATACAACTAATTAATTAATAGTTAATCCGCATATTGCAGATCAGAGGAGATCTTAAAAGGTTGAACTTGATGGACTGAAAGTCTTTTTTCAACCTTAAATACTATGGCCCTCATTCTATTATCGGCCGTAAATCAGCCGCAAAGCTGCGACTCCTTGCGGGGCTCCCGTTACCTTGCAATTCAAATAGACGGCGCCGCAAGGATACCCCCTTACGGCCGGCCGTATATCATGCAACCGGCCGTAAGCTCAGAAATCTTTAAAAGCAAAAATAAATTCAAGACGGCACTGTAAAGCTCTGTAAATGCTAGGGATCATAATGGGGGACATGAGGATTAATAGCAACCCCCTCTCAAACTTGCACAGCAGCCCAAATCCGAGATTTTATTAACTGTTTATTTTCCGGCCGCAGCGTGGGCGGGTCTGAGGTGCTCCAAGCCCTCTGGACTTTTTCCATAGATATTTGACATAAATTAAAATAAAATGTAATTACGGATTTTAGTGTAGGGGAATGTTGTGCTATGAATGCTAACACCTACAATAACTTTATAGTCTCCTCAGAGTGCAGGATGGCTTTATTATGGCTTTATAATGTGCTTAATTGTGTGCCTGCGGGACCTTTTTGCTGCAAGTCAGCTGCGGCTCGGTTTTAGCCTTGCAAAGAGGGTTCCGGGAGCAATTGAATAGCAACCAGGATTTTCTTGTGGCCGAAACTCTTGCGGCCGTTTAAGATCAAAGGCTTTCCTCCGGCGTGTGCGGCCGCAAGGGATAACAAGGCGCCGGCCGCAAGCCTGCCGGAGTCCCCGGCCGGAAGGGAATAGAATAGGCAAATAGCTTGCGGCCGGTCTTTGCGGCCCCGCATCTCCTGAGGCCGATAATAGAATGAGGGCCTATGTAACTATGTAACTATGTACTGCATTGTTCATGCTGCTTTATACCTGTTGTACTGTTGTCACCCTCCCTGTGTTTGGCCCATATTCTATGCTCTTTGGCTCTGATACAATACAAATAATTAAACAGTAGTGATAACATACAAATGAATGACAAATGGAGCTATAACTCATGATTTTAACTTAAGCTATACATTCATCACTCTGCTAAGCTGTATTATTTATAACCATTGACTCTCTCTGGCTAATTCAGTTGGTATTAATAAATAGATTTGAATTAAAAAAATAATTTATGTAGTTTTTTATCAGGGTTTCCAACTCTCTAACTAAGTTGAATTTCAGCCAATGTCAGTATTCCCTTTCACATATGGTTTAAAGCAGAAAAAATATTTAATTAGTTTAAGAGATCTGGAGGCTTTCTCCTGTCAACTAAGGAGTAGTAATATAGTTGTGTGAGTGATACTTGTTTTACAATTAAATCTACAGCTCTTTGAACTTCCTTTTAGTTTGAATTAAGTTTAAACGGATTTTACTTAATAGTTATCATGCAAAACACAACTCTGGTAATGTTTAAAACATGCTTTTTCAAATGTATCAAAAAATAGTGTTCCATGTTTGTTTAATATTTAACATAATAACATAATAACATTGCCCTATTCTATTGCCGAATTCGTAAATGTATACACACTTAAAATCACTCTTAATATTGCCACATATTCTATTAGCTACTTGCAATCTGATTATGACTTACCCGCCCACAATAACTACTGGCTAGCCTAAGATGCAAAGAACTCCATTGGTTTTAGCACAGCTCAAATATTACGAGCTAATGAGTAATATTGATACCATGCCTCAAGGGGTTAATACATATCATAAAACCCACATGAACGCAAGGGGTTAATATATTACATGAAACCCACATGGACTAGCCCTCCTTCTCTAGTTATCCTACATAACCTTTATGCTTTTTTTATTCAAAAACATATCCAAACTCTTTTTAAAGTCATATTTTGAATTTACTGCCACAACCTCCTTTGGTAAATAGTTCAATAGTCTGTTTATCATTTTTGCTGGGATCTGTATGGCAAATCACCCTGTCTACATTCCTAATCTGATACTCTGCCTAATCTGCCCTTCCACTGCTCCAGTAGAACTGTTCTCCCGGCTTTTAGAGGGAACAGCTGTATCTGGCATTACAACTCCTGAGTGACATTATCATTCAATCTGGCAAACCTTTTGGTGCTTGTTACCTCCCTGGACACCCTCACTAGCCCATCGTCACCTTCCAAGCTAGGCTTAACTAAACTGTGCTCAGTAAATACCAACTCCCTTTCCAGATGATGCAATTCTAATTTCAAGTTCTCCAATCCAAGCTTCAAGAGTGGAAATATGTTTGCACTTGTCACAAATGTATGGATCTTGAAACAGCTGCTCTGTGCAAACATGTGGCAGGGTGTACTCCAGGTGAGGTTGTCACTGCACTGATTCATGATTACAATGTACCCAAAAATAGACTGAAAAAGTCAATACATACTGAAATCTCACAATCAATACCCTTTTTACTGTATATACATGTACCCCTTTTCTTTAAACTCCAACACTAACACTGTAACTGCACTTACAATAGCCTTGTTCTCAAGCTGCCAAGTTCACTTATTTCCCTGTTTAATTTAGATTCTGCCTACACACCTGCACACTATTTACAGCAAGGAATTACGATACACTCTTTCCCTTATAAAATGACAGCTCACTTGCAGACCAACTGCAATGCACACACACCACCCTCTCTAATATACTGTAGATATAAACTCACACAGAACAAATCACCCATTATTAATATTATTATTACTAGCGACTTGCCGTCAAAAAATGACGGCAATAAAATGTGTACAATGTGAATGCTGTTTACCACCCTATGTGGTTATTTTAGCATGTCTAATTTGTTATGTACAAATAAGTACAACAATTATAGTAAATGTGTTTATTTTTTTAACATGCAGCTTGTAGTTCAAGAACTGGTAAACCATCCTTTTTAACAATATTAAAAAATTTAATTGTCAGCTATTCAGGACTAATAAAACAATGAGTCAACTTTGTATGAATGAGAATTGTAAATCATTACATAATGCTTTGTAACATGCAACTGTTTATCAACATAGGTGTTGAATCCAGAGGAAGGCAAACAGAACCCCTCCCTCCCCCGTGAAACTTATCCAATTGTGTCAAAGAGGGAAAAAATGAATTCCTTCCTGAACCCAGTAACTGTCGATCGGATTACCCCCTTGATCATTACTCTCAATTTTATAATACACTAGTGACTTGCCCGTCAAAAAATGATGGTCAATAAAAGAATGTGTTGAAATGCTGTTTGTCACACAATGTGAGTGTACTGTGTGCCTCAAGTAACTAAATTAATCAAAAAGCAGAAATCTACATTACATAAAATAAGAAAAACTAAAATCACCAAAAATAAAAAATGTACATTACAGAACTAAAAAAAAAAACCTAAGTCACAAAAAATAAAAAAAGGAACATTACAGAAAATAACAAAATACATTACAACCCCCCCTCACTACAATTTTTTTTTTTAAATTACATACCTGAAAATGAAATGCATATAATACATACATATAATACAATACAACACAATTAAATAAAATACAATACAATACAATTAAATAAAATACAATACAATACAATACACCCCTATCTAATATACATGGCACTATGTAATATAAATGCCACTATCTAATATACATGCCACTATGTAATATACATGCCACTATCTAATGTAATATACATCCCACTATCTAATGTAATATACATTCCACTATCCAATGTAATAACAATTCAATTACATACAATACACCCCTATCTAATATACATGCCACTATCTAATATACATGCCACTATATAATGTAATATACATCCCACTATCTAATATACAATACTATCTAATAATACATCCCCCTAATTGTAAGCTACAATCAAATAATTAAGACCACTTACCTTGGAGATGTTTCTTCAGATCAGCAACGTACGGTAAAAAAGATTTAAAAAAATAATACAACACGTTTACATGAAATACCTAAACATTCTAAACATTCTAAATATTCTAAATATTATTCTCACCTTTCCAGCATGTCCTGTTCCAGCATGTCACGTCCCAGCATGTCACGTCCTCCATGTTCCGTCGTCCATCTTTGCGTCTTGTCCGGCGATACTCCTGTAAAAAAAACATTACATTAGTAAACATAAACCAAATTTAAATAAACACAATCTACATTATACATACCTTTCCGCGATGTCTCCGGCCTCCTCGTCTTCTCCGGAAGCATCCAAAGAAAAAAAAAAAAAGCGACACACATCCGCCCTGGCGGATGTCTCAGACGCTTATGACCTTCTTATGGAGTATTCAAGAATAAAATTGGCAATGGCGGCTTCTGATTGACTGAAAATGCTGTCTATCAAATTCAGCCAATGAGAAGACCCCATTTGTGAACCAATGAAAAAAGTATACACCCCAAAATACAACGGTGATTGGATAACAGACCTGTCAATCTTCATTTGAACCAATCCTAAGGCTTTATTGCCATCAGCCAATCACAATGGAATATACCCCCACGTACTGATTGGTGAAGACATCTGCGCCTTCCCATTGGCTGTCATATTGATTGATATTAACAGTAGCCAATGAGAATGCGCAAATCCTTCACCAATCAGTACGTGAGGGTGTATTCCATTGTGATTGGCGATTGTCAGTGCAACCAATCAGAATGCGCAGTGGCTCAAACCAATCACCCTGTGGGGGTGTATTCCATTGTGATTGGCTGAAGGCATCTGCGCCTTGTGATTGGTTTAAATAAAGATTGACAGGTGCATTATCCAATCAGAGTGGGATTTTAGGGTGTATCCCTTTCTGATTGACTCACACATTGGTGCCTCCTGATTGGGTGAATTTGATAGACAGCGTTTTCAACCAATCAGAAGGCGCCATTGCTTATTTTCTTCCGGAAAAGTCTCCGGTAGCCTCATTAGCATTGGGGATGTCCGGGAGTGCGGATGTAAGTATATATATATTTTTTTTTTACAGGGCGTGTATCCGGAGGAGGCCGGAGACATCGCGGGGAGGTAAGTAGAATGTAGATTATGTTTATTTTATTTTGATGTATGTGTATTAATGAAGAAGGAACATGCCGGAAAGGTGAGTAGAATATTTAGAATGTATAGAATGTATAGAATGTTTATTTTAGACCTGTAAACGTGTTGCACTAATTTTTTTTTTTTTTTCGTAGGTGGCTGATCCCAATGGACATCTGCAAAGGTAAGTGGTCTTAATTATATTATTTTAGCTTAGACTTAGATTAGTTAATATATAGATAGCATTTATTGTATGTTAGCTAGGGGTATGCGTTTTATATAGATAGCATAGGATGTATTGTATATTAGATTATGCTATTTATTTAGATAGATTGTGTGATGTATATTAGATAGGGGTGTATTGTATTGTAATTGTATGCAATTGTATTGTAATTGTATGTATTTGTATTGTATGTATTTGTATTATATGTATTTCCTTTTCAGGTTTGTATTTTTTTTTTTTCTGTAGTGAGGGGGGGGGGGGTTGTAATGTTTGTTTTTTTCTGTTATGTTCCTTTTTTATTTTTTGTGACTTAGGTTTTTTTATTTTGTGTAATGTAGTTTATTTTTTTTGTGAGTTAGGTTTTTTATTTCATGTAATGTAGATATTTTTTTGTGTGACTTTAGGCTTTTTTATTTTCTGTAATTAGAGTGGTGGGGGTTAATAGTGTAGATGTTAATAGGTTAGTGTAGAGGGTGTTTAGTTGATATTTAATGTTTTATTGGGGGTGGTATAGTGCAGTATAGTGCAGTATAGTGTTTATACTTAGTGTCATAATGGTCCCTGAGGACCATCATGGCACTTATGTGGTTAATGTAGTGTTGTAACAGGCCCATAATGGTGTTAATATACACTTATGGGACTGCTGAAGTTAAATAGAGGCTTATGGGGGGTCTGTATTGACCCCCATGAGTGACAGGGTTAATGAAGGGCTTATGGGGGTCTGTATTGACCCCCATGAGTGACAGGCTTAATGAAGGGCTTATGGGGGTCTCTATTGACCCCCATGAGTGACAGGGTTAATGATGGGGGTCTGTATTGACCCCCATGAGTGACAGGGTTAATGAAGGGCTTATGGGGGTCTATATTGACCCCCATGAGTGACAGGGTTAATGAGGGTTTTATGGGGGTCTGTATGATTGACAGGGTGACAGTGTATATATTTTTTTCTTTTACAAGAACCTGTAACATGGGAATTTTGAATTTTGATTGCAGAGGGGGTCTCCGATCACGTGCAATCGGGACCCCCACTGGATGGTTAATGTGGGGTTAATGCAGGGCTCGGAGCTTAGGGGATTTTCGTGTGTCTGAACTCGGGAATTTGGACTTTGTGTGAGTATTTGGTGTGTTTTCACTGTTTTTAGTTGCGCGCGGGTCGGCCGTTATAGTGGGATTCTTAGTGCGTGTGGGTATTTGTTACGTTAAGGTTGCCTCATTCCCTAAGTGCTTTGCGAGGACCCGCATTTGCAGAGACGTTGGTATGCTCCACAACCACAAATGCGGCCCCTCACTTCGCGAGGACCCGCATTTGCGGAAGCGAGGGCCTCAGTTGCTGGCATGGAGCACCTTCGGCGCTCCATGCCAGCAACTGAGGCCCTCAGCCGCTGTCTGTGTGTGTAACCGGGTGTGAGGCACCTTTGAGATTTTTTTTTTTTTAAAGTCTTGTGTGTGTGTTAACACAGCCCATGTTGGAGCCTCCACCTCCGCAAATACGGACCCTTGCTTCGCGAGGACCGGCATTTGCAGGGACGTTGGGATGCTCCACCACCGCAAATGTGGCCCCTCTCTTTGCTGCGCGAGCCCGCAAGCGTTAGCAACACCTTGCATGCTCACAACTATATATGTGATTTTAATTTTCCAACAAATGATCATCCTCCTACTGACACGTACCCTTAATAACATACAATAAAACAACTTTCTAAACCTGGCAAAATACAATTTTAAGAATGCAAACATTAGCATAATGTAATAATATTGAAACTTGAATTTTATGAAAATGCAGTGATCTTGAACATTGAATCCAGAGAAGGGCAAAGAGAAAGAAAAAACAGTGAAACTTAGCCAGTTGTGTCAAAGGGGAAAACAAAATCCTTCCTGATCCCAGTAACTGGCGATCAGATTACTCCCTGGATCAATTCTACTCTCTATTTAATTATACATTTCAATTGTCCAACAAATGATCATCCTCCTACTAACATGAACCCTTAATTACATACAATGGAACAACTTTCCACACCTTGTAAAATACAATTTTAACATTACAAACAGTAACTTCATGTACTAACATTTAAACTGGAATTGTAAGAAAATGCAGCCTAACTGTTTTGTGGGGCCGATCATGCTAAAAGGCCACTTCCAAGACATTCCAATATGTTACTTTTTTTTTTGTATTCTTATAGTTATTGAAAATGGCACATAGAGTTTTCGTATGTGAAATAGTGGTCCTCTAAAAAGAGTCCGCCAGACATCTAAGTTCGTCCACAAAATAAAACCACTGTTCTCTATGTTTGTTGTTTTGTTTTTTTGTAAATGTGTCATTGAGATCAAAGCACTAGTCAATTTTTTTGTACATCTCTTGTATTGTTATCCTTTTTTGTAATTTAAGTTACAGCATCTCATAGTAGACAATATTTTTTGTAAAAATTCTTCCATCTTCTAATAAATCATTTTTTTTCAATATAAACTGTAATTTCCTCTGGATTCTTGCATCTTGAAAATGCAACATACAGTTTTCCATGGGCAAATACTGGTTCTTCTAAAAAGATACCAATGGATTTAAAAGTGTGTCCTTCTGATTTGTTAATGGTCATAGCAAATGCCATGAGGATGGGAAATTGTCTCCTTTGAAGTACAAAAGGGAGGCTACTTTCACTTGGTGCCAAATCTATTCTTGGTATAAAAATGATTTTACCTTTATGGGTAACATTCAGAATTTCAGCATTTATGAAATGGTCTTTTAATTCTTGAACAATTAATCTGGTCCCATTACATAGTCCTTTTTTTGGGTTCATATTTCTCAAGTAACATGACGATATGAAATATGTGGTGGCATTCCAGATGGAGTTAATGAATTAATAAATTCAGTTGAAAAGTTTGGCTTTCTGACATTTTTTGTCATCACCAAGCGCACAACCAGCACTGTGATAATTTATTTGTGGTGCATCTATTAATTTTAATATTTCATTATTCAAAAGTAATGCATCTTTATTTTTTGATGTTAATATTACTTTGTTTGCAGGCTCTGCGTAATCCTCATTAGTTATTGTATTTTTGAATATAGCCGATATGATGTTCTGTTTGCAAATCATTTGCAATGGAATTTCCACGGTATCATTTTTTAAATTTATGAATTTGCTCTGTTTTTCCTTCTCCAATTTTAATGAGCCAATTATTGATTTTATTTTGTACTTCTGATCTCATATTTTGTTGTAATTGAAGATGGGTAAATAGTTTGCATAGTGGACTTGACTTTATACATGTTTCAACAATGTCTGTTCGATTTCCATGTACAACGACAGATAATGTTTGCCTAAAATCTCCACCTAACAACACGACCTTTCCACCAAATGGCAATTCATTATCCATGACTTCAAGCAACAAACGCTTAATACATTGTAGCGCATTGCACTACATCATTGTAGCCTCATCTATTATAATGAATTTACATATTTATTAATTTTTTTGCTTGAAATTATGTTATTCGAATATTAAACACTGATGTTTCCAGAATGGGAGCTGGCAGTTTCAATCCATTATGCACAGTTCTTACACCTTCTAACAAAAGTACAGCAATTCCAGTTGTTGCAAATGGCATTGCTATTTGACCTTGTGCTTGAATATAAACTCGTTTTTCCTGATCCACAAGGTCCACCTTGATAGAAATAACGCTCTTTGAGCTTGTCATCATCTAGTGCATTTTTTATGGCATTGGAAAGAAGAGGGTAAAATGATGGCTTTGCCAGCTGCAAGCTCTCTGTTTGTAGCTACCTCAAGAACATAACCCATCAGTTAACCTTACTGTTCTACATGTAGTTTATCTTGTTAATATTTAATGAAATTTAAATTATTTGCCTCAACTTGCAAATATGCATCAATGATCCATTGTTGTGTCAGTTTTCCTCAACATAATATGGGATTGAATCAATCTCGAATTGCAGTTTGAGCCATTTAAAATTCAAGCATGGAAAAATTATTTCTGACACGTTCTTTAGAATTTGGGTAACTGTCAAGGTATAATGCGTTTTAAATATGGTGGGAATTGTTGTCTTTTTGGAAGTCTTACCTTGCCTTTTTGACAGCAACTAATGAATGTGCCATCTCTGGGTGTTTCCTGTTGGAAATGATAAGCTCCACAAAACTGACAGACAATATTCATCATACCACAATTATTAACCTCTAATGTTAAGGATTTAACTAAAGGACAATTCTGAGAACATATATCAATATGACTCTGTAAATCAACATTACTATCATTACCAGATTGCTCTGATACATTTTCTACATGTTTTTTGGTTGCCTTCTTGCGCTTGGATGTTACCTTCTCAGCCGCTTGTTCTTTTTCTCGTCTGATTTTTAGTTCCTCAGGCGTCTGTCGATCTTTCCATCTTTGTACACGTTGTCATGTTTGATGTTTTTTCTTTTCCTCTTTTTTTCGGTATCCGCCATAGCAATCTGTAAATATTAGTAGTACATTAGTACTTTTCATCCTTTCTTTCTTTTTTTTTTTTAAATGAAGTGTTTGTACATTTTTTTTTTTTGCTTATTTCTTCTCCTATCCTTTTCTGTGTGCACCACTGTTTGCACTATGGGGTTAGGGTTATGGGGTTTGACTAAGCAGGTAAGTTAGGTTGCAGTGCATTTTGTAAAGGCGCAAAATAAACAGGATCGGTCGTGGCCAGTTTTGTGTGCTCCAGTGTTGGCATTACTGGGTTTGGGTTATGGGGTGCACAGAAAACATTTTTTTTTTTTTTATGGAATTTTTTTTCATTTCCGCCACTGTTGTCATTAAGGGTTTAAGTTATAGGATTAGACTTAGAGGGTGGTGCACACAAAACAGGACAGATCCTTCCATTTTGTATGTGTTACCAGCATTGTTTGTTCAAATCCTGTTTTGTGTGCGTCAATGTTGGCATTAGGGGGCTAGGGTTATGGGGTTAGGCTTAGAGGGTTAGTTAGGTTGCAGTGCATTTCCACTAAGGTGCACACAAAAAAGGAAAGGTTGTTCCATTTTATATGTGTAAACAGCAGTACATTAAATTGTTTTTGGTTTGTTAAACTTGTACATACTGTACCTGTTATCTTTAATTTGTAGTGTATAAATTCCTGTAGAGATGATGAGACTCTTCTGGCAATGTCTGTTGAAAATTACAGAGATAGATGCAAATGTTAAAATAACTTTTCAATCCATTTTTTTAGTAAGACCATACAAAACCGGATAGATCCTTCAATTTTTTATGTGTTTAAAACATTTCTTGTCCTATCCTGTTTTGTGTTCACCACTGTCAGCATTAGGGGTTTGGTTATGGTGTTAGGTTTTGATGGTGGTGCACACAAAATAGGATAGATCCTTTCATTTTGTATGTGTTAAAACATTTGTTGTCATATCCTGTTTTGTGTGCACCACTGTTGGCGTTAGGGAGTTAGGGTACCTTTTTTTATTTGTTAAGAACATTTGTTTGGCTATCCTTTTATTGTGTCTGCCACTGTTGGCATTAGGGGGTTAGGGTATCTTTTTTCCTCTCCTATCCTGTTTTGTGTGCATCACTATTGGCATTATGGTTTTAGGTTGTAGGGTTTGGTTTAGATGCTGGTGCACATAAAACAGGATAGATCCTTCTATTTTGTATGTGTTAAAATCATTTGTTGTGCTATCCTGTTTTATGTACACCACTGTTGACATTAGGGGGGTTCAGTAATTTTTTTTTGTCCTATCCTATTTTGTGTGCACCACTATTGGCATTATGGTTTTAGGTTATAGGGTTAGGTTTAGATGCTGGTGCACATAAAACAGGATAGATCCTTCTATTTTGTATGTGTTAACAACATTTGTTGTGCTATCCTGTTTTATGTACACCACTGTCGACATTAGGGGGGGTACAGTATTTTTTTTTGTCCTATCCTGTGTTGTGTGCACCACTGTTGGCATTAGGGGGTTAGGGTACCTTTTTTTATGTGTTACGGACATTTGTTGGGCTATCCTTTTTTGTGTGTGGCACTGTTGGCATTAGGTGTTTAGGGTAGTTTTTTTTTGTCCTATCCTGTTTTGTGTGCGCCACTGTTAGCATTATGGGTTTAGGTTATGGGGTTAGGTTTAGATGGTGGTGCACACAAAACAGTCCATTATGTATGTGTTAGGAACATTTGTTTTACCATCCTGTTTTTTGTGCGCCACCATTGGCATTAGGGAGTTTGGGTATCGTTTTTTTTCTTCCTGTTTTGTGTGCGGCACTGTTGGCATTAAAGTATTAGGTTATGGGGTTATGCTTAGAGGGTTGATAGCTCCTTCCATTTTATATGTGTAAACAGCAGGACCTAAAATATATAATTGTTTTACTTGTTATACAGTACCTGTTGTCTTGAATTTGTTGACTATAAATGACAGAGGTGTGTGTGTGTAACCGTCCCCTGCTGCCAACCTTCCTGTGACACTCTTCAGGCAGTGTCTGTTAAAAATGAGAAAGAGAGATGCAAATGTTGAAATAACTTTTCAATTAATAATGTTTTGAGTAAGACCAAACAGAAATATGCAAATGTTGAAATCCACTGTAAATATTAATAATAATTTTATTTTAGAATAGATTTTTTTGTAAACTATCTGTTAATCATAGCTGATTTTCTGCTTTAACATTTTTTAAATTTGTTATGTTTAAGTTTACAATATTTTAATCTACATAAACATTTATCTATTTTTTAAATCTTACGATACATGAATAATGAATAATGATGAATAATGTCTTCTAAGATATTTATTTTTCTACATGTTCATCTTCATATATGTTGTTCTCCTTAAGTTGTTGAAGGAGGCTTACTCTTTGGTGATTTAGATGATGTTTCTTTGCATAAAGTTGAGTAGGTGGTTTCTTAGTTTTTCACTTGTGCGTCTGCATACATTTTCAGCATATATCTAGCTATGTGTAGATCTTAGTGGATTTTTGATTTTAAGTCCATTTGGTATAATATTCCTTTTCTTGCATTGTGACAACAAATAAATGTCACTGTTAAGTTGTGTTATTTTTGTTGTTATTTTAAATAGTAGCTTCTTGATTCGGCTAAATGGGGTATCTTCCATAGTAATTGAAGAGTGAAGGAGCCGTGAATGTCCAGTAATTTTAGTAATTTAGTAGAAGAAGGTTTCTTCTAGATTGGCCATAAATAGATTTGCATATTGTGGAGCCATTTTGGTACCCATGGCAGTCCCCATCA
Organism: Discoglossus pictus; assembly: GCA_027410445.1. Lineage (NCBI taxonomy): Eukaryota > Metazoa > Chordata > Amphibia > Anura > Alytidae > Discoglossus > Discoglossus pictus. Next base: position 79,501,180 of record CM050169.1, read on the forward strand.
TCTGTAGGTAGGTATCTTGGTTAAAAGTAAAATAGTTGTGGGTAAGGATATATTCTATTAGTTTAACAATAATATCAGGGCCATATTTATTGTTTTGTCTGTTTGTTGAAAGAAGCCTAAAGCAAGCCTCAGTGCCATCTTTGTGTGAGATATTACTGTAAATAGACTCTACATCCATGGTGACAAGTAGTGTGTTAGCAGGTAGGTCTTTTAATCTGAGTTTGTTGAGAAAGTCAGTGGTGTCTTGTATATAGCTACTGGTGTTACTAACTAATGGTTTAAGGATGTTTTCAACAAATCCAGATATCTGTTCAGTCAGTGTGTCCATACCTGTAACAATTGGTCTCCCTGGGTTGCCTGGTTTGTGGATTTTTGGCAGTAGGTAGAAATTCCCAGTTGTAGGATTGGCAGGGATGAGTTGTTCTAATGAATGAAGAGTATATTCTTCTGTATGGTCCTGGTTCAATTTCTTGTAGTAAGTATTGTCTGACAGTTGTCTGTTGGCTTCATTTATGTAGTCCTGAGTATTCATGATAACAACTGCACCTCTTTTGTCTGCCGGTTTGATGGTGATGTTGGGATTGTTTTTTTAAAAACTTTATGGCAGTTCTTTCTGATGGAGTCAGATTGTGCAAGTCTCTTTTATATTGTGTTGTTATAATGGATGCAGTTCTCAGGCAAAAGCTTTCTATATAACTGTCCAATTTGATGTTACGACCAGGTTGTGGGTTGAAATATGTATTTATTTTCTTGTTACAGTCTAATGATGTTGTGGTATGTCCCTTGTAGAAAAATTCTGCCAGTCTTGATCTCCTGAAGAATTCTTCTATGTCTGAGTATAGTTGTATTTTATCTAGTTTTATGTCTGGACAGAAGGACAATCCTTTGGAGAGAACCGAGGTCTCTGCTTGTGATAGTTGATGGTTTGAGAGATTTACAATTCCTGTGTGTTCTGTATATTTTTCAGAAAAACTATTTGTTTGAGTTGGTAGGTTTTTAGATGTGGTGTTAGTAGAATTTAGGACTAAATTTGGGTCGTTTCTTCTCTCTTCCATTCGCTGTTGTATGTTGTTTTGCTGGAAGAGGCAGCTTAGTTTTTTATTTTTATTTTTTATAAATGTCAAAAGATTCATCTATGGTTGGCAATGGGATGAGGGGAGCCCTCAGTCTGGGTCTTGGACTCGTAAGTTGACATTCGGGACATGAAATACAGTGTCTCTTTATTCGGCAAATATCCCGGGCCAATAGAATCTTTTTAGTATATGATCCAAAGTTTTATCCAATCCCAGGTGACCTCCCAAAAGATGGCTATGAGCTAAGTCCATGACTTTCCATGGGTAGCGTTGGGGAACAAGCAATTGTTCTAGTACCTCCTCTTTGGTCTTGATAACCCGGTATAAGAGGTATTTTCTGGTTATAAAATACGGATTGGGTGGGTTTTCTCTTCCAGTTACTTGAATACCATTTACCTCCACCACCTCTTCTCATATTCTCTGCAAAAGGGGTTAATTTGCTTGATCCCTACCAAAATTCCTCGTATCCCCTAGTCTGGGAAGTTGCTCCGCCATGGGGTCTCTTTCCCTGAGAGGTTTTGGACGTTGGAAGTTTCTGCTTCCTCTTTGGGATTGTCTTGGGAGGCAGCTAGGGCTTCCTCATGAGCCTGTTTTGGCTTATACCCAGGTCCCAATCTTTTCGCTTTCCGTCTTTCTTTTCTCGTTTTCTTTTGTTTTTCCCCGGGTGGAGAATAATTCGGGGTCAACAAAAGGAAATATTTCTCCAAGTTCTACCATGGAATTGGGCTGGAGATTCTGTCTGCACTCCGCATTCTCAGCGGGTTTCATTTTTAGGAGAGTTTCAAAATGTGGGAAGTCCCGTCCCACTACCACAGGATATGGGAGCCTAGAAACTTCAGGGCCTATCATCTTTGCCCGGAAACCCTGTACTTCTATCCAAAAGGACTCGGTAGGATAGATCATTACTGTGCCATGCACACATGCAATGCCCATTTGCTTCCCTGTTCTCGTTCTTTTAGAGACCCTTGTCTTTCCTAATATTAGAGCAACAGCACTCCCTGAGTCAATCAGACCTACGACACTCCTACCGCTTAGTAGCACTTTTGTCGTAAATGGGTGCGGGGTCTCGGTTAGTCCCACTAGAGTGATCAAGTCACACTGGGGAATTTCAATCCCCATCTCACATTGCATGGGCTCTTCGGGACTTGGGCATTGGGCAGCAATATGGCCATACTCTCCACATTGGAAGCATTTTGTCCGACTCCCAAAAGTTTTCTGCTTTCCTCTGGGGCTAAAATGGGGTCTGTCTTCTCCCCTCTGCCCTCCGGGTTCCTTTCTTACGGTCCTCTGAAAATCCGGTTGAGGACTCAAAATAATGCCAGTGTTTCTTTCAGGAAGACTCTTTTTCTCCATTCGGATCCTCCATTTTTCACAGGGTACCTCGGGCTTAGGACTCTCAGGCACTTCCTTACAGGCCTGATACCGTTCTGCCCCATTGATCATTTCATCTAGTGTTGTAGGTCCCCCTTCTCCCACCCAATCTCTCATCTCCTTGGGTAGGGCCCTCCAAAAACGGTCCATGACTAATGTTTCCACTATCTGGAACGCTGATTTGTTCAGGACAGAGCCACTTGCGGGTGACAGGGAGGAGATCATACATTTGTTGGCGGCAGATTGGTGCCGGCTATACTTCCACTGATGATATCTGTGGGCCCTTACCGCTGGGTTTAATCCTTCCTGGGCGAGAATCTCTCTTTTTAGTATTGTGTAGTTAGAGGCCTGGTCAGCCGGAAGGTCATAGTAGGCTTGCTGGGCAGTACCAAAAAGGAAGGGAGCAAGTATCTCAGTCCACTGAGTAGGAGGCCAAGCCTCACTCACCACAATCCTTTCAAATGTCATCAGATAGGTCTCTATATCGTCTTGCTTACTCCTCTTTGGTAACCAGGGACTGGCTCTAACTCTGGCCACAGGTTCCAGACCGGTGGTGAGTCTTTCTACAGCTGCCTGGGTCTGATTCACTTGGGTGGCCAACAGCCAGTTGAATTCCTGCTGCTGCCGGATTGTCTCTTGTTGTTGCCGGTTAGTTTCTTGTTGGGCTGCTGTCGTCATCATTAAGGCTTTCATCATCTCTTCCATGTTGGTGGCTGGGTAGTCTTTTAAACCAAGACTATAGGATCCCTCTTCTGACACCAGTGTGACAAGGATGGCCTTTTATCACCGGAAATCTTTATGACAAAAGGTTCCGCAAAACACAGATATATGATGCAGGAGACTTGTTTATTTTGTAGGGCTCATAAACAAGGGTTTAGAAGTAGAACAAATTAAAATAATAATCTACATAAACGTTCTTACTCAACATACAGGAACACCCTGACTACACTCGGGCAGCTTCTCTACTCCGGAGAAATTATAATTCATAAAGAAAACAAATGAATCCAGTTACTTCCAGCAGAAGTTCTTGTGGATCATTTTAAACAGTCTCTGCTATGAGGGATAGTGCCTCCTTGTAGCCAGGATACAAATAGTCTCTTATAATTGGTGTAGTGCCACCTTGTGGCCAGGATACAAATAGTCTCATATAAATGGAGTAGTGTCACCTTGTGGCCAGGATACAAATAGTCTCTGTTTTATCAAAAGTCTTTTCCACCTCTTTACATACGTAACGGAGGATGAAGCATAGGGCTCACTCGTCTCTCCCAAATGCTTCACCCCAGGGACCCTTTTATATTGCAATAAGAACTTACAGCAAATTAACCAGTAAAGCACTCAGCCTCTTCACTGGGGTATGAAGAACAAAAGTAGTTTCTGACCTTTTAGTAATTGTATTCGGCCTTGCAGGTGGCTGCAGTCTGCAGCACAGGTTCTCACTAGATTGGACATGTTTTCAAGCAGTAGCTTCCTTGGTTTATCTCTCTCTGCTTCCAGCACCCACACTTCCTGTGTCTGTCCTCTTACTTCCCCCCAGACTCCATTTCTTGGCTGTTAGTTCCTGGGGATTAAATAGTGTGGTCCACTTCAGGTGCAGCTAATTTCTTTAATTCTGTCAGCACTGGACTAATGGACCTAATCAGCCTAGTGCTGACATATCTTATGGACCTAATCAGCCTAGTGCTGACATATCTTCCTTCAAAAATGTATCCTTGGGTCAGCCTGACTTTGTGACAATATATATATATATATATATATATATATATATATATATATATTATATTCACACTCACACACACACATATATTGGGTATTGGGTATATAATTATACATACATGCATACATATATAATTATGATACTGCAGAGGAGTTTAAACTAAAAGCTTATGAATTAAGAACCAGACTTAAAAATAGAGGTTATCCGAACAGAATCTTGAAATCTGCTTTCAACAAGGCAATAAGTATGGACAGAACGGAATTACTGTTTAAAAAACAAGAAAAAGAAATGGAAGATGATATTAGATGCATCATGTCATGTGGAATAGATAATGAACTAGTTAAAAACATTTTTTAAGAAACATTGGCATCTTATATATGAGGATGAAGCCCTAACAATTATACTAACAGACCATCCCAGTATTACATACAGAAGAGGAACAAACCAAGGTGACAAATTAGTGAGAAGTTTTTTTCGCAAATAAAAGGAAGGAAAGAAGAAATTGGCTTACACAAACTAAAGGCTTATATATATGTGGAAATTGTCGGGCCTGTGAATATAAGACCTGAAAAATTCTTCCGTCATCCTCACACCAATAAAGAATTTCCATTAAATTCCTTGTATAATTGCCGATCTACACATGTAATATACCTCATAGTATGCAAATGCAAAAAATTATATGTAGGCAAGACCATCAGACAGCTAAGATGTCATATACTGGAACATGTGTCCTCCATCGTAAATGGTTTGGACACACCATTTTCCAGACACATTAGATTATACAATCATGGTGATATAAAATGTCTTGAATTCCATATCATCAACCATTTGAAAGTTAATATAAGAGGTGGAGACATTAATCAAAGACTTATGCAAGAGGAATGTAAATGGATTTACCTTAAGGGAGCACAAGGCCCATTGGGTCTGAATGAAGGGTTCACTTTTAGTCCATTTATTTGAATTAAAATAACTTTGACAGTGATTATTAAAGAAACAAAAATGAAATGATAGGAAAACTGCTATAAAGTACTACACTAAGAGAGACTAATCTACTCTTCCTCTCTTTCTCTTTCAAAAAATGTATATACATTACTAAATGGGGCTATTTTAGGGGATAAAATGCAATAGTCCCTTCTATCTCATTGTCCTTATTTAAACTCTCTTTAGAGTGGTCTTTAAACTACCCTAGTGAAGTGATATTTATTCTTAGATAATCTTAGGGAATAGAAAATTACTACTAAGAATGTGGCTAATAGAGTTTAAATAAATACTCCAAAAATTATTTCTTATAAATACTATATATGCTTTCCCAAAGTATTGATCGAAAATTACATTTCAACTTGGACAATAAAGTTGTAGCTTTTGTAAAAGAAAAGTAAGGGCATTTTCTAATCCTTCCGGGCTTTCCGCCCTCTATTATCATGTCTAGTCATGCAAGAACCAATGACGCAGCAAACATAAAGTAGTTACGCTGTACATGATACGTCACCACCTAATATACGTCATTACCTCATCCAGGAAGTAAATAATATATACGCGGCAGCCGCACAATACCGGGAAACACCAACAATATACGTCACGAGAAGCAGAGTTTGGACCTTTAAAAAGACCCGCGAAAAATTAGTAGCTTTGTACTCACTCTAAGCCTTGAGAAAGGTAGTAACAAGACTATCGAAACAGGTCGGCATATTTTATTCCCCTTTTTTGACAGCAGGATATTTATCTCCCTTCCTTGACGTGTATTACATTTTTGAAGGTAAGATAAGAGTCTAATGAGAAGGAGCTTCTCCCTCCATGACACTGCTAGCGTGTCTAGCGCTATGCTATGGTGGTCTGTTCGCTGTATTTGAGACTCTTACTAATTCCTTTGTTACACATAGGAGATGTTTACTGCTTGTATTTTGTATATAAATTGTTAATTATTATTTTTTTCTTTTACCTTTATATCTTGCGAGTGACTTGCTCGTCAAAAATGACGGGGCAATAAAATTGTAAGGCAGGTAATGCTGTTTGGGCCAGATATTAATTTTGTTGGTGGTCCGAGATCCTACGGCGCTCCTTGCGAGGCTCGCTCTGAGTGCCTTCGGCGCTCATTGCAAGACTTTTGGTTGTTGTATTTTTTTTGTGACAGGCGCTTTTGCTGTTATTGTTTGGTCAGTGGTGTTCTGCTTTTTGCGCTGTGTATATGTATTTTTGTATGCTAATTAAATAATTCATAAATTACTAAATTAATATACGTTACCTATTTGGAAGTAATATATGCAGGAAGCATTGTGCTGAAGAGCTGACAATCTGTTTTGATGTTCCTGCAGTATAGAATGTCGGTTTGTAGTGTTGTGGAGCTGAAGTGTAAGTGTCAGCAATGTGTGCAGTGTGTAGTGTAAATAGGCTGCGTGAGCTAGTGAAAGCAGTAAGCAGTTAGCAGTTAGGTAACTGTGTACTGATGTAGCGTCCTTGGTAAGGTTGTATCTTATACCTCGTACGGCTTTTTTGAAAAGTTGTATGTGCTTGGTGGTGTTTTGTGTCTTTAGGGTGCTGTAGCCTCGCTTTCATTTTTTTCGGCGGCCATTTTTTCTCTCACTTAGGGGATTTTCGTGTGTCTAAACTCTGGAATTTGGAGTTAAATTGAGGTGTAACTTCACTTGCAGAGGTTCTGGGTGAACCCGCCCCCCCCTTGCTGTGGGTAAGCTTTTCATGTATTTTTTGTGTGTATTTATTGTGTTTTTAATGTTTTCAGGTGAGCGCGGTTCGGCTGTTAAGGTCGTATTTTTGCGAGTCCGTAAATTTTCCGTTCTAAGTCCCACGGTTCGTATTTTTTTGTGTAAGTCCGTATAAAGTGATTGCGTGTCAGATCTATTTTGGTAAAGTGCTGGGGTGTGAGACGCGGTAGAGCCTCCACCTCCGCAAATGTGGCCCCTCGCGGATGTGTGTCCTCTCTTAAGGTAGATTAGGGGAGTTGCTGCAGGGTAATTTTTTTTAAATCACTACTCTGGACTACCCCTGAGCATAGACCACCGGCGGTAGATATACGCCCCTGCTGCACACTGATACCATCTCACTTACTGCAAGGTAAATAAAAAACACCAATTAGTTATTAATTAATTCGTTGTTAATTAATTGATAATCAATTATTTAATTATTTATTTTTAATTAAAACATTTTTTAAAATAGCACAACATTCTCAAGCTTGCAAATCGGCCCCAAAAAATACTTTATTTCATGTTTAATTTCTCAGTTATATCCCGGCAATCAATGTGTTAATACATATACTGCAACTCACATGTAATATCATATATATGGTTTATTATTGCATTATTGTGGAATGTGGCTCTGATAGCAAACTGTAATTGAAGCCCGTAGGACTTTGAAATTTAATTAACTAGTTACATAACGCTAACAATCTCTTTTTCCATTGACTCCGTCTACACCCATTACTACAGTCTACAATAATTGATCATCCACAAGGCCGCAAATCCAACTTTCTATGAAATAGCTACGATTTGAATCTCAAGCCTGTAGCTCACAGCTCATTCTAATTCAATTGCAACGTAACTCGGCCAAATTTCAAGCACACAAACTTTATGGGCTTGACATTGGGGTCACTGGCTTGGAATTTAACAGCGCTGTATAGCTTTCAAATCCTTCTCTAGATGACAACTTTTTTAGAGGTTTTAATTTCACTGTTACACTAAGGCACATACTATGGGACTGCCCTAAAACAGCCCACATCTGTCAGAAACCTATGACGCCCTAGAGAAGCTGTTGGGGTCACAGAATACCTCAAAAACCAGAGGAAGCCTTATTAGGTCTCCCTATCACCTGCCTTTCTAAAGAGGCTCAACTTCGATCAAACCAAATGTTTTTAGCAGTTCCAACACTATTGCAAAAACTTGGAAGACGTCTATTCCTGTGTTTGGGGAAGTACTGAAAAAACTTAAATACATACATTCAATGAGCATGATCTCTGCCAAACTTCATGACAACTATAAAAAGTGGGCTTCCTGTTGGGACGTCAGGGAACTACAAATTGGATGGTAGTATAAAAAAAAAGAAAAAAAAAAGGTATTACATATACAGATCTCAGGGACTATATTATACTAAGCTCCCCATCCCATCTCCCCCACCCTATTTTCCTTTCTTTCTCTTTTCTATTCTATTCTATTTTTAAGTTTGTACTGGCATAAAATGACATATTTAATTGTAATGTATGCAAAAAAACTAAAAAAATGTAAGAAAAGTGGACACAAGCCTTTTCTCAGATGATGGTGTTGGGTCGATAACCCCAACTATGGTGTAGCACAGGGTCGGTATGATGTTTCAGATGGCCTAGGATACAGTGGTGGACTAGATGTTCCTACAACTAGTAAGTATTCCAATCTTGCAACAGACAGCCAATACCCAGGTTGAGGAATCTATTCCAGGGCATCGTTATCACTGAGGACGCTGTACATAAACGACAAAAGGTGTTTGATTTGTATACATTTGAATTGTACACACATTTTTTTCTAATAGTGCCAACGATAGCACCATACGTGATTTTATGTAGAGAACATAAGGTTTTTTCCCCGTCTCCAAGCTCTGGTATTTTTTTGTATATTTTTTTCCATACTGGAGGACCAGCTACACCACCAATTAGAGGCTCTATTATTTTATTTCTCCTACACCAACTCCATATTTGGCAAGACGGGAAAATGACAGACACACAAAGAAGCAACTTACCAATTGGACACTGTTCCATGGTCTTGTACTCTTCTAATACTACTCATACATTAGAGCTAACATAAGCAAACATATTGCTCCATTGAGGGTTTCCACCTGTCCCTCATTTATTTATTTTTAGCAGGAGAATGTGCTCTTTTTCCACTCCATAACCACAAGTCATTTGAATACAATATATGTTGTTCTTGTACTGTACATCTTACTCTGTTATGACTTTTATTCCCATTAATAAAAACAATAAAAAAAATGAGCATGAGACTTGTTATAAGGACTGTGACAATTTGTCTTTCACTTATGTGTCATGTTTAAAGAATTTATGTGTGCTCAGAATGTGGTAAGAATATGCTAAGGTATGACACTATTAATCTCTTTAGAGATTTCAGTGTAATTTTTCCCATTACAAAGTATTATGTCATGGCGGTATGGCTCTCTAAGAGGACTGGATGGAATTTGCATAAAGTAATAAATTGAATTCAGAGTTTTGCTATTCAGGAAGAGGGAGAGATGGGGACGTGGGTTGATACATTAAGCAGAAATTTCTGGTGTGGATGTAGAATTGGGAAGGTTATCAGATGTGTGTGTCTCTGGCCTCAGATAGTCTCAGATACACTTCAACTAACAGCAAAATCCAGGTCTGGGAGCTGACGTGTCCTAACCAGATAACCACAAAGTCTGGTGTATCCAGTAAAAAAAAATAGACCTCTCATACAGGGAGGGGAATTATGAGTGAAATATTTTTGTCTTTATTGAATTACTGTGTAAAAAGAACAAACTTGCTGGTCAGTCTGACTGCACTAACAAAAGTTACATGAGCATTGCTTGTATACATAAAGGAATAGGACAAATTGGTTATTGTTTTTTTAATAACTTAGTAAGGGCCTGTAACCTGTGATTTCCTAAGAAATAATCCTGAGGCAGAGCTGGGCACTAATAGATTGAACACAAAAGTCACAATCTAGAGGGAGAGTCTTGGGGTGCATGTGGCTCCTCATCTCTGGGCTGTGACACTGACATTTATTCCCTATATATTTTCTCCCTGGATTTCTTTTATCTATTTATCTTTCCTTCTCTATATCCCACTTTCTCTCATTCCATCTTTCAAAACTCCCTATGTATACATTATACATGTAATCTCTTCCAAGCGTTCAATAACTTCCTGATGTGATCTCCTCTCAGTGGTTTCCCCTCACCAGTACGTCAACCACTGACTCCTTGCTTCCTGTCCAACATGTTTGCTACCATCAGTGTCTCCTCTACTCCCAGTACCCTGTACAACCAGTGTCTACTATCTTACCATTTCCTCACACAAACTGTATCTCCTTTTATAGAATCTCAGGCAACATGATGGCAAGGATATGAGGTTGGGTCAGTGCCTTTTGAGTGGACTCCTGAGGAACCATAGTAGTACCTTTTATCCAGAACTAGCACTGCAAATATGGCTATAGGCCGGGGGCAGGGCTGTGTTTAAATTATTTGGGTTCCAGTATGTATGTAACAATGAGGGAGCCTCAAACATGCCCATTCAGATCCTAAAATAAATATTGTTGTCTTGTTAGTCCTATTGAAGCATACTTTTACTGCTCAAGCCAGCTGTCTTATTGAAATATAAACTGAAGATTTAAATATTTGTAAAGCATCAAGGACTATATCAGTGGAGTTGCTTTATGGAATTTATTTCCTGATATTGATACTTTTTTGACCCACTGATTATTGTCTGATTGACTGAATACTACGACAAAATAATTCTCTAGTTAGCACATTTATTACAGTGTAACAGGACACCTCAATGCTGAAAAGTTGAAATTACAGTTTTATGATAGTATCTACCGGATGCGCATAAAAGCAAGGAATAACATGTTATATATAATAAACTTATTTGAACATTACAATAGGGCCAACATTAGTTTCAAGTGTATTACTCTTTGATATTATGGGACACAGACCCCTATTCAAATGAGCAATTGTAAGTTACTGGAGCCTGTAATGTAGCCTGTAAACTAATTTGCTATTCAATTGGCATCTTTTAGCTACCTGCAAATGATTTACAGGCTGAAAATCCCTGTGGTTGTCAAAATCGTAACTCCAGCTAAGCCTTTGATCTTTCAAGCTTGTAAAAGCTACAATTGCAAATCACTATTCAATTGTTACAATTCCTCAAACCTGGAAATGTTTTCACACCCATAAATGTAAATTAAACTGTAGAAAAAAACCCTACAGGTACCAGATAGAAATCGCAAAGGGGTTAAATACCTGATCATAGCACTGTAAATGCAAATAAAACATCAACACTGCACAACAGTCTCAAGCTGGCATATCTGCATTAAAAAATTATTTTTTTTACGTTTTATTTTTGTATATATGTTTATATCAATCTCGAAAATCAAGGAGTTAATACATATCAAGCCATCCACATGGACTAAAACATTTCCTTTATTCATTTTTAATATTTTGTACATTGCCAGATTGCGAGTCTGATCTCATATCGGACTTCTAAACGCTAATTGATTGACGTTTAACCTCCATGTTTTAATGATTTCATGATGACAGTCTTATTTACTATTGGCTGTTTCTAAATCAGTAGTTACGGCCTTGCTTAATTGACTATGATCATGCTCTGTAATGCTACTTACGGGTGCATGGTTTTATGGTTTAAGCTTTTGGCCAGGTATCTGTGGGATTGATCAATTGAATCAATAGTGTTTGATAAAGGTCTATATAGGCCTACGCTTATATCTAATAGCCTTTTACCAATGAGAAAGCTCAGTCTATTGAGCGAAACACATTTGGTCTTTTTGTGATGTTATCTTGACATATTCTGCATATATTAGCATTCTATATAATCTGGCCCTTTGGATTGTCCAACCAGCAGGCTGCCATCTATTTTTGGTCTTTACTCATATGGACACCTGAGATTTTAACTGAGAATTTTTCTGCTTTTGGAACCACAACTGAGCTGGACTTATGAGGCTATAGCTTATATATAAATGATACAATAACCTCATATGACTGAGGTCTTCAAATGTGAGTACTTTGATTGGTTTTCTATTACTTTCTGATTAAACTCCTTTATTGCACCATCTGGCGGTGTGTGCTTCTCTCCCCCATTCCCTTTTCTATTGTTTCATATCTTGTGGTGCTTGTTTTATTTGAGGAGCAGCAGATATTGCCAGGGTTTTATCTGCCAACAGAAGTGTTTTTTTGCTTTGCATTTACATATCTAATTTCTATGTGATTAGATGGTTGGTTAATTTTTCTCACCCATCATTATGGACACTAGTTTCTTTTTGTACACCTCTTAGTACTGTTTTTCTTTACAGAAAAATTCTGGTAGAGCCCTTTTATTTCCACACACACTTTTTGTGATCGTTAGGTGCTTCTTAGCTGTCTACAGATTGCATATTCCTCCCCTTATTTTAGGTTGGTTTATTAATTTCTTAGACTGTGTTATATATATATATATATATATATATATATATATATATATATATATATATATATATATATATATATATATATACAGTATCTCACAAAAGTGAGTACACCCCTCACATTTTTGTAAATATTTTATTATGTCTTTTCATGTGACAACACTGAAGAAATGAAACTCTGCTACAATGTAAAGTAGTAAGTGTACAGCCTGTATAACAGTGTAAATTTGCTGCCCCCTCAAAATAACTCAACATACAGCCATTAATGTCTAAACTGGTGGCAACAAAAGTGAGTACACCGCTAAGTGAAAATGTCCAAATTTGGCCCAAAGTGTCAATATTTTGTGTGGCCACCATTATTTTCCCGCACAGCCTTAACCCTCATGGGCATGGAGTTCACCAGAGCTTCACAGGTTGCCACTGGAGTCCTATTCCACTCCTCCATGATGACATCACGGAGCTGGTGGATGTTAGAGACCTTGCACTCACCCACCGTCTGTTTGAGGATGCTACACAGATGCTCAATAGGGTTTAGTTTTGGAGACATGCTTGGCCAGTCTATCCCCTTCACTTCGCGAGGGTCCACATTTGCGGCCCGAACTGCATCCCTCGCTTCGCCAGGGACGCAGTTCTTGCAAGCTTTGCGACCTCCCAAAGCGTGACAACGGTTCGTAGTTTGACAACTATTATATGTGATAATTTAGATAAAAAATAAATGAGCAGAGGAGAGACTCGCTTTGCCAAAGGCGCTCAGCGCGGAACTCACAATCAGTGCCGAGGGTGCTCAGAGGAGCAACATTACACAAGGGGAGAGGCTCACAATGAGCGCCGAAGGTGCTAAGTGCGGGGCTTGCAATGTGCACCAAAGGTGCTCAGGCAACTAAAAGTACATGAGGGGAGAGGCTTGCAATGAGCGCCGAAGGTACACAGAGGACTAAAAGCCTTACACTGCTTGCCAAACAGCATTCCCAGCCTTACAATTTTATTGACAGTCATCTTTTGACGGGCAAGTCGCTAGTCACATATATAGTTGTGAGCATTCTGGGTTGTTGCTAACGCTTGCAGGCTCACACAGCGAGCTAGCCGCAACTGCGGCTGTCGCAAAGCTGCCGGCAATGTACGCCAAATGCGCTCATTGCGCCGGTGTAGATGAGCCCTGAAGGTGCTCACTGAGCTGGTGGAGATTAGCGCTGTAGGAGCTCATCCCTGCGACCCGCGGGGCTACAGATCAACAGAAATCTCATTTTTCCAATTCACAGTAAAGCCCGAACCTCAAAAAAAATCCGGACTCGGCAAAAAATCCAGACCCTGCAAAAAAACAAACTTAACAGCCGAACCGAGTAAAACGAAAAAAACCTCACACACAGCACGAGGGGAACGCCAGGAAATCTGGAAGTGAGGTTGCATGTGAATTTAAGCCGAATTTGCTGAGTTTCGTCACTCGAAAATCGCCTAAGCGACTTTTACCCAGGAACATACGAGGTACAAAATACACTATTAGGAAGGACGAAAAATGCTTTTGAGCCACGTAACACATAGACAATCGCCGCCATTTTACAACACTAACTTGCAACTAATAACATTACGATTCTAAAATGGAGCTTTACACAACTAAACAAATGGTTTCTCCTCGCGCACGCAGCCTATTTATACTGCACACTTGTCACATTGCTGACACTTTCTACTCAGGTCAGCAATAGTCCTACTGTACATTGTATGCTGCAGAAAAATCTAAAGAGATTGTTATCTCTTCCGGATATTGATTGCTGGATATATTAATAAGAAATAGGTAAAGTATATTAATTTAGTAATTAATTATTATTAAAAAATAAATACATATAAAAAATAAAATTAAGCTAAATAGCATATTTTACACTGCCGTTACTTTATGAATACATTAATGCTTCACACTTCCTAATACATTTATTCATTAATATTTAATTACTAGCGACTTGCCCGTCAAAAAATTACGGCAATGAGATGTGTATGTTTGGAAAGTTGTTTAGTTATTAATATACGTATTTGACACTTGTAAGTTTTTAGTTATGATGAAATAAGTGCTATTGTGATATTAAACATGTTTATTTTTGTAAAATGTTCTTTTGTTGAATTTTAACTGTTTTGTATTAAAAGTATTAACATTTCAATGTAAGAACAGTTGAACCTGAAATTAATCAGTATTGTAAACTTGAGGTAATGGTTTTTTAACATGCACGTTCTATCTGAAGAATTGTTAACTTAAATATACATTGAATCCAGAGGAAGGCAAACAGTAAAAACCCTCCTTGAAACGTAGCCAATTGTATCAGAGAGGGGAAAAAAAAATTCCTTCCTGACCCCATTACCTGGCGATCAGATTACTACCTGGATTAATGTTTAATATTTACATTGTGACTTTAAACGTGGTTGAGCTCTTAACATGAACTTTGTAATATGTCTAAGTAAAGAACTTGAAAATATATTTTTTGAACTTTCTTATCTGTCTAAGGAACTTGAAAAAATGTTTTCAAACTTGTAACATTAGAAACAGTAACATAGTTAATTAACATTTTAACATAATTTGTGAAAATAATGCAAGGTAAGTGTTTTGTGAGGCTAATGATATATAAACAGTACTTCCATTAATTATGACTGAATTGTTTATTGATTTGTATTTTTTAATGGTTGATCTTTGTTTGTTGCTGTAGTAATTGTTTTAAATCGCACCTATAGTTTGGTCTGTGAAAAAGTGGTTCTCTAAAAAGAGAATGCAAGAACTTAAACTTGTTGCACGCTGTGTAAGCATTGTTCTGTATGTGTTTGACAATTTAATGTAGTTTAGCAGTAAAATATTGTTTTGGGAAATGTAATTTTTGTTGCGTAATAATGAACTTTTCAAGGGAACGGACATTTATGTGTATTTGTTGTAAAAATTTGGTGGTTATATTGTGTTGTTCTATATTTTTGCATTTGCTTTTAAATTTGTTTTTTATGGCTTTTGTTTCTTTAATGAAAAGTTAAAGTACTTCATAGTAGACAATGTTTTGAGTAAAATACGTCCATCTTATAATAAATCACCTTGACTTTCATTATTTTCAATGTAAACTTTAATAGCCTTCGGATTTTTGCACCGTGATAACGCAACATACAATTGGCCAAGTGCAAATACTGGCTGTTCTAAGAAAATACCCACAGATTTGAACGTTTGTCCTTGTAATTTATTAATGGTCATGGCAAATGCCATAATGATGGGAAATTGTCTGATTTGAAATGTAAAAGGGAGACTACTTTCACTTGGTGCTAAATCTTTTCTTGGTATGAAAACTCTCTCTCCTTTATGGGTACCAGTTAAAATTTCAGCATCTATGAAATGGTCCTTTAATTGTTGAACAATTAATCTTGTCTCATTGCATAGGCCTTTTTGGGGGTTCATATTTCGCAGTAACATGACAATTGCACCTTTCTCTAGCTGCAAAATAAGTGGTGGCATTCCAGAAAGAGTTAGCGAGTTTATTAATTCAGTGGAAAAGTTTGCCTGACTTTCATTGTCATCAGCAAGTACAGAATCAGCACTGTGATAATTTCTTTGTGTTGCATTAATTTTTTGTAAAGATTTCATTATTAAGGATTAATGCATCCTTATTTTTACACGTTAGTATGACTTGGTTGGCAAGCTCTGAATATTCCTGGTTATTTATTCTACCTTCAAATATAGCTAATATACTATCTTGGTGACAAATCATATGAGGTGGGATATGCACAGTGTCGTCAGGTAAATTTGTGATTTTTTCTGTTCTGCCTTGTCCAATTTTAATAAGCCAATCATTGAAATCAGTTTGGCCTTCTGATCTCATCTTTTGTTGCAGTTGAAGATGGGTAAAATGTTTCCATAGTGTGCTTGACTTTATACAGGTTTCGATAATGTCAGTTCGATTTCCATGTACAACGACAGGTAATGTTTGTCTAAAATCGCCACCTAACAACATTACCTTTCCACCAAATGTAAAAGTATTATCCATGACTTCACGAAGCAAACGGTCAATACATTCGAGGGCATAGCATGACATCATTGTGGCCTCATCTATTATAATTAATATACTTTTTTAATTTTTTTTTGCTTGTAATGATGTCATGCGTATATCTGACACAGAAGTTTCTAAAATAGGCACTGGCAGTTTAAAGCCACTATGTACAGTTCTTCCACCTTCTAACAAAAGTGCAGCAATTTCAGTAGTGGCAAACGGCAGTGCTATTTGACCTTGTGCTCGTACAAAACTCATTATTAAATTATATAGATAAGTGTTTCCTGATCCGCCAGGTCCATCAAGATAAAAATAACGCTCTGTGACCATGTCATCATCTCTTGCATTTTTAATGGCATTAAATGCTTGCCATTGTAACGCATTTAAAGTTGCAAGTCTTTCTTCTGTTCTTTGTAGTTGTAGATGAATGTCATAGTCTTCAAAGTTTATGTAATCTATAAGCCATGCATCAGGCAAATTAAAACTTGCACAACTTAATACATGAGTTAAAAATACTTCTTGGATTTCCATTAACGCTTTTAAGTGTGCAATGGGTTCATTGTATCGTTGCATAAAGTCTTCGGCCATATTAATAATTATTTAATTATTTAATCAATAATTTAATAATAACTAATACGCATATTGCAGATCAGAGGAGATCTTAACAGGTTGAACTTGATGGACTGAAAGTCTTTTTTCAACCTTAATTACTATGTAACTATGTAACTATATTACTTTTAAATGTGTCCCACAAAGCTAATGCATTTGGAGCATTTGAGAAGATATAAAAATAAATGCAAATTGTTCTCTCATCTGCCGTGGCATTTGCCATAGTGCTGCTTCTTCTAAACATCTTTCCCATTCTGTATCATCAGCTAGTAAGTTTCTATGTCTTGCAGCTAAATGGAAGGATTCATATACTATGTCATTAACAGTTCTTAAGTGTTCAAAACTTTGTGCTTCAGGAACATTTAAATGTAAAATTCGTAAGCAAAAACGTTCAAGGTTTCTTGGACTGACTATGTAAATTCTTGGGATTATTTTATTTCCTCTGCTTTTTCTAGGTCTCCATAATCCATTCACAAAAACATAGTGATATGGAATTTCAATATATAAGAATTGTGTTGCTTCTGAATCTGTGGAATTTAATTCAAACCATGCAATTAGTGTAGTGTGACGATTTTCACTTTGGGCCAATGCATTACTTTCATTTCCAGCATGGAAATACACTAAATGTCTTTGTGGCAAATGTACTGCTAATCTATATACTGCATGTGATCTGTCATGCATTTCAAATTTTAAAAGGCACCACATAGCTTCTGGTTCACTTACATAGCGAGCATTTACATAAGATGCAAGTTCATGATGTTCTAACTCAGTGCTTTCGGGGTTGTCTGCACTTTTGACGACTACAGTAGCTGCATCATAGCCTTTGTAAATATATTTGTACACATATTTAATGGATTTGATGGAAGTGCAAGCTTCTACATTAATGTGTGCGTTATACTTCATCAGTAAGTGTGGATTGTAGGGTACTACATATCTATCGTCAACTTTTTTGCCACGAATAATGGCACTATCTCCTTCTCTTCTTTTATAAAATGGATAGCCATCACAATTGGCATAGGTTTTGTCTCTATAATCTTTTGGAAAATCTTTGGAACATTTATTATTTTCCATACATGGTGATTGTGGATTAAGCTCACCACAGGGTCCATGAATCATGCGATGAGTAACAATCTCATATAGTCTACCATTTAGTTCTGGATCTGGTAGTTCAGCAACAATGACTGCATCCACTTTGTCAGCAGTATCTAATTTATCTTTTTCTTTAAGTATTACGAGAAGATTTGCATGTGGAAGGCTTTTTTTTTAATTCAATGGTATATACATAAGCAAGACATTTGCCAAATAAGTGACTTATAGTGATGTCACGTATTAATTCATTTAATTTAATCTTAAAAACTCTGGCTACTAAATCTAGTCTATTGGAAGGACTTTGGCCAAGAAGTAATTTTTTTCTGTAATTTCTGGCCATTGGGGATTACATGTAAATGTAAGAAATAAATCGGGTTTGCCAAATTTGGTGACAATTGCCATAGCATCATTGTAACTTGAAGATCCTTGAAAAGAAAATGGTAAAATTATGGCTTTGCCAGCTGTCATGTCTCTGCTTTTAGCCACCTCAGCAACATAGTCCATTAGCCCACAATATTGTTCTACACGTAGTTTATCTTGTTGATATTTTATAAAGTTTAAATTATTGGCCTCAACTTGCAAATAGGAATCAATAATCCATTGTTGTGTTAGTTTTCCACCACATAAAATTGGATTAAATGTATTTTGAATGGCAATTTGAGCTACTTTAAATTCAAGCATAGAAACATTATTTCTGATTCTGGCTTTAGCATTTGGGTAACTGGGAAGTGTTAATTTTGGTTGCCAACCTGCTTCTCCGTGTGGGAAAAAAATGGGATATGTCATTGGATCTAAATTTGGACTTAAGATACTGATATTAATGAATGGTTGCTCCTCATTTCTGGGATATATTCTAATGTCTCTTTGAAATGGTGGTTCTCCTTCATCATTTTGAAACACCATTGCAACCTCATTTGATGTTGGCAAGTTATAAAAACTTTTATCAGTATGTCTGTCTCTTTTAAGCACCATATCGACCTTTGGGATTGGTAATTGATGTCTTTGTGCATCAAGTTGTTGTTCATTTTCTACTTCTGCCAAATTTTTATAAGCTTTAGTATTGGGGTTATTGGCCATAATGTTATCTAGCTCTATAAAAACACTGGGTAAGCATTTTTTATTTTCTTCCAGCTGCATACGTTGGTCAACAGCTTCCATTGTATCTAGGACATATAGTTGAGCACATTTTCTTTGCTCTCCTTCCTCTGGATGTAAATGGGAAGTACAATGGTAAATTTGGCCTTGGACTTTAAAACAGTAAGGACCATGTCCTGGTACATTAGCAGCTAATGTTGCCCCCATAGATGCAAAGGATATGGCACTATTGTAGGATCTTATGTTTGTCTTAAAATTTTTGTAGTTTTGAAAAGTAGGTTCAGTCATAATGTTTTGTAAATAGATTGGAAATTGTTTCCTTTCTGGAAGTTTGAACTTGCCTTTTTGACAACAACTAATAAATTGTCCATCTATGGGTCTCTCCCGTTTAAAATGATAAGCCTCACAAAATTGACATTGAGTACTCATGTCCCCACAACTATGAACCTCTACTGCTAAAGACTTGAGTAAAGGACAATTTGCAAAGCATATCGGATGTTGACTTTCATATTCATCAGGTGAAAAGTCTTGAAATGTTTCAACAACAGGTTCTAAATGTTTTGTTTTTTTCGTGGCTTTTCTTGGTATATGTTGTCCTTGTTTTGTTGAAATGTCCTGTAAGTTTTCAGTAAGAGTTTGTAAATGCTTTGTTTTTGTAGTTGCTTTTTTTGGTCTGTCTTGACTGGTATCTTGTAAAATGTCATCTGATGTTTGAGGAACAGTTTATAAATGCTTTATTATCTTTATATTTTTTTTGTTGTATCTTTCATTTTTGCAGCTGATAGTCTTTTATTTGCAAGTCTTTTGCGTTCTTTTTCTTGTCGAATTTCTTTCTCCTCAGGTGTCTGCTGGGCGGCCCATCTCTCTTTTCTTTCTCTAGTTTGACGTCTTTTCTTCTCTTCTTTGGTCTCGTTATCAGCCATATTAATCTGTAAAGGAAAAAAAAAATGTAATTGTGTATATTCTTGTGCACAATTGGTGAAATAAAAGGCAAATCATTAATGTATCAGTTATATTTAGTTAAAATTATAATTCCTGTCCTCACTGACTAAGAATTTGGCCAATGGAATACTGCTGTAAATAAGCATGTAACATATTTTTTTGAAATAATGTTTTTATTTATTAAAAACGTTGTTTGTGGATAGATATCTACCACTGCAAAACTTCTTTGCTAAAAAAACATTGATGTGGTTATTGAGCTATGTATTGCATAGTGGCAATTTAAATAGAATAAGGGAGATAGTAATTTTTTTTTTTTTTCTGTTGACACAGATGCAACTGAAAGCTTTTTCTTTAGTTTTCTCCTTTTGTACTTATTATACTGTACCTTGGTTGAAGTGTGATTTAAATCCGAATGTTTGTTGGTCCTGGGTTGAAAATCGTTGTCCAATGGTGTGGTCCTCTGTTGGAAGTCCTCGTCCGATGGTGTGGTCCTCTGTGTAAAATCCTGGTCCTATGGTCTGGTCCTCTGTTGAAAGTCGTGGTCCGATGGTGTGGTCCTGTGGCGATAGCCCTCGTCCGATGTTGTGGTCCTCTGGCGATAGCCCTCGTCCGATGTTGTGGTCCTTTGGTGAAAGTCCTCGTCCGATGGTCTGGTCCTGTGTTGAAATTCCTGGTCCGCTGGTCTGGTCCTGTGTTGAAAGTCCTCGTCCGATGGTCTGGTCCTGTGCTGAAAGTCCTCGTCCGATTGTCTTCACGCAGTATCTGTTGTAATATAAAATAGAAAATGTTGTTTGAGTGAAATGTCTTTTAAATAAGTCAAAAATGTATGAATTTGGCTGTATTGTATCGGTTATTTTTTGCTATTTTTTTTTTTTTTTACTTTCTGTACAATCCCACGACTTTTGTTATTCTTATTTAAGGTTCTTAGTAAGGCTTGTGGGTTGTGATATATTAAAGAAGAGTATGAATTTATTTTGCTATGTGTTTGTGTCTTTTTTTTTGTACAATCCTGTTTTGTGCACACCACTTCTGTTATACTTATTTATTCTTCTTTGTAAGGCTTCTAGGTTGTTAAACATTAAGTAAGAATATGAATTTAGTTTGCTATGTGTTTATGTTAATTTTTGTACAATCCTGTTTTGTGCGCACCACTTGTGGCATACTTATTTACATTTATTGGTATGTTTATAGTTTGTGAAACATGAATATTATTAATGTAGTTTGCTATGTGTTTGTGTTAGTTTTTTACAGTCCTGTTTTGTGTGCACCACTTGTGCTAAAGTTATTTATTCTTGATTGTACTGGTTATAGGTTGTTAAACGTTAAAGAAGAATATTAATTTTGTTTTCCTATGTGTTTGTGTGATTTTTTGTACAATCCTATTAGGTGCGCAACACTTTTGTTATTCTTATTTAGGCTTCTTTGTAAGGCTTATAGGTTGTTAAACATGGAATAAGAAAGTTAATTTATTTTGCTATGTGTTTGTGTGAGTTTGTTCCAATTCTGTTTTGTGTGTAGCACTTTGGGTCTCATTCAATTGCGATTTGGCTAATTGAATCGTGCCCTAAATAAGCACATAGCATATTTTTTTAAAGAAGTTTTTAGTCTGTGAAAAACTTTCTTTTGGATAGATTTTTACTAACTAAAAACTTCTTTAAAAAAAATGTTATGTTCTTATTTAGAGCCCTATTCAATTGGGCAAATTGCAATTGAATGAGGGCCTTTGTGTGTACCATATGTTGCATAGTTTGCCCCTCATTGAATTGCATTTTTTACAATGTAATAGTACTCTAAGGCGCTCATTGAATTGCAATTTTGAAAATTGAATAGAGTTCTAAATAAGCACATTACATATATTTGTTAAAGAAGTTTTTAGTTATTAAGCATCTATCCAAAAGCAAGGTTTTCACTAACGAAAAAGTTCTTTAAAAAAAATATGTTATTTGATTATTTGGATCCCTATAGAATTAGCAAAATGGCAATTGAATAAGGGCCTAAATGTGCTTATTTATAGCCATATTCAACTGCCCAAAATAGCAATTGAATGAGGGCCTTTGGTTGCTGCATTTGTTATATTGTCGGTGCCTCATTCAATTGTGTTTTGGCCAATGGAATAGAGCTCAATATCACCACAGAGCATATTTTTTTACCCAATTTTGTATTTAGTGAACTTGTATCCAAAAGCAACGTGTTCACTAAATAAAAAGTTCCTTTAAAAAATATGCTCTGTACTTATATAGAGCCCTATTGAAATTGGCAAATCACATTTGAGTGAGGCCCTTGGCCATTAAACATATATAGGTCCTCATTGAAATTCAATTTTGCCAATTGAAGAGGGCTCTATATAAGCACATAACATATTTATTGAGCGTTGTTTTTAGTTTTTGAAGACCTTGATTTTGGATAGAAGTTCATTAACTAAAAAGTTATGTCTAAAAAATATGTTATGTGCTTATATAGAGCCCTATTCAATTGAGCAACTCGCAATTGAATGAGGCTCATGGTTCGTTTTTATACTTAAATACTTTACCTTGATTGAAGTGTCGAATGACAGAGGATCCCCTCCTGCCAATCTTAATCCGCCGGTCTTCTTGTAGTGTCTGTTTGAAAAAGAAAGTGAAATAGTTATTTGTATTTTTTTAATTTTTCATCTAGCAAAGCATGGCCTTTTGAGCACGTAATGTCTTGTTGTATCTTACCTGTTGTTCTTTGTTGGTGTTCTTTAAAAGGGATTGTGCTTCACAATGCACGGTGCAAATTGTTGAGTGACGCTGTTGATGCACAGTCTGTTTGAATATTAAAAGAAATAGAAAGATTCAGCTTTATGTGATCTATTGAATTGCACTAAATTAATGTCATTTAAATATACTTCTGTAATTATTTTAAATTGACCTTATTTTTTGGTGGGGGCTACACACATATGTCACATACATGAAGCACATTCCATAGTTTAATGTAATTATTTTGTGTGCGTGTGACATATCACTATACATGAATCATATTTAAATTGTTAAATTAACCTTATAATTTTTTTTCCAACACACATAAATGTCTGTGTGTGAGATGTAACTATAGATGATACATATATGTGCGTGTCACATATCAGTATACATGACATATAATGTCATTTAAATGTAGTTGTTTAATGATTTTGTTTTTAGCTAATTTTGTTGCAGTGGCAATACACATAAATGTGCGTGTCACATGTCACTATACATTATAGACATATATGTGCGTGTCACATGTCACTATACATTATAGACATATATGTGCGTGTCACATGTCACTATAGATAAACCTCTTTTTGCTATTGAATTATGTTTTTTTGTTGTTTTGTTAAATGAACCGTATTTTTTTTTGTGGGCCTATACACATAAATGTGCGTGTGACATGTCACTACATAAATCACATTTTCCTAGTTTATTTTACTTTTTTTTTGTTCTGTCCTGATAATAAAATGTAATATATTATAGCTTACCTCTCAGTTGTAATTTGCATAATGTAAAGTAGTAAATTAGTAAAGAATTGTCTTCTCAAATAAAAGCAGCAGTTATCTATGAAGTCACTCCGTTCATCACCTGAGGAGAAATGTATTTTTTTGTGTAAAATAGGCAGTATTTATAAACTTGTAGAAAGTTCTGGAAAGTGAGACCGTTAGAACGCAATACGCATGCGCTATTTGCGTTCCAGCTTACAATTTGCGTTCCATCCGCCATTTTGTGCGTAGTACTGTTCAAAATGGTGTTTAATATGATTGTGATACGTTCCGCATAGTATGTGTTTCAATATTGCGAGTAAGTGTAGTATAGTTACGTCTGAAGCCTCTTTTTCGTTTTGTTCGTCGGCCATTTTCTCTCTTGCTTAGCGATGGTATTATTGTTTTATTTTGATTTAAATGTAGATGTAACTTGTTTTTTTGAGGTGCTGGATGGTTCCTGTCGCTGTAGGTAATCTTTTTATGTGTGTGTTGTGTGTATTTATTGTGTTTTAAATGTTTGTATGTCGGCGTGTTGCGTCCGATGTTTGTGAGGTCGTAATGGGGGTAACGTGTCTCGTATGGTGTTTGCGTGTGTAGCCTCGTTTTCGTTTTATTCGTCGGCCATTTTTTGTGTCGCTTAGCAAATTATATAGGCCCTCATTCAATTGCTATTTGGCCAATTGAATAGGGCTCTAAATAGGCACATAACATATTTTTTCTTAAGAAATTTGTAGTTAGTAAACATCTATCCAAAAACAAGGTTTTCACTAACTAAAAACTTCTTTAAAAAAAATATGCTATGTGCTTATTTAGTGCCCTATTCAATTGGCAAAATTGCAATTGAATGAGGCCCTTAGTGTCTAAACTATTTTATTTTGAGTGCAATTAAGTTGTAAGTTGCATTTTTGAGGTCCTGGATGCTTCCTGTTTCTGTAGGTAAGGTTTTTATGTATGTGCTGTGGGTATGTATTGTGTTTTTAATTTTGTAATGTTCGCGAGTTGCGTCCGAGTGTTGCGAGGCCGTAATGTGTGTGAACGTGTGTCATATGTTGTTTGCGAGTGTCGTAATGTGTGTGTCGTATTGTTTGGGCTGCGATGTGAACTTTGCGAAGGTCCTCAGGTCCTGGCATGGAGCGCCTACGGCGCTCCATGCCAGCAACTGAAACCCTCGCCCAGTGCCCTCGCTTCGCGAGGGCCTTGGCTCGCTACGCGAGCCCGCAGCGTTAGCAACAACTTGTACGCTCACAACTATATATGTGATTAATGTGCATTAATTATTAATTAGTAATGGAAAATTAAAATTTCTAATTTACACTGCACTAAAAAAAAAAAAAAATTACACTACACTTATATATCTGGATTACTGCTCATTGGCTGACAGCGATAGGACTCTCAAAGCAGTTACATATTTAAATCACTTTATTATGCCCCAAGACCTGAAAACTTTTTCTACTTTACACTGCACTAAAAAAATAGTATATTTAACACTGTACTTATATATCTGTCTTTGCGATGAGCGCCGAAGATGATCGTTGCAAAGCACGAAACTTATAGTACACGAGAAGAGGCACGGGGCTCACAATGAGCGCCAAAGGTGCTCAGAGGAGCAAAAGTACACAAGAGTAGAGGCTTGCAATGAGTGCTGAAGGTGCTCATAGGAGTAAAAGTACACAAAGGCGCTCATTGCAAGCCACGCGATGAGCACCAAAGGAACTCAGAATATCAAAAGCTTTTAATTCTGTGGCAAACAACATTGCCATGGCTTCAAATTTTGTTGCCATCATTTTTTGACGGGCAAGTCGCTAGTATATATATATATATATATATATATATATATATATATAGTTTATTAGAGGGAAATAATTAATTTGCTTTTATACATTTTTATTTTATTTTTTAAAAGCGCTGTCATCCCAATAAAAAGTAATTCATGTGTTTGATACTTCTTTTTATTGTATTACTTAGTTCTTATTCTATGTTTATGATATTTGGGTATTAATCACCATATCAGGGAATTTTCTTAGCCAACGTCTATTTTTTTGGTCTGAACTTGATGACAATGACATGTTCCCAAACATATTCATACTTTTTTTTTTATCTTTTCCACCCATCTATCTATAAATGTTTTGTTTTACAGAGAAATTATCAATGGTTACATACAATGCACAGTTTAAAGTTGTCTGTTAACTTCTAAGCTATAATACCATAAGAATGATCAAATGAAAATATGCTATTTTGATTATTTGTGAGTAAATGTGAGTAACCTTCTTAATCATAAGATGTGAACCTAACATCAAGTCTAAATATTGTCACAGCAATCTTTCCATGTAATTGTATAATTGCTCTGATTTCAATTACACTGCTTTAAGCCATATTAAATTTGTGAATCTAATTAGATCTTTAAATAATTATAACCCATTTACAAGAAAACCTAATAGTTCTCATATATATATATATATATATATATATATATATATATATATATATATATATATATATATATATATATATACAAAATATATATATATATAATATAACTCCCTAATTGTGCTGAAGTCAATTTTAGATATCTATTTCTCTTTATCATTATCCAAAAAATCCAAGGGATTTTAATGACTATAGCCAAGCAGAGAGATATGATTATAGGTGTATTAACAGCTTATCCTCAAAGCCAAAATGAATATGGATTATCATATGTTACTTACAGAGCTTTTTTTTTTTTTCCTATTTTAGATACGATTTCCATAAAATTGCTAATATACTGCAGTTGGGAGGGATTTAAAAAGGGTCTTTTATGAATTGTCTGTCTTGACATATAAACTGTGGAGACAAATATTTATATTTGCAAACATTGTCCATAAAAGCCTTAAACTGTATTTCATAATGGCATAAAAAGCAAATTAACTGCAAATAAACCAAGTTTACCAACTGGTTAATCTATTGAATTTAAAAATCGTAAGCTAGAAGAATAAAATTGGGATTTTAATAATATATATATGTTTATTCAGTGTTTTAGTTCCATTTATTGAATATTTTATAATGCATGGTGAAAACCACCACATTCACCAATAACACAGTCAATAACAACAACCACTTTTCTACCTTCTCAAACCCCCCGAACAAGATGTCTAAAAAAAAACTTTCACCTACTCAATGCCTATTAGTAAAATTAAATTACAGACGTTGCCTCTACAGACCACACCTTATACTTGCAGTACAATGGGATCAAATAATTGGCTTTATAACAAACCAATGATGGGCGGATACACATTCATGCTCTCACCTCTTATAGAGTAATAAATCATTTACATATATTGTGTTTACTATAGAGGGCTGACTTGTAGTTCATGGCAGGCATCTTAATAGTTCTACTTTTGCTTTTTGAATTTCAAGCATCATCCATCACATAACTATGGACCCTATGCATATCCCCTTTATCGCAATTATGTGTGCCTTAGGAATATAGTAAATCTTACCTAGCTATGCTTTTCCTCCATCCTTAAAACATTGCAAGAAAGCTGCTACAAATCACTGAGGCACGATAAAGCCGAAAAGCATTACACAAATCTCCACTGATTTTTTCAGTGCTCATACATTATGAGTTACTCCATTAGACTTTTACACCAAAATGCTATGATAATCTGATTTTACAGATTAATCACAAATCAGGGCAGTGTTGTAACTACAAAAAGATGAAGAAAATATTACAGGTACTAAAGACCACTCGCAAATGGTTTTAACACCTTTGCTGAGTGCCGCAGCGGCAATTAAAGTGACAGTATAGCACCTGAAACACTTTAAAATTATGATATTTCAACTTTACTTGACACTTAATAGTCCAAAATCAACATATGTATAATTATAATGTATAATATTGTATCCTTATGCCCGTCATTAGACAAACTCTGGTATAACACACAACCGAGTACTCAAGGGGTTAAAATATGTCAGAAAACATAGGAAGAAATGTTCTAATGCATTTATATATATATATATATATATATATATATATATATTACATAGTTACATAGTTACATAGTAATTGAGGTTAACAAAAATAATGTTAGCCCATCAAGTTCACCCTTTTAAGATCTCCTCTGATCTGCAATATGTGGATTCATTGTTAATTGAACCAGAGGCATGCAAACTGAAAAAAAAAACAAGTGAAACTTTGCCAATTGTCTCAAAATGGAAAAAAAAATAATTCCTTCCTGACCCCAGATACTGGCAATCGGCTTCAGCCCTGGATCAGTACTCCCTCTCTAATTAACCAAGATAATCCTGAAGGACCTTTTTATTTAAAAATATATCCAATCCCTTTTTAAAGTTATCTATTGAATCCGCTGTCAACACCTCCCTTGGTAGAGAATTCCACAGATTAACTACCCTTACTGTGAAGAACATTTTTCTTTGTTTAAGGCAAAATCTTTTTACTTCTAACCTGAAAGGATGTCTTCTTGTCAGTTGAAAACTTCTTGGCACAAAAAGCTCACTCGACAAAATCTTTATCCTGACCCTATTTATATTAGGTAATCATATCTCCTCTTAGAAGCCTTTTTTTCTAGAGAAAATAAGCTTCATTTGGTTAGTCTTTCTTCATAACTTAGCCCCTCCATTCGCCTTAGTTTTGTTGTCCTTCTCTGTACCCTTTCCAGTTCTAAAATGTCCTTTTTATGAATTGGTGCCCAAAACTGTACTCCATATTCCAAATGAGGGCATACTAGGGATGATTTGTATAGTGGCAGAATTATATTCACTTCCCTGGCCTCTATACCCTTCTTAACACATGCTAATATTTTATTTGCATTCTCAGATGCTGCTTGGCATTGAGAACTGTAACATAGGTGGTTGTCCACAAGCACTTCCAAATCCCTTTTATTATCTGATATCCCTAGATTTGCTTCAATAAGTTTATAAATTGCATAGCTATTTTTTCTTCCCAGTTGCCTAACCTTGCATTTATTTGTATTAAATCTCATCTGTCATTTATTTGTCCATTTCTCTAATTTATGCAGTTCCCTTTGGAGGGAAAGCACATAATTTTCTGATTTAATTACCTTGCACAAATTAGTGTCATCAGCAAAAATGGAAACAATACTTTCCAGTCCTACTTCTAAGTCGTTAATAAAAATGTTAAAAAGGAGAGGACTTAATACTGAACCCTGAGGAACCCCACTTACCACATTAGTCCAATCAGAGTATGTTCCATTTACAACAACCCTTTGCTTTCTGTCTTTTAGCCAGCTCTCAGCCGTACATGACTTTTTGTTTCCCTTGTACTTGACATATGCCATCTGGCGGTGTAATTTATCCACTTTTTGTTTTCCCAATGTAGATTTGATACATGAGATGTATATAAGATGATCTTTGTAATTTTAGGGTCCACATTAGAGCCTCTGTGAGCGAGAAAGGGTTAATATGTGAGCCATTTCCATGTATTTGTGCTGCAATTTAATTAGGTAGTGTGTCTTTAATAGCTTTCAGCATGTTGCAGCCTGGCTTTTCATATTGGCATATGCATGACAATTGCAATCTATGAGGAAAATAAAATTTTATTTTTTGCAATATTTGATAGTTGGGAGTTGTTGGACAAGTAATTGTAATGCCTTCCGTTGCCTTCCCCATATTTTAAACTACATTGTCTTTAAACCCTTTGTGTGTCCTATTGTGAAGCCGTAAGCTTTGGGCAGCCATCTGCTGTTTGCGGGCTTGACTGCGGGTGCGTTCTTAATCGATTTTTGCAATTCAATATTGATTTGCGATTTTAGCTATTGGAAGTCTTGCGGCCGTGAAAGATCAAATGCTTTGGGAGGCTGTAAATTCGGGGTTTATCAACCGCAAAATTTTCAAGGCTGTAACCTGTAACATTTTCAGAACCCGCAAAATGACACAAATTGAATAGCAACTTACAGCCTCCCTTACGGGCTATAGTAACGTATAATTGCTCAATTAATTGAGGCTCTATGTGTGTTGTCATTCAGCATGCTGCTATACTTGCATACAGGTTTCTAAACTATAGATTTGTAGGTTTGCAATAAAAATATAATTAAAATCATAAACATGACACTTTTATTATAAATTTACATTCACTCATATAGTATGCCCATAAAAACATTCTGCAGAATGTTTATAATATTAATCATTTTACTAATTTCTGACCTGTCTATTTTTTTACCCCCAGGCCTGTTTTGCCAGTTATTCCAGGTATCCATTGGTTCCCTACTTTTGCATTCCAATCTCCTATGATGATAGTAACAATTTTTCTTGGTGTTATATCTATAACGTGTTTAATATTTTCATAGAACCAGACAACTTCAGCCTCTTCATCATCGTTGGTTGGAGCATACACTTGGATCACTGTGATATTAAATGGCTTACCTTGAATTTAAATTTAAACCATTCTGCTTTGGCCACCCTTTGATTGATTATGAGAACTACTCGATTTCTTATGCAGGGCTCTTGACAGTAGAAGATCTGGTTATTGTCTCATGTGAAATGTCCGATTACAGTCCATTTGATTTCACTAATTCACAGGATATCAATATTTAACCTTATCATTTCATGTGTGACCACTCCTAGTTGTCCTTGGTTCATCGTTCCAACATTCTATGCTGAATTGTTCAATGCAGCAGCAGACTTTTCTTTACCCTCCAGACACATCCACAGGTGGGAGTCCTTTTGGCTTTAGCTAAACCACTTAATTAGATCTTGTGCTTTTGAGAGACAGCCAACTAATTTGGGGTGGTCCCTAATTTCTGATCAGAGTGGTAATTAGGTGCCTAATTTTACAGTAATTATAGTGTTCTTTTAATGGAATATCAAATTATGTTTTGAGATGTTTGGTCATTACCTAGCCTATCTAGTTCACCATATTTTTCAGTCCTCTCTGAGGTTGGTCCATATAGTTGGGGTAGTTAATGTGGGAGATAAGCTTGATATTTAAAAGTGAAATGGTGT
The DNA here is from genome assembly GCA_027410445.1 of Discoglossus pictus. Taxonomy (NCBI): domain Eukaryota; kingdom Metazoa; phylum Chordata; class Amphibia; order Anura; family Alytidae; genus Discoglossus; species Discoglossus pictus. The sequence goes on from CM050169.1 coordinate 79,531,656, forward strand.
TTAGAATTAATATAATTCCATGTGGAAAGGGAAAGTCTTTTTAGAGGATTTTTATGTTTGGTAATTTTGGAAAGTATTGTGGGGGTCCAGATTATTGAGTCCCATTTATATGGTTTTAGTTGTTGGTTCTCGATAAATATCCAAATGGGTTGGTGTTCAATTGAGTGAGCCTGGGGAATAAAGGAGATCTGAGCCACCCTGAAATATGATCTCAAATTCGGACAGGATAGTCCTCCTATCCTTTTTGCAACCAAACAGTATGCTAGTCGTGTTTTCTATTGTTCCAATTAAATCTTGTAAGGTGTTTTTGGAGTTTTTCTATATATCTAGGAATAATAGGTATGGGGAGGGTTCAAAATAAATATAGAATCCAGAATAGAACATTCCTTTTAATAGCGTTGGTTTTTGTATTAGAGGAGTATAATTGGTCCCATTCAATTTAGACAAGTCAGGGGTCATGTTGATGCCTAAATATGTGATAACATTTTCTGGCCAAGCAAATGACTAATTGCTTTTTAACAGTTCTAGCATTTGTGGGGCGGGGGGGAGACCCTATAATTTCTGTCTGATCTAAATTAACTTTTAAACCCGAGATCTGTCTGAATAAGTCGAAAATATTCATCAATGTAGGTATCGATGATATCAGGTCAGTTAATGTGCATAAGATGTCATCTGCAAATAAGTAGCATTTGAGACATTGTAGTCCTTTTTGGAATGCTTGGATTTGTGGGGTGGAGCTTATAGCTTCAGCTAAAGCTTCCATCGCCATTGCAAATATTAGTGGAGACAGGGGTGTCCTCTGTCTCCATTAATATTTGCAATGGCGATGGAAGCTTTAGCTTTATATAACCTTTATATAACCTTTATTATCTACTTGGAGTTTCAGGAATGCTACTGGGTCTCTGTATAGTGAGCTAATGAGATTGATAAAGCGTCCCTCGATACCTATTTTATCTGAGACCGTATATAGATATTGCCACTGCAAGGAATCAAAGGCATTTTCCAAATCCAAAGCAATTGTGCATAAAGGTTTGTTGACTAATTTTGCTAAATGGAAGATGGTCAACACTCTTCTTATGTTGTCCCCTGTCTGTCTAAAAGGTATAAAACCCACCTGATCTTTACATATCAGTTTTGGAAGAAACCTTGAGAATCTCTTAGCTAGTGTTTTTAAGTCCCCGTTTAATAAAGAAATAGGGCAAAAATTCTTTGCCTCCATGGGAACTCGTTCTGGTTTTGGGAAAAAAATCATATGGGCTTGGTTGAATTCCATTGGGATTTGTTTCCATTTAAGGATGGCATTGTATAAAGTTTTCAGATATGGGACTAATATTTTGGAAAACGGCTTTTAATGAATATTAGGAAAGCCGTCTGGCTTTGGGGATTTTCCCAATTTTAAATTTTTGATGTTGTCATTGATTTCTTCTATGGTATTTAGACTTTCTACGTCTTGAATTGAGATTGATGTGAGGTCATATTTATCTAAAAAATGTTTAGGGAAATATTTAATTTGGTGTTGTCTTTCCAGTATATGTAGTTCTTTGTTTCTGAATTATTGTTAGTGGAAAAGTATAGTTCTAGTTCTTTAAAAATTTGGGTAACAATGTCGGAGTTGGATAAAAGGGATTAATTTAATCTCCAGTGAAACCTTGTCGTGAGGTTCAGGTCAAGATCTAAGTTAATCCTTACTGCTGCATGGTCTGACCAGGAGCATGGGATAATGTGGGCATTTTTAGAATTATCAAATAAGCTAGAGTCTATCAGAAGGATATCAATTCTAGAATAGGAGCTATGAGTTGTGAATACTATGTGTATTCTCTGTTTAGAGGATGATGCCTTCTCCAGGCATCTACTAAGCCAATTTGTGGGAATATCTAGTGCTTGTATTTTGTCCTGATCTATCCAGATTTGTTAGGAGAACTAAATTAATGTCTCCCCTCAAAATTATTTTTCCTTTGTCTAAAGTGTTTAAGGTATGGAGAGGATTAATTAAAGCCCTGGGAGGGGAGACTGTAGGGGCATAAATATTAACTAGATGCAATTTCCTGTTTAATAGCATTCCTGGTAGGATAATATAATTTCCATCTTTATCTAGTATTTTCTTGTTTTCTAATTTAAATGGAAAGTCTTTATGTAACAGGATTGCTGCTCCTACTTTGTTTTCTGGTTAATTGTGTGAAAATTAGGGTAGTCCCTGTTTAAATACCTGAGAATGTTATTTGAGGCAAAATGGGTCTCTTGCACATTCAGCTTGTAAGGAGCCATTCCATTGCTGCTCCCCTAAAACTGCTCCTTAACTTAGGTGGCAAACACCAAGGCTGATCTCATATTGCACTCTAGCCATAAAGAGTGTAAACAGCCTGCTAAAAATTGATAATTGTCTAGCCAATCAGAATTCATGGATTGGTAACAATAAGGAGCACTATGGAATTATGATTGTCTAGATAAATACCCACTCATAAATGAGCAGAGTGAGGCCATTCTGATTGATTAAAATATGATTGACAGATATTTCAGCCAATCAGAAGCCTCAAAAAGTTTATGTAAGCAAGAATGCCCCCAATTAGCAAAATAGATTCTTTATTAGTGCATCAGGATTTTTAAAAGGAGACCCAATGCAACAATCCCGAAAAAGAGGAGGGCTGGGCTTCAGGCAAGATAGAACAAAACCTCATTCTATTAACAACATGGAAGATTGAGGACCAGAGCATTGTTGATCATAGCTGGAGATAATCACAGGGCTGGTAAGTATATTTTTACTAGCGACTTGCCCGTCAAAAAATGACGGCAATGTGATGTATATGTTTGTCAAGTTGTTTAGTTATTAACATATATTTTTGACACTTGTAAGTATTTTAATATGAACGTGTATTTTTGTAAAATGTTGATGTAATGGTTTTTTAAAATGTAATTAGTATCTGAAGAATTGTTAACTTTAATATACATTGAATGAATAGGAAAGCAAAAAGTAAAAAGCCTTCTTTAAACGTTGCAAATTTTAACATGAAGTTTAAAATATATGTAAGCAATAACCATCAAAGTATATATTTTTAAACTTGAACTTTATTTTTTATGTAAGTTTAGAAGTTGACAAAACATTGGTATAATTTTGAACATTATAAACAGGAACATAGTGAATACATTTTGTAACCTAATTTTTTATTAAAAGTATTAACATTTGAATGTAAAAACAATTGACATTTAAATTAATCAGTATTAAAATTCAATTTCTATCACAATAATTGTTAACTTGAATATACATTGAATGTAGAGGAAGGCATACAGTAAAACTCTTCTTAAAACGTACGTAATTAAAGTAATTTATTACTGAGCACATAAATTGGTGATAAACATTAATGTAGGTAGTAATCTTAAGATAACAGACAATATTTACATTGTGACTTAAAAGGTGCTTGACCTCTTAACATCCACTTTGTAATATGTTGAATGAAATAACTTGAAAATATATTTTTTAAACTTGTAACATTAGAAACATTAACATAGTGACTTAACATTTTAACATAATTTTTACTAACAATGCAAGGCAAGTATTTTGTAAGGCGAATCATTCATAAACATGACTTCCATTAATTATGACTGAATTAAACAACCAATTGTTATGTATTTTGCAATGCTTTTAAAAAATCTTGGCATCTTTAATTAGTATTCTTCAAAGTTATAGTACTTCATAGTAGACAATGTTTTTAGTAAAAATACGTCCATCTTCTAATAAATCACCTTGACTTTCATTGTTTTCAATGTAAACTTTAATAGCCTGTGGATTTTTGCACCTTGACAACGCAACGTACAATTGACCATGTGCAAAAACTGGTTCTTCCAAGAAAATACCCACAGATTTGAAAGTTTGACCTTGTGATTTATTAATGGTCATGGCAAATGCCATAATAATGGGAAATTGTCTTCTTTGAAGTATAAAAGGGAGACTACTTTCACTTGGTGCTAAATCTATTCTTGGTATGAAAACTCTCTCTCCTTTATGGGTCCCAGTTAAAATTTCAGCATCTATAAAATGGTCCTTTAATTGTTGAACAATTAATCTTGTGCCATTGCATAGGCCTTTTTGGGGTTCATATTTCGCAGTAACATGATAATTGCACCTTTCTTTAGCTGCAAAATATGTGGTGGCATTCCAGAAGGAGATAAAGAGTTTATGAATTCAGTCGAAAAGTTAGCCTGACTTTCATTGTCATCAGCAAGTACAGAATCAGCACTGTGATAATTTCTTTGTGGTGCATAAATTTTTTTTAAGATTTTATTATTGAGGATTAATGCATCTTTATTTTTACACGTCAGTATGACTTGGTTGGCAAGCTCGGAATATTCTTCGTTATTTATGCTCCCTTCAAATATAGCCGATATAATATCTTGTTGACAAATCATATGAGGTGGGATCTCTACAGTGTCGTCAGGTAAATGTAGTATTTTTTCTGTTCTGCCTTCTCCAATTTTAATAAGCCAATCATTGAAATCAGTTTGGCCTTCTGATCTCATCTTTTGTTGCAGTTGAAGATGGGTAAAATGTTTCCATACTGTACTTGACTTTATACATGTTTCGATAATGTCAGTTCGATTTCCATGTACAACGACAGGTAATGTTTGTCTAAAATCGCCACCCAACAACATTACCTTTCCACCAAATGGAAAAATATTATCCATGACTTCACGAAGCAAACGGTCAATACATTGGAGGGCATAGCATGACATCATTGTGGCCTCATCTATTATAATTAATTTACATTTCTTCAATTTCTTTGCTTGTAAGGATGTCATGCGAATATCTGACACAGAATTTTCTAAAATAGGCACTGGCAGTTTAAATCCACTATGAACAGTTCTTCCACCTTCTAATAAAAGTGCAGCAATTCCAGTAGTGGCAAACGCCATTGCTATTTTTCCTTGTGCTCGTACTGAACTCATTAATAAATTGTACAAATATGTTTTCCCTGATCCGCCAGGTCCATCAAGATAGAAATAACGCTCTGTCACCATGTCATCATCTATAGCATTTTTAATGGCATGAAATGCTTGCAATTGTAGTGTATTTAAAGTTGCAAGTCTTTCTTCTGTTCTTTCTGCTTGTAGTTGAATGTCATAGTCTTCAAAGTTAATGTCATCTATAAGACCTGGATCAGGCAAATTAAAACTTGCACAACTTAATCCATGAGTTAAAAAGACTTCTTGGATTTCCATTAACGCTTTTAAGTGTGCAATGGGTTCATTGTATCGTCGCATAAAGTCTTCAGCCAAATTACTTTTAAAAGTCTCCCACAAAGCTAATGCATTTGGAGCATTTGAGAAGATACAAATAAAAGCAAATTGTTCTCTCATCTGTCGTGGCATTTGACATTGTGCTGCTTCTTCTAAACATCTTTCCCACTCTGTATCATCAGCGAGTAAGTTTCTATGTCTTGCAGCTAAATGGAAGGATTCATATACAATGTCATTAACAGTTCTTAAGTGTTCAAAACTTTGTGCTCCAGGAACATTTAAAAGTAATATCCGTAAGCAAAAACGTTCCACATCTCTTGGACTGACTGTGTAAATTCGTGGAATTATTTTATTGCCTCTGGTTTTTCTTGGTCTCCATAATCCATTCACAAAAACATAGTGATATGGAATTTCAATATATAAGTATTGTGTTGCTTCAGCATCAGTGGAATTTAATGCAAACCATGCAGTTAGTGTAGTGTGACGATCTTCACTTTGGGCCAATGCATTCATTTCATTTCCAGCATGGAAATAGACTAAATGTCGTTGTGGCAAATGTACTGCTAACCTATATACTGCATGTGATCTATCATGCATTTCAAATTTTAAAAGCCGCCACATAGCTTCTGGCGCACTGACATAGCGAGCATCTACATGAGATGCAAGTTCATCATGTACTAACTCACTACTTTCAGGGTTGTCTGCACTTTTGACGACTACAGTAGCTGCATCGTAACCTTTGTAAATATATTTGTAGACATATTTAATGGATTTGATGGAAGTGCAGGCTTCTACGTTGATGTGGGCGTTGTACTTCATGAGTAAATGTGGATTGTAGGGTACTACATATCTATTGTCCACTTTTTTTCCACGAATAATGGCACTATCTCCTTCTCTTCTTTTATAAAGTGGATATCCATCACAATTGGCATAGGTTTTGTCTCTATAATCTTTTGGAAATTCTTTGGAACATTTATTATTTTCCATACATGGTGATTGTGGATTAAGGTCACCACAGGGTCCATGAATCATGCGATGAGTAACAATCTCATATAGTCTACCATATAGTTCTGGATCTGGTAGTTCAGCAACAATGACTGCATCCACTTTGTCTGAAGTATCTAATTTATCTTTTTCTTGAAGTATTATTAGAAGATGTGCATGTGGAAGGCCTCTTTTTTGAAATTCAATGGTATATACATAAGCAAGACATTTGCCAAATAACTGATTTATAGTGAAGTCACGTATTAATTCATTTAATTTAATCTTAAAAACTCTGGCTACTAAATCTGGTCGATCTGAAGCAGTTTGTCCAAGAAGTAGATTTAGTGTAATTTCTGGCCATTGTGGATTACATGTAAATGTCACAAATAAATCGGGTTTGCCAAATTTTGTCACAATAGCCATAGCATCATTGTATCTTTCTCTCATATTCCGAGGAGATCCTTGAAAGGAAGATGGTAAAATGATGGCTTTGCCAGCTGTCATGTCTCTGCTTGTAGCCACGTCAGCAACATAGTCCATGAGTCCAGAATATTGTTCTACACGGAGTTTATCTTGTTGATATTTGATAAAGTTTAAATTATTTGCCTCAACTTGCAAATATGAATCAATAATCCATTGTTGTGTTAGTTTCCCACCACATAAAATTGGATTAAATACATTGCGAATGGCAATTTGAGCTACTTTAAATTCAAGCATAGAAACATTATTTCGGATTCTGGCTTTAGCATTTGGGTAACTGGGAAGAGTTAATTTTGGTTGCCAACCTGCTTCTCCGTGTGGGAAAAAGATGGGATATGTCATTGGATCTAAATTTGGACTTAAGATACTCATATTAATAAACGGTTGGTCCTCATTTCTAGGATATATTCGAATGTCTCTTTGAAATGGTGGTTCTCCTTCATCATTCTGAAACACCATTGCAACCTCATTTGTTGTTGGCAAGTTATAACGACGTTTATCAGTATGTCTGTCTCTTTTAAGCACCATATTAACCTTTGGCATTGGTAATTGATGTGTTTGTGAATGAAGTAGTTGTTCATTTTCTACTTCTGCCAATTTTTTATAAGCTTTACTGTAGGGATTGTTGTCCATAATGTTATTTAGCTCTATGAAAACAGTGGGTAAGCATTTTTTATTTTCTTCCATCTGCATACGTTGGTCAACAGCTTCCATTGTATCTAGGACATATAGTTGAGCGAATTTTCTTTTATTTCCTTCCTCTGGATGTAAATGGGAAGTGCGATGATAAATTTGTCCTTGGACTTTAAAACAGTAAGGACCATGTCCTGGTACATTAGCAGCTAATGTTGCCCCCATGGATGCAAAGGATATGGCACTATTGTAGGATCTTATGTTTGTCTTAAAATTTTTGTAGTTTGGAAAAGTAGGTTCAGTCATAATATTTTGTAAATAAATTGGAAATTCTTTCCTTTCTGGAAGTTTGAACTTGCCTTTTTGACAACAACTAATAAATTGTCCATCTCTGGGTCTCTCCTGTTTAAAATAATAAGCCTCACAAAACTGACATTGAGTAGTCATGTCCCCACAACTATGAACCTCTACTGCTAAAGACTTGAGTAGAGGACAATTTGCAAAGCATATAGGATTTTGACTTTCATATTCATCAGGTGAAATGTCATATAATGTTTCAACAACAGGTTCTAAATGTTTTGTTTTTTTTGTTGCTTTTCTTGGTATATGTTGTATTGTTTGAGGTAAAATGTCATGTAATGTTTCATGAAACGGTTCTAAATGCTTTGTTTTCTTTGTTGCTTTTTTTGGTATCTCTTGTATTTTGTCTGGTAAAATGTCATCTGATGTTTGAGCAACAGGTTGTAAATGCTTTATTTTCTTTGTTGTTTTTTTTGACATATCTTTAATTTCTGCAAGTGACAGTCTTTTGCTTGCAATTCTTTTGCGTTCTTTTTCTCGTCGAATTTCCTTCTTCTCCGGTGTCTGCTGGCTGTCTGCTCTCTGTCGTCGTTCTCTAGCTTGGCGTCTTTTCTTTTCTTGTTTACTCTCGTTATCAGCCATGTTAATCTGTAAAAATAAAATAATGTACCATTAGTTTATTTTGAGATGTTAAGTTGTTTTTCATGACAAATAGTTATCAATAGTGTGTTAACATTTTATACTTAATCAATTTCAATGCGGTCAATTGAATAAAAGTCTAAATAAGGCAATCAGATAATTATTTAAAGAAATTTTTATTTATTAAACATGTATCCAAAAGCAAGTGTTTCAGTAACTAAAAAGGTATTTTCAAAAAGATGTTATGTCCTTATTTACAGCACTATTCAATTTGTCAAATGGCAATTAAATTAGGGTTTAGGACTGGAATGTTACAAATAACAAATTGTATAGATTCTGTGTTTTTAGACTTTTTTGGACTATGCCAATTTATTTTTTAAGTTTACATTGAAGTTTGTATTTAGTGTTAAAGATTATTGGCCCTAAAAGACAAATAAGAGATAGATGATAGATATTACTTTTTATACTGTACCTTGGTTGAAGTTTGATTTGAAGCAAAATTCTTTGTTGGTCCTGTGTTGAAAGCCTTCGTCCGATGGTCTGGTCCTGTGTTGAAAGTCCTCGTCCTCTGGTGTGGTCCTCAGTTCCAACTCCTGTTCCGATGTTCTTGACGCAGTATCTGTTATAAAATAAAAATGAAAATGTTATGTTATTTGAATGTCTTTGTATTAATGAAAAAATGGCATTATTTCAGTGTTTTTCTACAATCCTTTTTGGTGCGCCACAATTTTGGTATGCTTCTGTAGGCTATTTTCTAAGGCTTATAGGTGGTTAAAGATTAAAGAAGAATATTAAATTAATTTTTCTCTTTTTTTACTTGTTATACTGTACCTTGGTTGAAGTTTGATTTGAAGCAGAATCTTTGTTGGTCCTGTGTTGAAAGCCTTCGTCTGATGGTCTGGTCCTGTGTTGAAAGTCCTCGTCCAATCGTCTGGTCCTCTGTTGAAAGTCCTCGTCCGATGGTGTAGTCCTCTGTTGAAAGTCCTCGTCCAATGGTCTGCTCCTCTGTTGAAAGTCCTCATCCGCTGGTGTGGTCCTCAGTTGAAACTCCTGGTCCGATGTTCTTGACGCAGTATCTGATATAAAATAAAAATGAAAATGTAATTTTATTTGAATGTATTTGTATGAACTAAAAAATGACATTATTTCTTTGTTTTTCTACAATCCCGTTTGGTGTCCACCACTTTTGGTATGCTTATTTAGGCCTTTTTCTAAGGCTTATAGATTGTTAAACATAAAATAAGTATCTAAATGTACTTTGGTATGTGTTTGTGTGAGTTTTCATACAATCCTGTTTGGTGCGCACCACTGTTGGTATGCTTATTTAGGCTTCTTTCTAAGGCTTATAGGTTGTTAAACATAAAATAAGAATGTAAATGTAGTTTGCTATGTGTTTGTGTGAGTTTTCATACAATCCAGTTTGGTGCGCACCACTGTTGGTATGCTTATTAATGTTGTTTTGTAATGTTTATAGGTTGTTAAACATAAAATAAGAATGTAAATGTAGTTTGCTATGTGTTTGTGTGAGTTTTCATACAATCCTGTTTGATGCGCACCGCTGATGGTATGCTTATTAATGTTGTTTTGTAATGCTAATAGGTTGTTAAACATAAAATAAGAATCTAAATGTAGTTTGCTATGTGTTTGTGTGAGTTTTCATACAATCCTGTTTGGTGCGCACCACTGTTGGTATGCTTATTTAGGCTTCTTTCTAAGGCTTATAGGTTGTTAAACATTAAATAAGAATGTAAATGTAGTTTGCTATGTGTTTGTGTGAGTTTTCATACAATCCTGTTTGATGCGCACCACTGTTGGTATGCTTATTAATGTAGTTTTGTAATGCTAATAAGTTGTTAAACATAAAATAAGAATCTAAATGTAGTTTGCTATGTGTTTGTGTGAGTTTTCATACAATCCTGTTTGGTGCGCACCACTGTTGGTATGCTTATTTAGGCTTCTTTCTAAGGCTTATAGGTTGTTAAACATTAAATAAGAATGTAAATGTAGTTTGCTATGTGTTTGTGTGAGTTTTCATACAATCCTCTTTGATGCGCACCACTGTTGGTATGCTTATCAATGTAGTTTTGTAATGCTAATAAGTTGTTAAACATAAAATAAGAATCTAAATGTAGTTTGCTATGTGTTTGTGTGAGTTTTCATACAATCCTTGGCCAATTCAATAGGGTTCTAAATGTGCTTATTTGGAGCCCTATTGAATTGTCCAAAATATCAATTGAATGAGGGCCTTTGTTTGCTGGATTTGTTATATTGTGAGGGCCTCATTGAATTTTGTTTTTCAATAGGGCTCTATATAAGCACAGAGCATATTTTTGACCAGAAGTTTTTAGTTAAAAACTTCTGTAAAAAAAGATGCTCTGTGCTCATATTGAGCCAAATGTGCTTATATAGAGCCCTATTGAAATGGGCAAATCACATTTGAATGAGGCCCTCGGCCATTAAACATATTTAGGTCCTGATTCAATTGCGTTTTGACCAATTGAATAGGGCTCGATATAAGCACATAAAATATTTTTTGACAGAAGTTTTTAGTTAGTGAAGACCTTGATTGTGGTTAGAAGTTCAGTAACTAAAAATGTCTGTCTAAAAAATCTATTATGTGCTTATATAAAGCCCTATTCAATTAGCCAACTCACAATTGAATAAGGCTCATGGTTCGGTTCTTTGTTATACTTAATACTGTACCTTGATTGAAGTGTGGAATGACAGAGGGTCCCCTCCTGCCAATCTTAATCCGCCGGTCTTCTTGTAGTGTTTGTTTGAAAAATAAAGTGAAATCGTGAATTATAGAATTTTTTATTTGTATTTAACAAACCATGGCCTTTTCAGCATTTAAAGTATTTTTGTATCTTACCTCTTCTTCTTTGTTGGTGTTCTTTAAAAGGGATTGTGCTTCACAGTGCACGGTGCAAATTGTTGAGAGACGCTGTTGATGCAGAGTCTGTTTGAATATTAAAAAAAGTAGAAAGATTGAGTTTTAGGTGATCTATTGAATTGCAGTAAATTAATTTCATTGAAATAAACTTCTGTAATTAATTTGAATTAACATTATTTTTTGGTGGGGTCTACACACATATGTCACATACATGAAGCACATTTCCATAGTTGAAAGTAATTTTTTTGTGTGCGTGTGACATATCACTATACATGAATCATATTTTAATTGTTAAATTAACCTTATTTTTATTTTTGGCCAACATACATAAATGTGTGTGTCACATGTGACTATAGATGATACACATATATGTGCGTGTCACATATCAGTATACATGACTCATATTTTAATAGTATTTTAATAGTCCCAACTTATTTTTTTCTAATGTAATTTAAATGTAGTTGTTTAATTAGTTTGTTGCAGAGGCAATACACATAAATGTGCATGTGACATGTCACTATACATTATACTTATAAATGTGCGTGTCACTTGTCAGTATACATTATACGCATATATGTGCGTGTCAGTATACATAAACCTCTTTGTCTTCTTTAATTTTTTTTTTTGATGTCCTGTCTTGATAATAAAATAAGTAATATATTATAGCTTACCTCTCAGTTGTAATTTGCACAATGTAAAGTAGTAAATTAGGAAAGAATTATCTTCTCAAGTTTTAGCAGCAGTTATCTCAGAAGTCACTCTGTTCATCACCTGAGGAGAAATGTATTTTTCTCTGTCAAATAGGCAGTATTTATAAACTTGTAGAACATTCTGGAAAGTTAGACCGTTAGAACGCAATACGCATGCGCTATTTGCGTTCCAGCTTACAATTTGCGTTCCATCCGCCATTTTGTGCGTAGTAGTGGTTAAAATGGTGTTTAATATGAGTGTGATCCGTTCCGCATAGTATGTGTTTCATTATTGCGAGTAAGTGTAGTGTAGTTACGTCTGGAGCCTCGTTTTCGTTTTGTTCGGCGGCCATTTTTTCTCTTGCTTAGGCGATTTTCGGTCGTTTAAACTCTTTGTTTTGGACTTAAATGGACGTGTAAATGAACTTTTGGAGGTGCCGGATGCCCCCCCGTGCTGTAAGTAAGCTTTTTATGTGTTTGTTGTGTTTATTTCTTGTGTTTGTGATGTTTTGATGCGCGGCGGTTGGAATGGGTCTTTCGCGGCCGTATTTTTTTCCGATGCGGCCGTATTTTGTTGCGATGTTGCCGTATTTTTTTGCGATGGACGTGTAAATGAACTTTTGGAGGTGCCGGGTGCCCCCCCGTGCTGTAAGTAAGCTTTTTATGTGTTTGTTGTGTTTATTTCTTGTGTTTGTGATGTTTTGATGCGCGGCGGTTGGAATGGGTCTTTAGCGGCCGTATTTTTTTCCGATGCGGCCGTATTTTGTTGCGATGTTGCCGTATTTTTTTGCGATATACGCAGTTAGCTTTTACGTGTACGACGCAGTGTATTTGTTTCTAAGTCGTGCGTATGTGTGTTAAGAGCGTGTGAAGGGCCTTTTTTACTGTTTTTTTGTTAAGTCTTGCGTCTGTGTGTCTGGGTGTAAGTGGGTGTGAGGCGACTTTGAGTTTTTTTTTGTTATGAAGTTGTGTGTGTGTGTATGTGTGTGTTAACACAGCCGATGTTGGGATGCTCCCACCACCGCAAATGCGGACCCTCGCTTCGCGAGGATCCGCATTTGCGGGGACGTTGTTGGGTTTTTGTTGGCTGGGCGGTTGGGTTTATTCTGTTAAAAAGTCGTGTGTGTGTATGTGTGTGTTAACACAGCCGACGTTGAGCCTCCACCACCGCAAATGCGGGCCCTCGCTTCGCGAGGACCCGCATTTGCGGGGAACTGCGTCCCTCGCTTCGCGAGGGACGCAGTTCTTGCGGGCTCGCTACGCGAGCCCGCAAGCGTGAGCAACGACTCGTACGCTCACAACTATATATGTGATCTTCTAATTTTACTATTTTTTATATAACCTAGTACATAGGGACTATTGTGATCCCTTGAGGACCCCCTTGGACCATAGGAGTTAATTTTATGTGCAATGGGTGTTCACATGAATTCCCATGATATAAGGATTATGTAAGATGCCATGGGTTTCCTTATGAAGCCCATAGACATAGTTGTTAATCTTAGGTGCTGTGGTGGTCTTTTGAGGACCCCCATGGTATGGGGTTACGTTTGGATGCCATTGGGATCAGCTGTGGTATTTGGCTTTTACTATAGATAACACAGGGGTCCTTATAGCATCTTGCGCCATACAGGGTTAATGTTTTATATGCCATGGGGATATATAAAGGAACTCCATTGTGCTTGCTTTAATTTTAGGTGACATGGAGGTTGTTAAATGCAAATATTTTACATTTTATACCATTTAGTGGCTAGTTCTCACAGAGCTGGTTTTAATATGTTTTTGGAATAGCTTGGTAGTGCTTTACTAATCGACTTAACTCATAAATCTGAATCTCAGAGTCATGCAATGGAGTCCATATTCAGTATTGAAAGTGTGGCTAATGTATACTAATGTGCAGCTCAAGGCCTTGATGCTGCACCTGCTATTCCTGTTGGATTTTCACCTCAAGTCCAGGACCCTGCTGTTTTTCATGCTGCTCATGCTGCTGTGGATGTAGATTGGGACTATTTTTCTGGGGAGTGCTTTCAGTCAGCAGGATTGCACCAGGTCACTCATGAGTACCAACTGCAGATCTGGCATAAAACACAAGGATACCGTGACTGAGAGAGGTGCAGAGAGACAGGAGGGAATTGAGAAGATATCACTGTATGTGAAGATGGCAAGAGAGCCAGGAATGAGAGAGACTATGACTGAGAGAGACTAGGGAGAGGGACAGAGAGAGACAGTGTGAGGGGAAAGAGACAAGAGAGAGAGGATATAGAAAGCTAGGTGAAGGGCAGAATAAGCCTAGATGCAAGCTATGTAAGTGCTCCTGAAGCAATGTGGCATCTTCTCAAACATGAAATGCATGATCGCTCCCATGCTGTGTATTGATTAGCTGTACATTTGCCACAAAGACAATTAGTTTACTTTAATGCTGGAGATGAAAGAAACGCTCTGGCTCAAAATTAAAGTAGAGAAACAGCACTTACTGCATTGTTTAAATTGAATTCACAGGACACTGAGACAAGACAATTTTTATACATTGAGATTCCATATCATTATGTTTTCATAAATGGGGCATGGCGACAAAGAAACAAATTGGAAATAAAATTATACCAATAATTTATACTCTCAGTCCAAGAGATATTGAACGCTTTAGTTTAAGCTTACTACTTTTACATGTTCCATGTTATGAACATTTACGTACAGTCAATGACATTGTTTATGATACATTTCAATTAGCTGCACAACATCAAAACTTCCTTGCAGATGATATTGAATGGGAGAGATGTCTACAAGAAGCAGCACTATGTCAAATGCCTAAGCAGATGCGAGAACTGTTTGCTTTCATTTGCATATTTTGTAATGTACCTGATTGATTAGCTTAATGGGAAACATTTAAATTAAATATGTGTAAAGACTTCTTGAAAAGTTACAATGTGTCCCATATTTTGTAATGTACCTTATGGATTAGCTTTGTGGGAAACATTTAAATAAAAAATGTGTGAAGACTTCTTGAAAAGTTACAATGAGTCCATAGCTGAATTAAAAGCATTAATGGAAATTCAAGAAGTCTTTCTTTGTCATGGATTAAATTGTGCAAATTTAAATCTGCCTGATCCAGGACTGATTGATGAAATACACTTTGAAAACTATGATGCTGATCTTAAACAACAAAAATCAGTGGAAAAAATACATTACAGTTAGAAGTATTTAACATCATCAAAAAAGCAATAGATGATGACATGCTCAAAGAGCATTATTTCTATCTTGATGGACCTGGGGGATTGGGGAAAAAGTATCTATATAATTTACTGATGAGTTTCATTTGAGCTAAAGGTGAGATAGCTCAGGCATTTGCTACAACTGGAATTGGGGCACTATTGTTAGAAGGTGGGAGAACTGTGCATAGTGGATTTAAACTTCCAGTTCCCATTTGGAAACATCAGTGTCAGGTATTAGAATGAAATCATCTCCAGCTAAAAAACTATACAAAAACTAAATTAATTATCATAGATGAAGCAATAATGATGTCATGACAGGCATGTCCACTATGGAAAATATTTACATATCTTTAATTAGAAAAAAATATGAGATCAATGGGCAAAAATTAATCCAATGATTGGTTAATTGAGATTGGCGAAGGATAAACAGAGGTCATAAGTAATTTACCTGAAGATACTGTGGAAATACCATATGATTTGTAAATATTCCCTAATATCAGTTTTATTCCAAAATGAAATAATTCACAATGAAGAATCAGACCTTATAAAGTAAAAAGATAAACAACAAGATCCCTAAATAAATAGAGTAAATAGATAATATAAATAATGAAATTTTACGTTTACTGGGTCTGCAGTACGTCTCGCCAGCAGACTATAGAAAAATCCAGGACTCTATTTTTTATTTTGTAGCAACAAACTAAAGAAAAAGCAAAAACATTTTTTATTAATTAAAAAAATATATATGTGCAATACGTGACTATATAAAAAAAGAAGCTATACAATACAGCATATCTATAAAGCAGGCTGTACAGGGGGAGTAAGCTATAATAAGTGACCCCTCCTAAGTTATAATAAAGATGACTTAAGATATTAATATTTATACCGATAAACTAAAACAGCATCTGTCCAGTTGAAAAGACAGATATCTGTTTAAAGTTGCTTTTGTTGCTTAATGAAATGGATCTCTATACACTCCCTTTTATGGGAGTTTGACCAGTGTTACCTTCGTTTATTGAACTTTCCTTAATATTACACCACTGAATCAATACATATGGCCCTATTAAATTCGAGCTGCGGATGAAATCGTATCTCGCAAATGCGCATCGTAACTGGATTTACGTAATCCGAGTCGACTTGCGATTGACTTGCGTAATTTCGGACTACTTTGCCAAGATTTGCCTCCGATAAGCGCTACGTAGTAAGTAGCGGAAAATAATTCCTTGCGTAGACGCACGTATCTCGCAAATTCGCTAAGTGCACAAAAAACACACGTAAAATGGTTTACGCATTACGTACAGACAACTTAAAAATATAAAAGTGAGTTTAACAGAGGAAAAGCATGGAAGGCCATTACAATTGATTTCACCATTCCCCCCCCCACCCCCTAAAGCAAAGGCATTATACAACCAATTAGTTGTTACATTTTGAATGAAAAGCCATGCTGCAGCTTACATAAAGCAAAATTAAAGACACACTACCTGATTACATAAAAACACAAAAACCTCAAAATAATGCCACATTAACCCTGTTATTTTGTATACATGTTGCTCATCACATCTACATTTGGGAACACAAATATGGGGAACATGGAGTATGTGAATATGTCCTGTTCAGTCTTAAATACACAATACCTCTTGTTTGGTCTTTTGGTCGGGTCTGTCTCTGACCCTCTGTCACTGCTTTCTTACAAGGTTCCTATGCTGGTGAGACCAGAGTGGGTTGTCAGTTCCTTCCCCAGTGGTTTGGGATTTGGCCCTACACTCTGCTTTCGCTCTCACACCCACAATGACCCTTAATGGGATAGCTCACAGCTTCATTGAAATACACAATACCTCTTGTTTGGTCTTTCGGTCGGGTCTGACTGTGACCCTCTGTCACTGCTTTCTTACAAGGTTCCTATGCTGGTGAGTCCGGAGTGGATTGTCAGTTCTGCTGTCACTCTCCCACCCACAAGGGCAGCAAACACACACAGAGGGTTTGCAGAGGCACAATGAGCACCAGCCAACTCACCTCCATCAGGGGTAATCGCCACTACTCTTATCCAAGGAAGTCCCACGCCGTTGCTGGTGGCCATGTGCCAAGATGACCATTCATTCCCATTTGGTGACCTCCCATTATGTTCTGCTATTCATCAATTTACATTAGTTTCGATTGCTAAGTGATGTTGGGGAAGTGCGTGTGAAAGCAGAATGGACGGACAAATCTAAAATCACTGGAGAAGGAACTGACAACCCACTGCAGTATCACCTATCATTATCCTTTTAGGCCCTCAGGAGAATGTTCCTACTGCCCAGTCCCACTAATTGTACTTGGCCTGTGCATTAACCCTTTAATATGCCTAGATTGTAGATCAATTAGATGCATCATATGATATCTAAAGCTATTAGGACTATTATTCCTCTTAGTATGTATGGATCTATTGCAGGTTAACTAGTGCTCATTAGTTTACAGCTATAGTAATGTTACACTAATGTGATGCATGTGGATGTCCCCTAACCCCAACCATTGAAAACACACCGACATGGGGAGAACAGGATAACACAGCTTTATTTTTGGACACAGACCACAATCAGCAGTGGTCAAGACTGTGCATTCACAGAACGGTATAACAAAACTTTATTTTTGGACACAGACCACAATCAGCAGTGGTCAAGACTGTGCATTCACAGAACGGTATAACAAAACTTTATTTTTGGACACAGACCACAATCAGCAGTGGTCAAGACTGTGCATTAATATCATGGGTGTGGTGTGGGCGGGTCCCGAGAGAGCAAGGGGCTAAATAAAAAAAAGGGGATACCTACAGGGGTCAATCTAATAGTCTAGAATAAGCATGATGCATAGCACCTACCAGGGTCACATGTGGTCAGTACACCGCTGCCACCGGAATATGATGAGAAAAAGGATCATCACAAATCACTCCATTTAACTGAAGAAACCATCAGAGTGCATGGCACTTACAACTTGTCTGGATCTGCTCAATGGAACAAATGATTCAACCTCTGGACTGTGTAATCCAATCCAGTGAAATTGCCCACAAAAATGAATGGTCAACAACAAAAAAAAAAGGCGGAGGAGGATAAAAAAAACTAATGACAATGCATGTACAGTAAAGTGCTAAATACTGTACCAATATACCAACTCACCTGATTCCCATCTGCAAGCATTACTAACTATTAGCTACAGTAGGTCTCTGGATAATGAGTAATATGGGCAAATACCCATTAATATGGACAGGACACAAAGGTCAGCAGCCACATTCACTGTTTCTTACATCAGACCCAAGGATCTGTTCTCAGACCGATATTGAGGTCAGGATCACATGCTTTATTAGTGCATATATTAATGCTGGCTGTCATTAACATGTCATTGTGAGACTTTGCAAGTCCACCTCCATAGCGGTATTAGTCTACATTTCAGCTAACAATAATCATGTCTGAGATATCTGGCAATATGATAGCTTTAAGATTGTGAGAGCTACATGTTAAGGAGGGGGCTGTCATTGGAGTAATGTCTACCTGAGAGGCACTGGGAAAACCTTACGCCTCATATAATTCCTCCACAATGCTTGCAGATGCAGGAGATGCCTTCATGGGCCTGAATTGTACCTAAAACAAAACAAATGGAAAGAAAAACAAAGAGAAAACATAAAATCTAAGGGCCTAAAAAAAAGGGGACTGCAGCATCCCTTCCCAACAGCATTCCCCAGTGACCATCAATTGGTGGCATGTTCAACCGAACCCTACGTGTCCACAGAGAAGAGGATCATGGACCATGTGATGGGAGGTAGCCATCTGCATACAAAATATCACCATCACATAGGCAAAGATCCAAAACTCTGTAGCCAGGCTAGATGAGGTCAGCATTGTGACCAATAGATTGTCACTGAGGAGTGCTGTTAAGAAGGCACAATTATGTCCACAGCCCCTAGGTCCTCCTCCGCCTGGGCACAGGACCTGCATCGTCCGCGGCCAGACGCCGTCTCCTTGTTGGTGGTGGGGGAGCGGGAGGAGGTAGTGGCACCATGGGTGGTGGTGGCGGCGGAGGCATGGTGGAAGGAGAGGAGGGGCCAGGCTGCTGTTGGCTGGTGACCTGCCCCGTTCCCAGCAGCCTGACCAAATGCTGCTCCAGCCTCCGATGATGGCTCCTCTCCTCCCTAAAGCGCCTGTCCAGGCTGCGCCTCATGCCAGAGATGTTGGCATCAATCCTCCTCATGAAGGCCAACAACTCCAGCAGCGCAGCCTCCGTGGTTGGTAGTGGAGGGGGCTGGGGTCCTGCTGGCAGGGCCGGGTGGTAAGATGGAGGGGAGAGAGTGGGGAGGATCTGGGACCCAGCTGGAGACAGGGTCTCTGACATTGGTGTCCCCGGTGGCTCAGTGTGTGGGGAAGGAGGAGCTGTGGCATATTCCACTACTTCTGAGAGCCCCGGCGAGATGGCAAGTCTTTGGAGGAGGGGGACAGTCGGGCTCTGGACAGGGGGGCTGTCAACGACCACGACCTCCCCCTCCGAAGAGCCAGGGCCCTCGGATGAGCCTGTAGCCTCCTCCCCCTGAGCGATCTCCTGCGGGGCGGGGTACTGACGGCCCCGCTCCTGGCTCATCACTGGACCCAGACCTCCTACTGGATGCTGAAATAGAGAAAAGAAAGGTACATGTCATTAGTATGCTGATCAATACATTGATATGTTTTCACTCCTAACTATCTGACATCTAGGCCTGAACATGGATGATTCTCCTAATTGCAACTCACATTAGCTGTCATTTGCTTGATTGGATCTATTCTTTGGTTTCTTGTCTTGACCTCTCCTGGCTCCTAACACTGTCTGGATTTTTCCTGCGGTTTCACTCCTAACTATCTGACATCTAGGCCTGAACATGGATGATTCTCCTAATTGCAACTCACATTAGCTGTCATTTGCTAGATTGGATCTATTCTTTGGTTTCTTGTCTTGACCTCTCCTGGCTCCTAACACTGTCTGGATTTTTCCTGCGGTTTCACTCCTAACTATCTGACATCTAGGCCTGAACATGGATGATTCTCCTAATTGCAACTCACATTAGCTGTCATTTGCTAGATTGGATCTATTCTTTGGTTTCTTGTCTTGACCTCTAATGGCTCCTAACACTGTCTGGATTTTTCCTGTGGTCTGTAACTGCATAGGCTGCATTGGGCGCACCAGTACATGGACTCTATTGCTTAATTACTCTTGGGGTGGCCAGGAATGACAGTGATTTGTCAGCTTCATGGATTTAATGACACTTCCATCCATCCCTTGTTAATTCCATAGAGCTGACATGTCAGTGTCCTTGTTGGTCACCATGTACATGTGTAGTGTGTGTGATGCACATGTCGTGGCATGTTGGTATATGTCATATTCACCTGTCATGGAGGCTGGGTCCTGCTGGGCCACCGGGGATGAAGCTCCAGCTGCGGGCGATGGTCCTAGAAAGTCCCTTGCGATCCTCTCCCACTCCTTATAGGCGACACTGTGTCCCTCAGCTTCTCTTGCCATCTTCCTCTTCACCGTGGCCCTGATATCCACATATCTGTGCTTCAAGGACCTCAAGCCCCTAGGAACCGTGGACACCTCCTTCATCACTTGCACTACCTCCTTCCAAGCCTGAGCCTTAGGCTCAGGCTTTGCTTCCCTTGCAACAAGGATGACGGGCCGGTCACGGATCGCACCCAGGAGGACCATATTCTCCTGGGGCGTATAATTACAGGCCCTGCGCCTGCCCTTGCCAATAGCCCCTTGCTCTCTCGACTGTGCTCAGGGACCCTGGCCTCCCTGCACTCTTCCTGAGGCCTGTCCCTTCCCCAAACTACCCCGCCCCCTGGAAACAGGCCCCTTCCCCTCTGTCCCTCCTCTATTAGCGCCTCTGTCTCCCTCCTCCTCCTCCTCCTTCTTCCCCCCCCTCTGGGGACCACTCCTCTTCCTCCAGGGACACCTCCTCCTCCTCCGGGGACACCTCCTCCACCCCCTCCGGGGACACCTCCTCCACCTCTCCTCCACCCTCCACTACACTCTCCTCACTCTCCGCTCCTCTCCTCTCCTCCTCTCTCCACCTATCTCCTCCCTCCATGCTGAAATAATAACAAAATAAGGATAACTCAAAATAAGTGTAACTGTTAGATAGGTGATGAAAAAAAAAGTGTATGTTCTATGTGTTTTTAACAACTGTTGGGGCATGCGGTGCAAAGGTTGGGAGGGGGAGGTGTGTGGTGTGTGTCCTAATGCTATGTATGTCTCTATGTGTCTTTAATCTATGTGTCAGGCAAATATGTGTAATGTGTAAATATGTGTAACTCTTACGTGTAAATATGCTAGTAATAAAATCCCAAACAATCAAAAAGAGTGTGCCTACAAATCAAAAGAACGATAAAGAAATAAAAGTATTACTGGAATGTCTGTTGGAAAGAAAAGATGTGTGTGCTATGTGTATTTAATAAGTGGTGGGGGATGGGGTGTGTTGGGGGATGGGGTGTGGTGGGGGGAATGGGTGTGTGGGGTGTGTGTCCTAACTATATATATGTCTCTATGTGTGTTATTTAATCTATGTGTCTTGCAAATATGTGAAATCTGTAAATATGTGTATTTCTTAAATGTAAGTACTTAGGAAGTAAACCAGAAACAAGACAAAAAAGTAATCTACCTCTCTCCAAACCACATCTCACAACTCAAACTCTCTCCCACCTGCTCCTGGAACTGCGTGCTAACTCCAATGGCTCTTACAACACAGTCAGCGCATGGGTTTGTATCAATCACATTTATAATCTCATACTGTCAATCAAATTCTTAGCTCGTACGTGATTGGCTGAGAGGCGTGTCTCGCTAGGACGTCCCTTTATCAGCTTGCGAGCGCGCCAACAGACTCAGCCAATTACATACGCACTTATAGTGTCAGGCCGCCAAGTGCGTATGTAATTGGCTGAGAGTCCCAACACGGGCCCCCAAGTGCGCATGTAATTGGCTGAGAGTCCCAACGCGGGCCGCCAAGTGCGTATGTAATTGGCTGAGAGGCTTTTGGCGGGTTTTTGCGCCATCACCATTGCCACGTTGGCCCGCCAAAAGCCTCTCAGCCAATTACATACACACTTGGCGGCCCGCGTTGGGACTCTCAGCCAATTACATACGCACTGGGCGGCTCGCGTTGGGACTCTCAGCCAATTACATACGCACTTGGCGGCCCGTGTTGGGACAGCCAATTACATGCGGCCAATTGCGTATGTAATAGGTTGAGAGGCTTCTTGACGTAAAATCATCAGCTGGAATGCCATGTAAAGATCCACAGGTGACCAATGGCAAAGCAGAAATTAACGTGCCTAATACCAGGTCATGCAATCACCAAGCTATATAACCCCATCCCCAACAAGTCATCAGCATGTCTTAAAACAGCATGGATGATCATGTGAGAGGGATGATGGCCAGGATGAGTGGGCGTATGAGGTTGAGATGCTTTTGTGCAGCTTACCTAGCACAGTATGAAGACCAGGAAGCAAGGTGTGTGATTGAGGGGGTGATGGGGAGTGGCAGAGAGGAGTGTCTGGGAGTGAATGAGGGTGTGAGTGGTGATGTGATCCATGCTGGGGCAGAACCAAGCCAGGCAAGGGAATTACCACAGGCCATGCCTAGTATCGAGGGGGTGGATCAGGGAGGAGAGAGAGCTCCAGTAGCACAGGGACAGAGGGATATAGGGCCACCTGCACACAGGGAGGCTGACAATGTTGTCGGTGATCAGCTGCTGGGGGGAGTACAGGATGTGGTGGCTCAGGCAGAAGTGGGGGAGCCTGACCATGAGCCTGACCATGAGCCTGACCAGGAGCCGGACCAGGAGCCTGGTCAGGAGCCTGTGAGGAGGCCAAGGGCACCCAATGTGTACAGGGAGAGACTCACATTAGAGGGGTTAACTGATGGGGAGGTGTATGAGCGTTTTCGGCTGATCCGTGCCAGTCTTGGGGAGCTCTATGAGGTTCTCAGAGCGGACCTTGAGCCTCGCTCAGGGGCAAATAGAGCCATCCCAGGAATGACACGGATATTAGTTGCAATACACCTCCTTGCTTCTGGTAGCTTTCAGACCACCCTGAGCATAGCCGGAGGAATGTCTCAGCCAAGCCTCTCGAATTGTCTGAGTGCATTCCTCCGTGCTATTGGTCGGAGAGCTGCCAGATACATCAGTTACCCTAACACTGCTGAAGAGATCTCGAAGGTGAAGTTCAATTTCTTCCAATTAGGAGGTATCCCCAATGTGCTTGGTGCTATTAACTGTACACACGTGGCACTGATACCTACTAGAGAGCAAGACGCGCTGTACAGAAATCGTAAGCATTATCATTCAATCAATGTCCAGGTTGTTTGCGATGCGAACATGCGCATACAAGGTGTGTATGCAGGCTTCCTGGGAAGTGCTCACGACGCCTATATCTAGCGTGCATCCAGAATATCTGACATCTTTGAGTCCGGCAGATTTCCATCCGGATGGCTACTGGGTGAGTACACATTAGTAATGGCAGTCAACCATATCTTACTATGACTGGATACAATAACACATCCGGTACATCATGTTTCCCTCTATTGCTATGATGTTCACATGTGCATTACGGAGTAATACTCCCAAAGCAATAACATAATAGCTCATTGCTGGCCAGAACCCTGTGTTAGCTTGGCCAAACAGTATGCAGTTCTCAACAACATATGACAAAAACCACAACTGATTAATCATTAGGTTTATGTTCTGATGCATTCCCTTGTATCCTGTGACATGGACATCTCTAGTCTACATAACGTGTTGTGTGTTCTTGTACGGGCTATGTAAGTGAGATGACTTCAGAATTCATCTGATAGAGGAGAATTAATAGTGTTTGGCAAACTTTTTTTTGCATGAATATATCCCGGAATAAACATGAATTAGCTTACCTTGAAGTTATCAAAATCTCCAAGGTCTTTTGGCATTTGCGTTTGATCCTGTACGCCCCTGGGAAATTCCATCTGAATTAGCATCACATTTATGTTCACAAGAATACACTATCACGCTTCACCTCAGACCTCTGGCATGTGCTCGGTACAAGAACTGCAACAGTGACTTCCTGCTCTCTTCCAGAAGGGTCGCAATATGTACCCTGTTGTATTTCCCTTGTATCTCGCCCTCATGTAAGCGTCCTGTGGGTGTGAACATCTGGATTTTACATTTGTGGAAATCACATTGTAATTGATCTGAAGCTTCATATAGAATACATGTGTTAATACACTACTAATTATCCTACCAGATGCATTCATGATCCATCTCCCTTACATATATCTTTAACTGTGTATTAGCCACAGGGATGTGTTGATAGGTCATGATGACGATATTTGGGCATATGCTTTGTCAAACATCACAACATCCTATTCATATCAACATCATATTTTATTTCCACCAGGTGATGCAGGATATGGGTGTTTGCCGTGGTTGTTGACCCCTGTGAGCAATCCCCATACTCGGGCAGAGGCGCGGTATAATGCTGCGCATAAAACCTGCCAAAATGTAATTGAGCATACCTTTGGTGTACTAAAGATGCGCTTCAGATGTTTACATTCCACTGGGGTGCTCTACAATATAAGCCCCAGAAAGTTTGTCGCATCATCGTTGCCTGCTGCTGTCTGCACAATATAGCAGTACAGGCCAACTGTCTGGGGGACATTGATGCGGCTCCGCTACATGTGGAGGAAGAGCCTTTATTTCCCCCTGAAGTGGATAATCTGCAGGGGTCACAACAACGTGCCCGCCTAATTCGTGAGTACTTCACATGTAAGTACATACCCAATATGCATGGAACACAGTCTAATGTATCTGGATTATGCCTAACTCCCAAATCCACCACTATCCATCGCCCTTGTCATACAGAATTCCAACCAGTCCACAGTAGAGGAGAGTTCCCTGACGTTGTCGATGTTTGTACACTGGAACAAGCCACATGATCAGTTACAGGTAAGTAAGCACACATTCCCATACACATCTTAAGTACTGACAGTTATAAACATCAATGGCATAGATAATTTGAGTGGATTATATATCCCACTATGTCAATGTATATATGCCCCACGTTACATTGTTATGTAGTAATTTAGATTGAAAAAAAGACTTTAGTCCATCAGGATCAACCTCTATAGATCTATGATCTGCAATACGCAGAATTATTGTTAATTGATCCAGAGGAAGTCACCGAAAAACAAAATGTGAAGCTTTGCCAATTGTCTAAATAGGGCAGAAAAATATAACATTCCTTCCTGACCCCAGATACTGGTGATCGTATTCATCCCTGGATCAATACTCCCTCTCTTTTTATTCAGGATAGCCCCTAATGCCTGTTTGTTTTTTTAATGTAAAAATATACCCAATCCCTTTTTAAAGTCACCTACAACCTCTACGGACCAGGATTGTTCACATTGTCTGATCCTGCCAAACCACATGAAATGGGATCAAAATGTCGTAGATAAATACCATACACACATACTTTGTCTAATTTGTGACTGTAATCCTAACATCATATTAACCTTACAAAGCTGCTGTTGTGTGTCAACTCTTCTTTCAACAACCTAGACATGGATAAACATGACCAGCAACAGAACTGCTACATCAATGTGAGCTACATAGTGAGGCCCTCATTCAATTGCGATTTTGCAAATTGAATACGGCTCTAAATAAGCACATAATATATATTTTTTCAAGAAGTTTTTAGTTTGTGAAAACCGTGCTTTTGGATAGATGCTTAATAAGTTAAAACTTCTTGAAAAAATATAAGTGATGTGCTTATTTACACCCCGATTCAATTGGCCAAACTGCAATTGAATGAGGGCCTGAGTATTTGTGTAATAATATGGCCACGTATGCTGAAGGACACAAATAACACATCAATCACTTTATTAATATCGGCCTATCTCTTTCCAGAATATATCAGATAGGTAAGCGGTGATAACTAATGACGATCCACAGCGCACGTGTCCTGGTGGAAAAAATCACCTTGTGGATGAGCTTGGGACTGCGTCCAAGGTAAAACACCACATTTGGCTCTCCAAAGATGCATTAATGTGTAATCTATGTGATATTCCTACATCATTAGCCAGATGAGTAGCTCGTTTCATATGTAGGGAAAGAACAGTGAAGACGTTTGTCTGAAATGAGCAACATATATCGGTACAGTGGATCGAAAAGGTCTAAAGTCTACACACCCCTGTTAAAATGTCATGTTTCTGTGCTGTCAAAAAATGAGACCAAGATAAATCATTTCTGAACTTTTTCCACCTTTAATGTGACCTATAAACTGGACAATTTAATTTAAAAACAAACTGAAATCTGTTAGGTAGAGTGAAGAAAAAATCAAAAAAGAAAATCACATGGTTGCATAAGTATGCACACCCCTAAACTAATACTTTGTTGAAGCACCTTGTGATTTTATTACAGCACTCAGTCTTTTTGGGGATGAGTCTATCCGCATGGCACATTGTGACTTGGCAAGATTTGCCCACTCTTCTTTGCAAAAACACTCCAAATCTGTCAGATTGCGAGGGCATCTTCTGTGCTCAGCCCTCTTCAGATCACCCCACAGGGATTCAGGTCTGGGCTCTGGCTGGGCCATTCCCAAACTTTAATCTACTTCTGGTGAAGCCATTCCTTTGTTAATTTGGATGTATGCTTTGGGACATTGTCATGCTGAAAGATGAAGTTCCTCTTCATGTTCAGCTTTCTAGCAGAAGCCTGAAGGTTTTGTGCCAATATTGACTGGTATTTGGAACTGTTCATAATTCCCTCTATCTTAACTAAGGCACCAGTTCCAGCTGAAGAAAAACAGCACCAAAGCATGATGCTGCCACCACCATGCTTCACTCTGGGTACTGTCTTCTTTTGGTGATGTGCAGTGTTGTTTTTGCGCCAAACATATCTTTTGGAATTATGGCCAAAATGTTCAACCTTGGTTTCATCAGACCATAACACCTTTTCCCACATGCTTTTGGGAGACTTCAGATGTGTTTTCTGCAAAATGTAGCCTGGCTTGGATGTTTTTCTTTATAAGAAAAGCCTTTCTTCTTGCCACTCTACCCCATAGCCCGGACATATGAAGAATACGGGAGATTGTTGTCACATGTAGCAGACAGCCAGTACTTGCCAGATATTCCTGCAGTTCCTTTAATGTTGCTGTAGACCTCTTGGTAGCCTCCCAGACCAGTTTTCGTGTGGTCTTTTCATCAATTTTGGAGGGAGCTCCAGTTCTTGGTAATGTCACTGTTGTGCATATTTTCTCCACTTAATGATGACTGTCTTCACTGTGTTCCAAGGTATATCTAATGCCTTGGAAATTATTTTGTACCCTTCTCCTGACTGATACCTTTTAACAATGAGATCCCTCTGATGCTTTGGAAGCTCTCTGTGGACCATGGCTTTTGCTGTGGGATGCGACTAAGAACATTTCAGGAAAGACCAACTAGAGCAGCTTAACTTAATTTGAGATTAATCAGAGTTACTTTAACTGATGGCAGGTGTATGCTGACTCCGATTTAACACGATTTGGAATGTGATTGCTTCATTCTGAACACAGCTACATCCCCAGTTATAAGAGAGTGTGCAGACTTATGCAACCACATTAGTTTTCTTTGTTTTTTTCTTCCCTCCACCTTACAGATTTCAGTTTGTTTTACAATTGAGTTGTACAGTTTATATGTCCCATTAAAGGTGGCTATAGTTCTGAAATGATTTTTCATTGGCTAATTTGTTTACAGGAGTGTGTAGACTTTTTATAACCACTGTAAGTGACGAAGTAAGCGCTCCGGGAGCATGTGCAATTTAAATATTGACATGTTCCTTTTATGTTTCAGATCGCAAAGATAAGTCCCTTTCCACGGTCAGAACAAGGAATGATGAGCTTTTCCACGTTCCAGGACTATGCTATTGTCACATTGCATCATGTATGTTCATATGTCAGTCATCATGTGTTGCATCGGGTGTGATATCACATCCTCTACATTGATTTATATGTACCTATTGCTTTAGATATGCCATTCTCTCCTCTACTTGGACTATTGGGAAGCCTGTATCATACTTCCTTCCAGATCTCTTCCTCAGTGCTGATGTGATCCTCCCTGTACATATGGGGAAGAGTAACTCTAGCCTTGGAACATAACTGTTAATGAGGTTCCGTTTACCTTCAGTTATGAATATGCAACAGCAGATAATAGAGATGCTCATTCACAGAACAGAATACACCTCAAACTGGCCAGTTTGTTGGTAGTTCTGCTAACACATGAAATTAGTTTGAACACACTGATATGGTCCTGGTCAGGTTCCCATCTGAGTGTCCAAACTTAGGTATGTAGAGTCTTCTCTCATAGTGCCATTTCCAGTGACATGACCTACGGGGGTTCTAACATTGACTGATTGAGCACTTCTACCTCTGCAGTTGCATAGGAGTGTGTGTTGCGCGCACACACAAGACTACAGATTACTTCTCCCCATGAGCATATCTCCTTCTGTATTGTTGGGTTTGAATATTGAATGTTATCCTGATATATTTAATAAAATAACTGATATTGCCTCACGTTGGATGATGCACTGTATATCCCCCCCTCAACTGATCATCTATACCAATGTCACCTCCCCTGCGTGCATTCTGGCCCCATGTCCCTATTTCCGTGTGTTACTGGAACTCTGTATCCTACCCACCTCCACCATGATACTGAGCAGGCCTGTGGTAATTTGTCACTGTGTGGCTTTGTGAACAATTAAACCATCAGTTAGTGGTGTAAATATTCTGGTCAATCTGTGTTTACATTACTACATAATCATGAATGTCGATTCATATCATTCAAGTTGAGCCCTTCAAGTCATTATATACAACCCTGCATGTCTATAGACATGATTTCAGAATTCACACCCCTCCGACTTGCACCTACATGTATATTGGCAAGGTACAGATTAATGTAGCATATGTATCTATATAAACACACACAGATATATGTATTGAACAATGACACTTCATTCTATCTGTATTCTCGCAACTAGAAAGCACGATATGGTACAAACACACAGAAACAGTGATAACAGTATAACATAATCATACATTATTTCATACACAGAGTACAAACAGAAATGGACAAGACTGTGCATTAATATCATTTGTGTGTTGTGAAGAGATCCTAGTATGGCAAGGGGCTGTGGCAAATCTGAGGACATTTGAAGAGGAAACAGACAACATCATGAGGGTCATAGCATCTCCTAGGGTCACATGTGGTCAGGACCCCACAGTAACCAACAGCATATAACACGACATTTAATCAATATAATCATTAATGCGCATACAACAACCATATGGTTGCCAGAATAAACAGACACTATAAAACAGGGATCATGTAATACTAAGCGATTTCACACACAGTGTGAATTGGTCAATAGATGATGTGAATCTGGAAAACAGAGGTAGGAGGTGTTAGAACAATCATAAGCTGTTATTAGAGTACATTGTTTTTGCTTTTGACACTACTATAAACCAACTAACATGAACATCATCTCCGAGCAGTAAGAACCATATTTATTCTATCCTGTTCAGTCAGCCTGCAAGGAATATGCTTAGGATGTGGAATACGACAAGGCATGCTTCACTGTGAACCCAATCCTTCAGCAAAATGTACTATCACTATCTATATGGAATAGTTGTGCCATGCTGATATCACATCTCACTTCTAAATGGGTGGTACCAAGGCCAGACAGATTACACTGTTCGCATTACCCCTAAACACATGCACATTGATCATGATGTCAAACCAAGGAAATTGCCACTTTGGTTTGGATGACATGAAAAAACTGAATCCAATTTCATAATGTTAACGGGATGGAATGCGACAAAAACTTATGTGGAATTGCTGGTTTGGATTAGCAGATAGTAATGGGACTGTGCAACTCTATAGTCTGGACACTGATCATTATAATGGAAGATCACACAGTCATGTTTCTTAGTGAAAAGATATGTAGTCATATATTTCATTTCAGAGCCATCTGCAGTGGGGAATAATCCTGATAGAATGCCCGTTGGGAACTGGGTTGAGTGTTTACTCACATGATGGTATTGTACTGCTCGAAGATGAAGAAAATGTCTTCATAGTTGTGAGAGTTGGCTATTAACACCTACAAAGACAAAAACAATGTCTCATTCCAAATAATATTATGATTAAATACAGCATTTAAGCTCAAGGTCAATCCACATTGAACATCAATTGTTAAAATGTTAAACATAAACAGACATGTACACACTCTGTAGCCAATATTATGTCAACATCTATAACAATCAGTATTCTGTGAGGAGTGGTCAGGAGGCCCTCTCGGATGATCCTAACACCTCCTACTCCGAGTTAGCGGGCCCCCACCGTCTGTGCCCGCGGCCCGTTTTCCTCTTCCACGACGTGGTGTGGGATCAGGGGGTGCCACTACAGCAGGTGGCTGTGGTTCCAAAGTGGGCGATGTCTGAGATGAGGAGGCAGACATCTCAGGTTGCGATTGGACAACCGAAGGCTGGAGAGGTATGGGCTGGAGTCGTAGTTGACGCAACAATACGCGTCTCTCCCGGCTTGCGCGTTCCTCATATCTCTCCATCCTTCGGTTGTGCCTGCTCATCTCAGCATATATAGCACATGTGGTGGCTGAGATCACCCTATTTCCAGCCAGGATGGCCCTGCTAACAGCCAATTGTCTTTCGCTTATGTCCAGCATTTGCCGTGCTCTCTGGCTTTGGGCCTGGTCCTCTTGTTCTATGTGCGCCATGATGTTCCGTAATTGGCCAGGGAGAGGTGGCAGAGGGCCTGGAGGTTTGGCGGCTGGCGACTGGGAGGCCGGCGACTCCGCGGCCGGCAACTCCGCAGCCGGCGACTCCGCGGCTCTTCCTGCCGGGGCACTTGTGGCCGGGGCACTTCCTGCCGGGGCACTTGTGGCCGGGGCACTTGGGGCCGGGGCACTTCCTGCCGGGGCACTTGGGGCC
Source organism: Discoglossus pictus (assembly GCA_027410445.1). Lineage (NCBI taxonomy): Eukaryota > Metazoa > Chordata > Amphibia > Anura > Alytidae > Discoglossus > Discoglossus pictus. The sequence goes on from CM050169.1 coordinate 79,562,704, forward strand.
GGGGCACTTCCTCCCGGGGCACTTAAGGCCGGGGCACTTCCTCCCGGGGCCCATGGTGGAGCCCAGGCTGAGGGCGGTGCCCCAGATGAGGGCGGTGCCCAGGATGAGGACGGTGCCCCGGGTGAGGGCGGATCCCATGATGAGGGCTGTGCCCAGGATGAGGGCGGAGCCCCAGATGAGGACGGAGCCCATGATGAGGGCTGTGCCCAGGATGAGGGCGGAGCCCCAGATGAGGGCGTAGCCCCAGATGAGGGCTGTGCCCAGGATGAGGGCGGAGCCCCAGATGAGAGTGGAGCCCATGATGAGGGCTGTGCCCAGGATGAGGGTGGAGCCCCAGATGAGGGCGGAGCCCATGATGAGGGCTGTGCCCAGGATGAGGGCGGAGCCCCAGATGAGGGCGGAGCCCATGATGAGTGCGGAGCCCCAGATGAGGGCGGAGCCCATGATGAGGGCGGTGCCCATGATGAGGGCTGTGCCCATGATGAGGGCGGAGCCGCTGAGGGTGGAGCCGCTGAGGGTGGAGCCGCTGAGGGGGGAGCCACTGAGGGAAGCACAGGATGGTGTGGCTGGTGCAGGCCCTGAGGTGGCCATGCCGAAGAGGGCCCGGGCATCACTTCCCGCTCCGTATGATCCAGTGATGTGGATGGTCCCGGGCCCTCCTGAATGTCCTGGCCCACTTCAGCCCTTCCTGCCTCCTCCTCTTCTGAATCTGTGGAAACTGCATTGGAATAAACATATATTTCAGTTGGTTGCCATACACAATTGCCAGCTATGCATTTACATATCATTGACATCATGGTCACCTGTGAGTGACTGTGGTGCTTGTGTTACACAGATGAGCCACGGGCTGCATAATGAGCATTGTGGATCATGGCTCATATGAATGTGTACTGCATGTGCCTCAAACACGTGCTCTGCTGCATCTGCTGTGCAGTGTGTGAGACTGACTAATCTGACAAGTTTCCAGCAATGGTTGTTAATATGCAGCTGAGACATGGGCCAGGTTAGGACAGTATATGACACACATGCAGTGCTACAGAGTCTGTATCCACATATGCCGCACAGCCAAATTTGTATTCTCGATCGCAGTGGAGGCCAAAGTCAGGCCTGCATTTGGGGATAGCCATGCTGCACCCAGCTGAGAATATCATTCTCCAAGTCATTAAGTCTAATTGACTCATCTGTTCACATAAAGGAAATCCACATATCCAGGCCTGTGCGCAGCCCAGCAAGATTGACTTTGGACACCCTGCTCTATTGCAATCAATCTGGATATAATTAGAAATTGACATATCAGGGAGACAAATTATGAACATGATAGGTTTGCTACCAGGACTGAAATGATTATTGTCGCCCCATAAATTTTTAGTCATCCATAGGGCTTACAGTGCTATTGTATGTGAATTATCCCTGTTTGTGGGCAGGGGTGTAGGAGGCCATATAATTCTTGAGCAAGGGTGGGCAGGTTCGGGCCTGAAGGGCCACACAGGTGAGCCAATCGCCTTTTCAGTCATCCGGATTGACTCACCTGTGCCCAAAAAGGATATCTTGAAAGTCCGGCATGTATGTGGCCCTCCTTACCCACCCCTGTTCTAGAGGGATACAGCTCATTATATACAACAGCCATAACACAAGCCTATTTATACATACATACATACATACATACATACAGCATGATATCTTGAAAGTCCGGCATGTATGTGGCCCTCCTTACCCACCCCTGTTCTAGAGGGATACAGCTCATTATATACAACAGCCAGAACACAAGCCTATTTATACATACATACATACATACATACATACATACAGCATGTTATCTGCAGGCTTTTGGACAGCCCATCCCCCCACAATCTCAGCCAACCATGTGTGTGATATGATACTCACGTTGCAGGGTGTTAGGACGATCTGTGTCCATCTGTCCTGGTATTCCCACCACAGATTCACAAGGGATGAAGCGCATCACTGTCCTCTCCCATTCCTTGGTAACAAAAGGGACCGCGGGACCACCACCAGTCTTATGTGCTGCTGCTGCCTCATCGGACATCTTTCTTTTCACAGCAATCTTTAGATCATCGAACTTGTGCCGCACTGCCCTACAGTCCCTATTAGTGACCCCTACTGAGGACACAGCTCTGGCAATTTGGGACCAGGCCTGCTACCTCTGGCTGGCATTAATGTCTCTGCCACCACATATAATCCCCTGGCGGGCACAGATTTCCCTGAGGAGAACCTGGATCTCCTCTAGGGTATAATTGGGGGCCCTGGGTCTTGCCACAACCCGTTGCCTTACAGACGGTGCCTGGTCTTCCTGTTCTATCCCTGGGGCCGCTCCCTCATCCCCACTACCTCCCACCAAGGGATCAGGCCCCTGACCCTCTGCCCCTTTCACTTGGATTCCTAGCTCTTGGGGCACTTCCCTCCCCCCTGCTCTCCTCCTTGCTCTCCTCCTCCTCCTTCTCTCCCTCCTCCTCCTCCTACTCCTCCTCCTCCTCTCCCTCCACCTCCACCTCCTCCTCCTCTCCCTCCTCCTCCTCCTCCTCTCCCTCCTCCTCCTCCTCCTCTCCCTCCTTCTCCTCCTCTCCCTCCTCCTCCTCCTCTCCCTCCTCCTCTCCCTCCTCCTCCTCCTCCTCCTCTCCTCCTCATCCTCCTCCTCTCCTCAGATGTTCTCCTCACTCTCCTCCGCGCCTCTCTTGCCTTACCACCTCCTCTCCTCTAAACTCCTCTGAAAATAAATTAACGATAAATCAAGATAATATGTGTGTTGGTTTAGGAGGTAAAAAAAGATGCAAGTATTATGTGTAGTATTATGTGTGGGGGGAGGGGGGGTAAGGTCTTGGGGGGGTGTAGGTGTGCAGTGGCCTACCACTAGGTGTAGCTATGTGTACGTATTAATCTATGTGTGTGAATTATGTGATATCAGTAATTATGTGTATTATAAACAAAGGGTTAAATTATCTGCTAGTTCAAAAGATCAAAAATTGAAATTCTCTCCTCTCTCTTCTCTCTCTCCTTGCTCACCAAAAACCCACCAACGCCTAGACCTGTGTGTCTACTTGCAAAAGCTCCAGCACAGTCAATTATTTTCTGTTTTGGCTCCCTTTTAAAGGCATACTGCCGTCAGGTTAAGTGGTACGTATCACGTATTTCGCGCTCTTTTCATACGCAAAGTGATCCGAGATATCGTACCTCATGCGCAAATACGAACGTGTACGCATTCGCATCCATCGCTTGTATCTCGCAGCACTTTGAATTTAATAGCGTCGGAAATGGTTTCATTTTTAAACTACGTAGGACTTGCGTTTTCACCTATTATTTACGCAGCTCGAATTTAATAGGGCCCATAGAGTTTCCACAAATTAGACCAACTGAGTGTTTTGATAGGCAGCAATAATTAGTGCTGTTATCAAAATGCTATTATTATCATGACTGGGTCACTTTAATATTACAGTTTAAATTCAATATGTCCCACTTAAAAGATGTATATAGTGTTTCAGCACAAATCATTTCATGATTATATGAAATGACACAGCACAAGGCATATAGGGCATAAAAAACGGAGTGGGAAAGCTTAGCCCATAGCCTGCTTACTCCCGACGCATGTTTCCCCGTAGTCTTACTGCAGATTCATCAGGGGAGAAATTCTCCATGCCAAACACAGGTTTTTTTAACTCCCGCGAAATGCAGAACGCTATGACGTCAAGGCGAGACCATCGCTAATGGACTGTGAACTCACGCTAATAGCGAGATTTCTAACTCTGGTGCCTCTACAGCTAGTAACTGGAATTAGACAGTAACGTTCTGTCTGCTCTGGCTGCAATGTAATCCTTTGAAATTCTTAAAAATAATTTATTTAATTTCTAATACACACGAGATATAAGGTTTTAATAGCCAACTGTAGACTAATGCCTATACATATCAATAAAGATATTAACAGATAATGCAAGTTCTCAATTATGGCTAATTATTTATTTATTACTGTCCCTCTTAGGACATGCCCAAGCAAAATAGATCAGGGCCACACACAAACTCACAGGCCCCAAATCGGAACTCCCCTAAGAGGAAAGAAAAAATAGAGTCTTGGATTTTTCTATAGTGTGCTGGCGAAAGGTACTGCAGACCCAGTACACGTAGAATTTCATTATTTATAAGAATCAGACCTTGCACAAGAAGTAATATTAGCATCCAAAAATAAAGATGCCTTGCATCTGAATAATAACATTTCGAAATTAATAAATGCGACACACAAAAATTATTACAGGGCAGATTCTGTTCTGGCTGATGACAAAGATAGTGAGGCCAACTTTACAACTGCATTTATCAATTCATTAACACCATCTGGAATGCCACCACATATTTTACAACTCACAATAGGGGCAATCATCATGTTACTGAGAAATATGAACCCAAAAAAAGGACTTTGTAATGGGACCAGATTAATTGTGCAGGATTTAAAAGATCATTTCATACATGCAGACATTTTTAATGGTATTGATAAAGGTGAACGAGTTTTTATACCAAGAACTTATTTGGCTCCAAGTGAAAGTGGTTTGCCTTTTGTCCTTCAAAGGAGACAATTTCCCCTCATCATGGTATTTGCTATGACCATTAATAAATCACAAGGACAAACATTTAAATCTGTTGGACTCATTTTAGAGGAACCAGTAGTTTCCCATGGACAACTCTATGTGGCATTTTCAAGATGCAAAAATTCGGAAAATATTAAAGTTTTCGTAGAAAACACTGAACGTCAGGGTGATTTGTTAAAGGATGGGAGAGTTTTCACTAAAAATATAGTTCATTATGAAGTACTGTAAATAAAACAAAAAAAAAAGGAAAACAAGAAAAAAGGCCCACAAGGAATTTCAATTAACACACATACAGAACAATGGTTACATCCCAAAGACTAAGTTTTACATCTGTTGGGCTCTTTTTACAGAAAACAATATTTCAACATGCCCAACTGTATGTGCCATTTTAACATTTCCAATAATAAGTTGTACATTCAATAACAAACACAGCTTCCAAAGAAAAACAAAAAGCAATACACATACACAATAGTAGATAAATCCCAATGATAAACTTGAAAGTCTGTTGGGCTCTTTTTAGAGTAACCACTATATGACCAGAGACAACTCAATGTCCCATTTTCAACATACAAACAACCACTACAAATTAACGTTTGGAAGTGAGCGTCGGCTATGAAAGGATGGAAAAGTGAAACACTATTTGCACCACAAAAACTATATGTGCTATTTTCATACATTTCAAGTTTTGCTGTTATTAAATTATGTTATTCTTTGTACTGTAAATATTGTATTCCTAAACAGGGTGGCAAAATGCCACAAACAGGGTCAGACAATAAAACAACACAGTGTAAACATAGGTGACACACAGATAGCCTACATGACCTGTGCATCACTCAGTTTACACAGTCTAACATTTATATTACAACCAGTATGGGTACCATTGAATCCACTTAGCACTTGCATTGTATTTAGTTATCGGTTTCCTTGTATAGATTCAGGGTTTTATGGGCTGTCATTAGGGGGTTATTGCATTTCTTTGGGACTTCAAGTGTATAATTAAAGATAAAGTATTGATCGAGGGAGTAAGTCGATCGTGGAGGTGATTGCTCACTGTAGGGTAGAGTCCTTATGGTGATGGTCCAAGATCATGGTTGGTCCTGAGGTCTCCTGGGCACAGGGTTCCTGGAGGCCTCTGAAGTATGGGGATGAGCAATCACCGCTGTGGTTTCACTGCTTTGTACAATAAAAGCTGTGGCCGCTTTTAAACCCATATTGGTGTCTGTTGTATTATTATTATGGTTGGGGTTTGGGTTTAATTATGTGTACCTAGTCACTTATGCTTAGGTTAAAAGCTTTATTGAGCTACCTAATAAGTATTTGAATCACAGATAATACATAAAAATTATATGATTAAAAAAAAGCAATTATGCATTTCTTAAAAAGATGATTGGTGACAAAATAATCTACTGATACTATCATTGTAGTTTGGAACAGCTATATTAGACCAGTGATGCAGATGCAAATTACTGTTTTAATTGCAATATTACTAAAGCTTATTTACAGAAAATCCCTAGGGTGTAAATAAATAATATTTTGAAAATCAACTCCATAAAATTCTTACAAACAGATAATTTAAACATGCAAAGCAGACTTGCAGCTAACACTATAAATACTGATAAAAAGCATACACATATGACATGTAAAATTTACAATAGACAACAAGGAAAGCCACCTTTTTTTCTCGTAGGGCTAGAGTATAGTTATTAGGTGCTAGAAATGCTTAAATGTGTCCATCTGTAGGTAAAACCCAAAGTATATTGAGAATAAAGCAGAATAGATTCTTCAAATTTACGGTCACACGGCCCAATCAAATTCACTAACCGATCTGTGTAAAAAAGACTTCTCACAACTTTTTTTGAGCAGATACCCAATCTGAAGTACTCCAAACCCTACCATAAACTGGAAGCCAAGCACCAGGGCTGTTTAACCATGGGTAGTGGTCTATAGAGACCCCCATGTCACCAAATCATGAACCCCCTGTGGCACCTAAATAGTAACCCCTACCACTGGGATGCATAATGAACCGCTGTGGTATACATATTTAAGTCCTATACCATGGGGTCCTAGAAGGTCCTGCAAGGACCTCCATGGCTAGGGTAGTCTGGCATCTTCTAAGACCCCTGTGGCAAAAGGGTTAAATATGTTTTCTACCGGGTACATTATTTTCTGTATCATAAATGGGAGAATCCTTTGGAACCCTGGGCTCAAAGGTGGTAGGGGTACTAGAGCAGGATCCATGGGATCCCCTAAGTATGGGTGGTGCTTAACACACTTAATAACCCCTCAGTTGTGTTGGATAAAAGAATGCAAGCCTTATATCCCACTCCATTGAGGGGTTATGGTATTTTTGTTGACAGATCTGATGCTTTAATCATTTCCTGAGGCATTTTTCTAAGTTTAGATAGAAACAAAGGGTTTATGCATGGTATATTAATTGCATACAGCACTGTTAAAAGCAATTTATATGGCTTGGAGACAATTTTGAATGGGACAGGTCACCGTAACTTGACAGATCTGATCGTTCTAGGCTATTTAGAGATGGCCCTGGGGGTAAAGAGCTGGGACTGCCAGTGGTGGCTGTATTGGTGGTTGTGGTTGTTCTGGTGATGACATGGTGGAAAAGTGCTAGAGTGGTGCTGGCAATTGTGTCCCAATAGTATGCCCCTGAAGCCATGGTGCTGAACGAGGTGTTGGTGGAGGAGCAGTGGAGTACTGCTGCTCCGCCTCATTATATGGCCCCTCCTCATACCAGAGATCCAGGCTCTCTCTGTGGTCGAGGCTCAACCTCGGCCTTGGTCTCAGCCTTCTCTGTTGACACATCTGACTGATATCCTTGGAGCTGAAATAAAATAGCAATAGTAAATCAGATGACTACATTGAATGATCACATAATCCCTGTGTGAGACTGTATAACTGACTTCATGATACAATGATCCTGGATGTTTAAATTAATTCTCATTGTAAATAGTTTTATTACTGATATTACTGATTTGTATTACAAGTATATGAGCAATAGGCCAAATGCACAGATTTGTAACATTAATATTTAGAATTGTTGCTGTGATGTTATAAATGATTTGATTATGGATGAATTCAATTTCACATGTAGGTAGAGGATATCATCACAACAATTGTTAGCAATAATTTAATCTCATAGCAGCAGTAATTAACATACATTTATTATAAACAAATGTACTGAGGATGGTATGTAATAGTACAATATATGGAAAGATAAAGTGAAGCATACATCTATCTCCTTCCTGTTGGGGCAACATAGTTAATTTAAAAGGATATTTAACTATTCTGGATTTTTTGTAGATATGCCATATACTGTTTGTACTGCCTCATATCAAAATAATATCCCATGCTGGGGTATGCCCCATGTAACTCATGAAGACACAGGCTTTGCTGTTCTTGCTGTGAACAATTTTTTTGATGTTTATTCAGGTAATATGAGTTTTTTATTGATTTATTTAAACAAGGTACATCAAAGTAAACTGACACACAGGTATATCACATATAATAGTTGTCAAACTGCGAGACGTCGTCACGCTTTGCAAGGTGCTTACGAGTTAGGCTGCTGAAAAAAATGAAAACGAGGCTACACGACCACGGACCACGCAAAACACTGCCAAACGCATAGCACTTTACACATCACACTATGCCCTTCAAAATACACTTTTACAAAAGCCAGAAACTACTCACAAGACAGGTAACACCTTAATAACATTACGACTATACAATGCCGCTTTACACAATAAACCAACCGATTTACCTCGCTCACGCAAACATTTATTACACTTTATAAGCAGGTCACCAACACTCACAATGTATATTGTATTCAGATGCAAAATACAAACAGATTGTTAGCTCTTCAGCCTATTGCTCGCTTCATATATGAATTATAAATAATTAAAGTATATTAATTTATTTAAGAAATCATTCATTATTACTTAACTACATATACATAGAAATATATATCTCTCTCAGAGGACCAAAAGTACACGTCAGGAGAGGCTCGCAATGAGCGCCAAAGGTCCTCACAGTCCAAAACGGTTTAAATTCTGTGACAAACAGCATTCCCATGGCTTGAAATGTTATTGCCCCATCATTTTTGATGGGCAAGTCACTTGTTATATAATATATAATAGAACCTTACATATTATCTCTTTAAGTGATGCTCAGCATTTACACCGGATGTGTCTTATCCATATGTGTAGTGTGCATGTCTGAGTATGTGATGGTATGATAAGCATCATCCCTGGCTGCATGGTGTCCCCAGAGTCTGACCACAGTTGAGAGTTAAATCCAGTCCCTCAGCATCTTCTCTCACTCATTAATGTAAACTGTAGTAGGTGTGCGCACCACCTGTTGCCCTGGCACTTGCAGCATCCTTTGAAATCTTCCTCCTTACCTGGCACCAGCCATCGTCGGGTGCTTGATGGACCTCACATCCCTCACATAAACCAGGGCACTGACCTTCTTGGCTACCTCCTTCTACATATAAACTCTCTGGTGCGGGCTCACATTGCTGCCCCCATGGAGTATACTTGAGTGGGCAAGGGTAGCACAAAGAAGCATCATGAACTCTTCATGGGTGTAATTTGCAACAACCTCCCATTCTCCTGACTGTGCCTGAGATGGATAACCTTCCTGATCTTCCCCTGAGGCCTGCCCCTCCCCAGGCCTTACCTAACCACTGGGTTCAGACCCCTCCCCTTCTGTCCATGCAAAGTGAACAATTACTTGATTGCCAGATGTAGCTCACATAATTTGTTTCAAATTAACAATATTTTTCATTTTTATAATCCCAATGGCTAAAATTTTCTTTGGAATATATATCTTCAAAACATGGCAATAAGAAAAGATAATCTAATTTTATTCTAATTGCACATTAATGAATGTTTCTGTAAACTTATTTAATTAAATTAAATAATCCAATTATTATTAGTGTTGAAAAATAACTTTTATTTAATATTGTTTAATAAAACTTTTGCAAAAATAATTATCTGTAAGAAATCACTGTGCTTTTAAATTCCTGTAAAACATTCAGATTTTACACACTTAAAATTCCATTACATGTACTATACATTTTAAAGATAAAAGTTAATATTTATCATAAGGAGAGCATTGACAGTAACTGAATATAATATTTTCTTGGCTCCAAAAATCTGACGTAGCTTCAAGCAGGATTAAATCCCAATGGTGAAATTTACACAATTAAGAATAATTACATTTTGCAGGGAAAATGATTCCCTTAAAATGAAATAGCTAAATGGCTTGAGCCTCAGGAATTATGTCAGCTTACCAATTAAGTGAGATCCATGTGAGCTGAAAGGAAATGGAATGACTGTTGAATGTTATGGTGTTTAGGGTATTATATGACTTTCTTTATATCAGTGAGAGGTGACTTTTACAAGGGCATGATTGACATCGGTATTCCAAAGCATGTAATAGATAACTATCACTAACATGATATAAAGAAAGTGCCTCAAGGTTCAATTTGAAAATAGCTGGAGATTCTAAGAGCAGAACTTTGATTGCCACTAAATATCTTCTGGGCAAAGAAAACATAATTTATTAAGAATGAGGCTTTGAATAATTAATAAGACATGGACTTCTCCTTTATTAAATTAGGAGGAGCATGTCTCCTCAAAGCATTGAGTACGCTCTTCAAGCACATTTTTATGGTAATGTCCATTTATTTAGAGCCCTCATTTTTCTTGTGATTTGCAACCAATTATTATCAATACATTTTTAAAGAACAAATTAACTGCATAATGTAGTTTTATTAATATTGAGCAATTATTTTCACATTGTTAGGTGCTTAAACCCAGTCTAGATAAACTATTATTTAATTCAAATTTAAACCACGGCACATAAAAATATATGCGTTAAAACACAATTAAATTTTGGACAGACATATAAACTAAAAAAAATAAAAAATGGGGAATAGGAGGGAGCCTATGGCAAGGTATAGCATAGAAAAAACGTCCTATGATCTTGGTGGATCCTCCTTCCTGGAAATCCTTTCATTGAAAAAGAAAGAGCCTCATTCAATTCGGGGCTCGCAACTCAATCATGGGCAGCCAAATGTCGGCAATTGAGTTGCTTGCTCCTTTTGCTATGCTATTCAATTGGCTGGGCCCGTAAGTTAGGCTCCGGTCACGAAAATCGGAAACCATGCTATTGGCAGTAGCATTTGTGGACTTGAACATGATCGCGGACGCAAGCCTGTATCTCATGGTTCAAGCCCGTTTGACTTTGAAATCAACCTCCATATTTCATTGCAGTCATTCAATGAAACGTTGCGGCCTTGCATCAGCGATCATGTTAAAGCCCGTAGGACTTCAATGAAAAATGGAGGTTGGATTTTAAAGTCCTACGGGCTTGTAAGTTGAAGCCTGTAGAACTTCACATTGATTGCCTTGATCGATTTAACATAAAAATTGAACATGAATTGAAGTATTTTGAGAATGTTGTGCTATTAATTCTAAGACCTAACATCACTTTCACTCTTAATAAAAGTATTGTATTGCATTTTTATTTGCTTTCAAAGTGTTCTGATTTGTAAGTAAGCCCTTTGCTAGACTTTCTTGGTACCAGTAACTTGTGGTTAGATATTTGCAATTTGCGGGCTTGACGGGGTGGTTAGCGAGGGGGAATCGGAGCAATTGAATATCAATTTGCGATTTTATCGTTCGGGACTCTTGCTGCCATGAAAGATCAAATGCTTGGAGGGCATTAACTTGTGATTTTACAAATTGCAATGGATTGTAGCTCACAGCAAGTAACTCGATCGGAGCACGCAAAAGGAAGGCAATTGAATAGCAAAATAACTTGCGACCTCAACTTGTGAGCCGGGATCTCAAAATCGCAGCAATTAAATGAGGCTCATAGTATCATATTTGGAAGTGCTCTTTTTGTAAATTTTCAATGCATAAATACATTTCTTGCAGGCTGTAACATTCAGGAATGGTATTGCTTAGTCCTTCCTAATGCCTTCTTGGGAACCTCAAAAGTTTACTGCATCTATTGCATCCATAATATTTTAACTTACTAGAGTAACTTATTTTGAAAACAGCCTAACAGCCCTGTCACCACTATGGCGGTTTCCTCAGAGAATATGAGCCAAATGCCTGCGATCAAGTTGCGTGCTCCATTAGGTCTCCGTTTGTGATGCTATTCAATTGGCAGAGCCCTCAAGTTATGGCCCAATAGCGAAAATCGGAAACCCTGCCATCGCCAGTAGCATATCCTAGCCTGAACATGATAATTTATTCAAGACTGTAACCCCAGTCAGGAACAGACAATCGCAATGGAGACCTTCATAGATTCGGGCTACATATGCGATCAGACCTGCAAACCCTCATATAAAACCCCATGATGCAGGGGTCCCAATTGGGACCCCCACAGGTTCCCCACATCAACTCCTTGCTGCAGGCATCCCAGTTGGGACCCCTGCAGCATTTAAAAATTCTAAATTCCTGCCACAGCTCTTTTAATAGCCCGCGGCATACAAATGAGCAGCCCCGGCCGTGGTGGTATTGTACGTACCCCCGCAGAAATTAACATTAACCCCCCTATGCTGCAGGGTCCTAATCAGGACCCCCCAGAGTGTCCCAGTAACTAACCCTTTTTTTATTACAGGTTGTAAGTATATCTTTATTTACTGTAATGTTTCATTTTTTTAAGGTGTGACAGGACGGCTGGACATTTTTGGAGGGGCCTTTCCTGGGACAGAAGACTGAAGACCAGGGCATCACTGGACACCGCAGGAGGGGCATTTTGGCCAGGTCAGTGGATTAATTAACCCTTTCCTTTTAACAGGTTGTGAGTTTATTTTTTATTTAGATAATGTTTTTATTTTTTATGTGTAATTCTTTTTTATCTTCCGATTCGGCAATTGAATGAGGCTCTATGTGTATACTAGTTTTATTAATATATTGTAAATCACTTTTTGATTATGATATATATGTGGTATTTAACTGCAGTCAAAGTAAGAATACAATGAACATAACATTTAGCATTTCAATAACTAGCATATCACTTTTTCTATGTCTTACAATGTCCCAAATATTTGAATGTATTGACTAAAAACTCTAATTAATAAAGTTTGAATATTTCTTGCCATTCAGTGCCACATCCAAAAAATCAATAAGGATAGTTCTGTATAAAAATAGTTAAAGTATGCATATTAATAAACAATGTATAAAAATACTTCACATGAAGTTGATACATATGCAATTTAGTTATATTAAGGCCTCGATTGTATAGTAAGACGTTAGGTAAAGTTAAAAAGTAAATGGAGGAAGAGTTGGAGGAAAACTGGAAAAATTCAGAAGCAGCTCTTAGTCTGGATGTATAGTTAATCTACAGTCTACGACTAATTTGTTGGGGGTTACAGAAATAAATAAGGTATAGCCTATGACATACAGAATTGATCGATTTATGTGCATGGAAGACCATTTGATTGTGGTAAGCAAATAATCAACTGATCACAATCTGGAAGGCAGATGAGCAGACAATTCTAGCTTAAAGAACAGTCAAGGGTTCTGAATATTAAAGGACTTAATATTCTCAAATCAGATTTATTTGTACAATTAATTAATTAACAGTCATAGTACAAGGCCTTTTTATATCCATTTAAATTACCATTTTAGTTATACAAATCCTTCTTTTTTATTAAATGTATATGGATTTTTTTTTGGTTCTAGACATTGTGTTACACCATTGTTCCCTCATCTAGAAAAAAAACTATTGAAGAATGAAGAAATACAATTCTAGTAAAAGTTTTGGGAAAAAGGTTTGTGAAGGGTACAAAGATATTGTGAAGGTTACAAGTACATTTAGGATATTAAGGGGCAGAGCTACCAGTGTTGCAGGTGGTGCTTCTCTGGGGGTCTAGTGCTGTGTAATTTTTTTATTTTCTTTGCATTTAATTTTTGTATGTAGTGTAAGGGCCCCCTGGAGCACCCCAATTGCCCCATTGCCCCTCTTGGGCCTCCTTGGCTGCACATCCATAATTGGTGGGGATTTGTATCAGAGAAGGGGTGAGAGAGTACAAGGGGTAGATTCTGTGAGGGTGAAACAAAGGAGAGTTGGGTGCTATGTGAAGTGGGTTATGAAAGGGGATTGGTGCTGCAAAAGCCTCCAGTACTCCATAGACGATGTTGTCAGAAAGTGGAGCTTGCACGTCCTGGATCTGTGCTGCAGGTAGAATGCAAGGGAAAACGGAAGGGTTGCTGTTATGGGAAGGGGTCTTGGGGAGAGTCACTGAGTGGGCTGATACTGAGGTGGCCGTATTTATATATATACTAGCAACTTGCCCGTCAAAAAATGACGGTCAATGAAATTTTAAAGCTGGAAATGCTGTTTGTTACCCAATGTGATTCTCTGAGACTCTTAACCTTTTTGTTATCTACAAAGAAGTATAAAAATGTATAATAACATTTTTTTTTTAATAACAATTAACTGTTAAACCATATTCAACTTTTTAATTGTCATGTATGCAGTAATAATATAACAATACATAAAATGTGTATGAATACGTAATGTGTACCATTACATAAAGGATTCTAACATGCAACTTATATTGTAAAAACATTTTTTAACAATACTAATATCAATAGGTCAACTTTGTATAAATATTTTAAACCATTACAGAATGCTTCTTGACATGCAACTTGTAGTTGAACTCCTGGTAAAGCACATAAGTATTGAATCCAGAGGAAGGCAAATATTAAAAACCCCCATTGAAACCTAGCCAATTGTATCAAAGGGGGAAAAAATGTATTCCTTCCTGGCCCCAGTAACTGGTGATCGGATTACTCCCTAATATTTTATAAATCAACTTTTTAAACCTTGTAAAATACAATGTTAACAATGCAAACATTAACGTAAAGTAAAAACATTTAAGATGAAATTAGTTAAGAATATAGTGATCTTGAATATTGAATCCAGAGGAAGGCAAACCCCCCAAAAAAAACTGTGAAACTTGGTCAATTGTTTCAAAGTGGGCAATTTTTTTTATTCCTTCCTGACCCCATTAACTGGCGATCGGATTCCTCCCTGGCTCAATACTCTCTATATCATGAAACATTTACATCTGCAACAAATGATGATCCTGCTATTAACATTGAACCTTAATTACATAGAATGAAACCACTTTTCAGTAATTTGAAAATAGAATTTTAACATTACAAACATGAACTTAAAGTATTAAAATGGAAACAGTATAGGCAAGAAAATGCAAGGTAACTATTTTGTGGGGCCAATCCTGGCGAAAGTAACTTCTAAGAAATTCCATTTTTTTTGTGTTTTTTTTTTTTTCTTTTTTTGGTTATTGTTGTAGTTTTGTAAAATTGTAGATAGAGTTTTGTATGTGAAATAGTGGTCCTCTAAGAAGAGGAGAAGTGACATTACATTTCGTCCTGGAAATGAAACCACTATTCTCTATGTTTACAAAACCTCATAATACACAATGTTTTTTGTAAAAATGTGTGTAATAGATCACCCTGACTTGGGTTGTCTTCAATTGAAACTTTAATATCATCTGGATTTGTGCACCTTGAAAAAGCAACATAGAGTTGTCGAAGTGCAAAAACAGGTTCCTGTAAAAAAATACCCACAGACTTAAATGTTTGTCCTTGGGATTTAGTTATGGTCATGGCAAATGCCATGATAACTGGAAATTGTTTCCTTTGAAGGACAAAAGGCAAACCACTCTCACTTGAAGCCAAATCAATTCTTGGTATAAAAACTTGTTCACCTTTATGGGTACCAGTCATAATTTCTGCATGTATAAAATGATCTTTTAAATCGTGCACAATTATTCTGGTCCCATTACAAAGTCCTTTTTTGGATTCATATTTCTCAATAGCATGACAATTGCCCCTTTTTTCATTTGCAAAACATGTGGTGGCATTTCAGATGGTGTTAAAGAATTAATAAATGTTATACTAAAATTAGATTCACTGTCTTAATCTTCAGCCAGAACTGAATCTGTACTGTAATAATTACTTTGCGGTGCGTTGATGAATTTTAAAATTGTGTTATTTAGATTCAAGGCATCTATATTTTTGGCTCTTAATATCACTTTGTTTGAAATGTCTGAGTAATCGTTGTTATTGAGAATGTTTAGAAAGATTACTGATATGGGTGATTCCCTGCAAGCCATTTGTGATTGAATTTCAATGGTATCATTGGGTAAATCATGTATTTGTGGATGTTTTCCTTCTCCAATTTGAATGAGCTAATCATTGAATTAGTTTTAGCCTTCATATCTCATATTTATTCTAATTTGAGGTGTGTAAATATTTTCCACATTTTACTTGTCTTGATACATGTTTCAATTATGTCAGTAATATTTCCATGTGGCACAACAGGTAATGTTTGCCTAAAATCTCCTCCTAACAACATCACCTTTCCACCAAATGGCAAATTATTATCCATCACTTATTTTAATAATCTATTAATACATTGCAAGGCATGACATGACATCATTGTTGCCTCATCTATGATAATTAATTTACTTTTTTTTTAAAATTTTGCTTGTAAAGAATTCAGTCGAATATTTAACACTAGAGATGTCGCGAATAGTTCGCCGGCGGACTGTTCCCGGCGGACATAGCATGTTCGCGTTCACGGCGAACTGCGAACATATGCGATATTCGACCCGCCCCCAATACTTTATCATTGAGCAAACTTTGACCCTGCATGTCACAGTCAGCAGACACATTCCAGCCAATCAGCAGCATACACTCCCTTCCAGACCCTTTAAACTCATGGACAGCAGCCATTTTGGAATCATAACTAACTTGCAGTCTTACTGAGAGGAGGCTGAGTGTAGGTGATACTGCATCAATGGGTAAAACCATAGCTAGGCAAGTTTATTCAGTGTCCAGTGTAGTGCTAAAGGACTCTTGTGCCTTATTATTATTATTAATATTACTACTGTATAATGTGTAGATGTACCAGCTGGGCATGCTCTTGTGCATTACTATTATTAATATTATTATTATTATTATTATTATTATTATTATTATTATTATTATATAATGTGTAGATGTACCGGCTGGGCATGCTCTTGTGCATTATTATTATTATTATTATTAGTAAAATACTAATAATAATAATGCACAAGAGCATGCCCAGCCAGTACATCTACACATTATATAGTAATAATAATAATAATACACAAGAGCATGCCCAGCCGGTACATCTACACATTATATAGTAATAATAATAATAATAATAATGTAGAAGAGCATGCCCAGCCAGTACATCTACACATTATATAGTAATAATCATAATAATGCACAAGAGCATGCCCAGCCGGTACATATACACATTATATACTAATAATAATCTGGGGTTCCAACACCCAGTTCCAACACCCATGTCTACTGTATAATATTGTATTGCATTATGTTATATTATATCACTAGTGACTTGCCTGGCACAAATGACGGGGCAATAAAGTTTGAAGTCATGGCAATGCTGTTTGCCACACAATGTGATGCTTTTTGTACTCTCAGGACCTTCGGCGCTCATTGTGAGCCTCTTCCCTCGTGTCCTTCATGTTTCGTGCTTTGCAACGATCAATCTTCGGCGCTCATCGCAAAGACAGATATATAAGTACAGTGTTAAATATATAATTTTTTTTGTGCAGTGTAAATTAAAAAATGTATTCAGGTCTCAGAGCATAATAAAGTGATTTAGATTTGTAACTGCTTTGAGAGTGCTATCGCTGGCAGCCAATGAGCAGTAATCCAGATATATAACTGCAGAGTAAAAAGTAAAACATTTTAGTGTAGTGTAAAGTCTACATTTTTATTTTTCATTACTAATTAATTCTTTTTAAATGAATGCACGATAATAACTATTGTGAATGAACAAATGTATTAGGAAGTGCGAAGCGTTAATGTATGTAAAGTAACGGCAGTGTAAAATATGCTATTACGCGTATTTTTTTTATAGATATTTTTTTTAATAATAATGAATTAATTAATTACTAAAATACTTTACCTATTTGTAATTAATATATCCAGTGATCAATATCCTGAAGAGCTAACAATCAGTTTTGATTTTCCTGCAGCTTACAGTGTACATTTGGACTGTTGGTGACCTGAGGTGTAAGTGTCAGCAATGTGCGCAGTGCACGAGGGGAAACTGCTTGTATAGTCGTGTAACGCGCCATTTTAGATTTGTAATGTTATTAGTTGCAAGTTAGTGTTGTAAAATAGCGGCGATTGTGTATGTGTTACGCGGCTCGCCAGCAGTTTCCATTATTTCTAATAGTGTATTTTGTACCTCGTCTGTTCCTAGGTAAAAGTCGTACATGGCTGGCGATGTTTTGCGCGGTTTGGGGTCGTGTAGCCTCGTCTTCATTTTTTCCGAACGTCATTTTTTTTGTCGCTTAGCCGATTTACAAGTGCCAACTGGGGAAGACGTTGCAGATATCAAATATATAGTTGTGAGCAGGCGGGTTGTTGCTAACGCTGCGGGCTTGCGAAGCGAGGGCCAGAGTTGCTGGCAAGGAGCGCCGAAGGCTCCCACGTCGGCTGCAATGAGCCGCAGGCGGGACTTACACCATCAAATTTACGGACTTACCATCCAAAAATACGGGACTTAGAAAAAAAAACATTACGAGCTCACAAAAATACGACCTTAACGCCCGAACCGCGCGCACTTAAAAACATTAAAAACACAATAGATACACACAACAAACACATAAAAAGCTTACCCACAGCAAGACGGGCACCGAGCATCTCTGCAAGTGAAGTTACACCTCCATTTAAGTCCAAATTCATGAGTTTAGACACCCGAAAATCACCTAAGTGAGAGAAAAAATGGCCGTTGAAAAAAAGAAAACAAGGCTAAAGGACCCTAAACACGCGAAACACATACGGATTTTCCTAAAAAGCCGTACAAGGTAAAGATACACTATTAACAAGGACGCTAAATCATCCACACCCACGTACCACATACACATTCCCCGCCATTTTACAACACTAACTTTCGCAATGCAGAAGTACCCAGCTACCCTAACGGCTTCCCCTCGCGCATGCAGCCTATTTACACTACACACTACGCACATTGCTGACACTTACACAGCAGCTCCACAGCACTGAAAACCTACATTGTATGCTGCAGGAACATGAAAACAGATTGTCAGCTCTTCCTGCATATATTACTTACAAATAGGTAAAGTATATTCATTTAGTAATTATTTCATTAGCATACAAAAATACATATACACAAAAAAAAACATTATCACATTAAACATAAAAGCCATTCACTGCGCGCCTCACAACGAGCGCCAACGCTGCTCATAGCACACAAAGCCTTGCAATAAGCGCAAAAATCACATCACCGCCGACCAAAGAATAACAGCAAAAGCGCCTATCAGAAAAAAAATACAACCAACAGCCTCGCAATGAGCGCCGAAGGATCTCGGACCGCCAAAAAAATGACGCTAAATCATCCACACCCACGTACCACATACACATTCCCCGCCATTTTACAACACTAACTTTCGCAATGCAGAAGTACCCAAGCTACCCTAACGGCTTCCCCTCGCGCTCGCAGCCTATTTACACTACACACTACGCACATTGCTGACACTTACACAGCAGCTCCACAGCACTGAAAACCTACATTGTATGCTGCAGGAACATGAAAACAGATTGTCAGCTCTTCAGCACAATGCTTCCTGCATATATTACTTACAAATAGGTAAAGTATATTCATTTAGTAATTATTTCATTAGCATACAAAAATACATATACACAAAAAAAAACATTATCACATTAAACATAAAAGCCATTCACTGCGCGCCTCACAACGAGCGCCAACGCTGCTCATAGCACACAAAGCCTTGCAATAAGCGCAAAAATCACATCACCGCCTACCAAAGAATAACAGCAAAAGCGCCTATCAGAAAAAAAATACAATTAACAGCCTCGCAATGAGCGCCGAAGGATCTCGGACCGCCAAAAAAATGAATGTCTCGTCCAAACACCATTACCTGCCTTACAATCTTATTGCCGCCATTTTTTGACGGGCAAGTTGCTAGTAAATATATAAAGATCAAGATAATAAAAGTATCAGGAAATGTAACACAAAGATGCACGCGCGTCTGAATAATACGACAAATACGGATTTTTGTCATAAATGATATGATCGCAGTATTGGGTCATAAACCCTAAACACTGGAATCTGTTACATACAATTTACTGATGATGTCATTAATGGGCTTAAAGGGGGGGGATGTCTTTTCATACTTTTTTGAGCGGTGCAAATCCAACATACGCAGAGCGGAAACGCCACATCTGTGGGACACACACAAAGGGGTTCACTTTGGGAGAAAAAACAAACAAATATGAAATATTTAATAATCATATTTTGATGTTACCAACAGATAAGGAAACGAAACTGAGGTTATTATATCTAATAGTAGCAAGCCTGGGAGTACTGGGAGTAATAATACTGCAGCAGGAGGTCAGGACTAATGTCACCTATAGACCCCCACACAGATAAAGGTCAGTACTAATGTCCCTCTATAGACCCCAGTCAGATAAAGGTCACTACTAATGTCCCTCTATAGACCCCCAGTCAGATAAAGGTCATTACTAATGTCCCTCTATAGACACCCAGTCAGATAAAGGTCAGTACTAATGTCACCTATAGACCCCCAGTCAGATAAAGGTCATTACTAATGTCCCTCTATAGACACCCAGTCAGATAAAGGTCAGTACTAATGTCCCTCTATAGACACCCAGTCAGATAAAGGTCAGTACTAATGTCCCTCTATAGACCCCCAGTCATATAAAGGTCAGTACTAATGTCACTCTATAGACACCCAGTCAGATAAAGGTCAGTACTAATGTCCCTCTATAGACACCCAGTCAGATAAAGGTCAGTACTAATGTCCCTCTATAGACACCCAGTCAGATAAAGGTCAGTACTAATGTCCCTCTATAGACCCCCAGTCATATAAAGGTCAGTATTAATGTCCTTCTATAGACCCCCAGTCATATAAAGGTCAGTACTAATGTCACTCTATAGACCCCAGTCAGATAAAGTTTTGAAATGTTTCTTGGATAGCATTGGGGCTAAAGGAGGTTTGGCCATCAGGTAGTCTAAAGATACCGTATATTATGTCCTCTCTTGGGGGGTAAAGACACAAATAATTCCTCCAATAAAATTCTGTTTTTTTACGTGGGCAAGGTCCCTGGTTAGCCCATTTGGTTATCTGTTAAAAAGAGTGGTGCAGAGACTGTCGGGGCTGTTAGCCTCCTTGTCCCCGTGTGGCCGTTTAGAATCCCTGCTGCTGCATGTTTCAGCTTTATTAAGGTGTAATTGTACAGCGTTTGACTCAAGTAGCTGCCTGTGCTGGGTCAGTTTGGCTTAATTGCCGGTTCCCTTTTCCTGCCAAGATGGCGACCGTCAGTCCATGGGCCTCTATGTCCCCTTCACTACCTTTGTCCCCGCTTGTGTGCTTATTTGGGATGGCCCCCCTTTATATCTCCGGCCCGTGGCCTTGTAAGGGTCGCCCCCTCAATCTCTGAGTGTGGATATGCAGGGATGGGGCGTTGAATCAGGCCTACCTTCTTCTCTGCTCGCTGCAAGATCAACAATACCTAATTTTTCAGGCATGTGTACATGCCTAATTTTTCTGGCCTCTGGTGCTGCACTGTGGCTTCAACAACCAAACCCAAAAAAAAGGCTCATAACAGGGATTAAACTGATAGGAGTAGTACTACTTAACACACCACTCATATGTGGTGTAACAGTAGTGTACATTTAAAACAAAAAAAATTGTACTGTAATAGATTGCATAGCAGTTAGTTGTCTGCAAGCGTGTGTGTCAGACCTACAGCGTCTACTCTACCAACTTCTGCAAGTGCACAGTGCCACTCATATCTGTTGTCACAGTAGCTTGCACGCATAGTACCGATCTGTCAAAACCTGTAATGATGAATGAGGTCTAGAGTAGCCTGGTTCCCTTATCCTCTACAGGTTGAGACCTAATGTTTGGGTGACTCCAGACCAACACATGAGTACAAGCAGCACACAAACTCAAAGCTGCCATCCTCCTCCTGGAGCAGCATCATAAGCCACATCAACCACTGCTGTCCTCCTTGCCCCCTCTCAACCATCCGCCACACCGTCTCGCCTTGAGCAGTTCCTGCTCATCTGCCCATAGTCAGGTGCCTGTAAAGGACATGTTTGAGCGTAAGAAGCTAATGTCACAAAGTGCCCCAAAATTGAAGTGATACGACCAACAAAGCATATTTTTCCATCTCCTGGTTCTAAAAATCCAGGCCTTATACACGCCCCCTGATATGTGCTGTAACAGGTTTTAAACTGATAAGAGTAGTACTACTTAACACACCTTATAATAATGCAGAGAGAGGCAATGCAGTGAGAGGAGTCTGAAGAAGAGGAGTCAGAGGAGGAAGGTGGCTTTGAGGAGGTGGAAGACCAAACACAGCAGGCGTCCCGGGGGGCTTGTTGTCACCTTTCGGGGACCCTTGGTGTTGTACGTGGCTGGGTGGAGGAAGAGACCTTCAATGACATCAGTGAGGACAAGGAACGGGACATGGCTAGTTGGGATCCAACCTTGTGCAAATGGGGAGTTTGCGGTTGTGCAAATGGACTGTTTGTGGTTGTTTGCGGTGCGTTAAACGGGGAGTTTGGTCTGTCACTGTGAAGCGGGCCTAACCCTTACACTACCTGATCGATACAACATCATCCAAACAATTTAGGAATGTTAGGTAATTTATGCCCTTTATGGCTTAAAACCAGACTCTGCATCAACTATGTAATTTTCCTTGAGAGTTTTGCCATGGATCTCCCTCCGGCATGCCACAGTCCAGGTGTTAGTCCCGTTGAAACAACTTTCCCATCACTATTGTGGCCAGAAAGAGTCCCTGTGGGTTTTAAAATTCGCCTGCCCATTGAAGTCTATGGCGGTTCGCCGATGTTCGCCGGTTCGCGAACATTTGCGGCGGTTCGTGTTCGCGGTTCGCGAACCGAAAATTTTAGGTTTGCGACATCACTATTTGACACTGATGTTTCTAAAATGGGAACTGGCAGTTTAAATCCACTATGCACAATTATGCCACCTTCTAACAAACGTGTGGCAATTCCAGTTGTTGCAAATGGTATTGCTTTTTGACCATGTACTCAAATGTAACTAATCAAACAATTGTACAGATACATTTTTCCTGATCCACCAGGACCATCTAGATAGAAATAATGGTCTTTGACCATTTCATCATCTGTAGCATTTGTGATGGCATTAAATGCTTGAAATTTTCAAGTATCTAAAGTTGCCAGTTTTTGTTGTGTTTTTTGTTGTTGAAGCTCAGTGTCATAATCATCAAAGTTGATGTCACTGGATCAGGCAAATTAAACTCAATTTAATCCTTGAGCAAGAAATATTTCTTGAATTTCCATTAATGCTTTTAAGAGTGCAATGGGCTCATTTTAAGTCTTCAGACATATTTAATTTAAATGTTTCCCACAAAGTAAATTCATCAGGTACATTGCAAAAGATGCAAATGAATGCAAATTGTTCTCTCATTTGCTTTGGCATTTGACATAGTGCTGCTTCTTCAAGAAACCTCTCCCATTCTGTATTATCTGCTATGAAGTTTTGATGTCTTGCAACTAATAGGAAAGTATCATAAACTATGTCATTCACTGTGCATAAATGTTCATAACTTTGTGCACCGGGAACATGTAAATGAAGTAATCTTAAACTGATACAATGTCTCTTGGACTGATGGTATAAATTTGTGGTATCATTTTATGAGTTTCTCTTTTTCGTTGTCGCCATTGAACAATTACAAATACATAGTGATAAGGAATCTCAATGTATAAGAATTGTCTGGCCTGAGTGTCCTGGCAGTTTAATTGAAACTAAGCATTAAGTGTTGCTTCTCGATATTCATTTTAGGCTACCGCATTTCTTTCATTGCCTGCAGTAAAGCAAACAAATTGACTTTTTGGCAAATGGAAAGCTAATCGATACACAGCATGTGACCGATCATGCATCTCAAATTTCAGAAGATGTCGTATTGCTTCAGTTGCATTGACATAGCGAGCATCTAAATAATTAGAAAGTTTGTCATGTAAAATTGGATTTAATTTTCGTTTTGTGCACCTTTCACAACAACAGTTGCTGCATCATATCATTTGTATATATATATATATATATATATATATATATATATATATATATATATATATATATACTGTATCTATATATATATATATATTTATATATATATATATATATATATATCACATATTAGAATTGTCAAACTGCGAGTTATCATCACGCTTTGCGGCCCTCGGAAAGCGAGGGCCGCAGCTGACAACTCGCAGTTTCACAAATCCCTCAGCCGTGGCTCCCATCAGCCCTGCAGCCTCTCTGCTCTAGTGGCGTGCACGGGTAGCCTGGAAGACAAGTGTGCGCGCGCGCACACGCGAAAACGTCGCGTGCACGGGTAGCCGGTCAGACAAGCGTGCGTGCACGCGCAGACGCCACATAAGCGTGCGCGCGCGTCTACAGCATTGAGGTGAGGGAGGAGTGGAGGGAGAGAGACACGGGGGGAGAGGAGGGGGAAGAGAGACATGGGGGGAGAGGAGGGGGAAGAGATACATGAGAGGAGGGGGAAAGAGAGACACAGGGGACAGGGGAAGAGAGATAAAGGGGAGGGGAAGAGAGACACAGGGAAGAAGGAAGAGAGGCACAGGGGAGCGAGAGGAGGAGGGGAAGAGAGGCACAGGGGAGTGAGAGGAGGAGGGGAAGAGAGACACAGGGCAGGGAGAGGAAGGGGAAGAGAGACACAGGGGAGAGAGGAGGGGGAAGAGAGACACAGGGGAGAGAGAGGAGGGGGAAGAGAGACACAGGGGAGAGAGAGGAGGGGGATGAGAGACACAGGGGAGAGAGAGGGGGGAGAGAGACACAGGGGAGGGGGAAGAGAGACACAGGGGATGGAGGGGAGGAAGAGAAACAGGGGAGGGAGAGGAGGGGAGGGACAGGATGGGGGAGGAGACACAGCGGAGGGGGGAAGAGATGAGGGTCAGGGGGTGGAGAGACACAGGGGAGGGATGAGGGGGCAGAGACACAGGGGAGGGAGACGGGGTGAAGAGACACAGGGGAGGGAGAGGGGGAAGGATAAACAAGGGAGGGAGAGGGGGGAAAGAGACACAGGGGAGGGAGAGGGGGGAGACACAGGGGAGGGAGAGGGGGGGAAGAGACACGGGAGGGAGACAGGGTGAAGAGACACAGGGAGGGAGAAAGGCACAGGAGTGGGAGAGGGGGAAGAGACACAGGGGAGGGAGAGGTGGAAGGAGAAACAAGGGAGGGAGGGGGGAAAAGAGACACAGGGGAGGGAGAGGGTGGAAGGAGAAACAAAGGAGGGAGAACAGGGAAAGAGACACAGGGGAGGGAGAGGGAGGGAAGAAACAGAGGGGAGGGAGAGGAAGTAGAGGGCGGGAGAGGCTCACAATGAGTGCCAAAGCCACTCATTGCAAGGCCAGAGATGAGCGCTGAAGGAGCTTATCGCAAGGCCAGTAAAGTAGAGGGGGGAGAGGTTCGCAATGAGCCCGTCCCGTCAAGTAGAGGTTTAGAGAGGCTCGCAATGAGCACCGAAGGCGCTCATTGCGAGGCCGTGATTAGCGCCGAAGGCGCTCATCGCGAGGCCAATAAAGTAGAGGGGGGAGAGGCTCGAAAAGTGTGACAAACACCATTGCCAGGCTTCAATTTTTATTGCCGTCATTTTTGATGGGCAAGTCGCTGGTATATATATATATATATATATATATATATTTGATGGATTTAATAGAAGTGCAAGCTTCCCCATTTATGTGTGCATTGTACTTCATCAGCAAATCTATTATCGACCTTTTGGCCACGGATATTAGCTGTTTGTCCTTCTCTTCTTTTATACAAAAGGATCTTTTTCCTGCAGTATTAAAATTAAGTGTGCATGTGGCAGGCCCCTTTTTTGAAATTCAATGGTATAAACAAAAGCCACACATTTTCCAAATAACTGTGCTTTAGTTATATCATGTATTAATGAATTGAGTTATATTTTGAATACTCTTGCCACTAAATCTGGTCGGTCAGAAGTATTTTGTCCAAAATTCAAATTTTCCTTGATCTCTGGCCATTGTGGATTACTTGTGAATGTAATGAATAAATCTGGTTTTCCAAATTGTGTGACAATAGCATCATTACATCTTTCTCGCATATTGTGAGGAGATCCTTGGAAAATGGATGGCAAAATGATTGCTCTTCCAGCTGGAATGTCTCTGTTGGTAGCCAATTCAGCGACATAATCAATCCACAATATTGTTCTATTCAAAGCTTGTTTTGTTGAAATTTTATAAAAGTTTGATTATTTGCTTCAACTTGTAGATAGGAAGCAATAATCCATTGTTGTGTGAGTTTGCCTGCACGTTAAATAGGATTAACATAATCCCGAATACCAGTTTGTGCCACTTTATATTATAGCATAAAAATATTGCATCTAACACGAACTTTACTATTGGGATAACTTTGCAATTGTAATTTCGGTTCCCATACAGGTTCATCATTTGGAAATGTGGAAATTTGGGACATGTCATTGGATCCAAATTACAACTTAATATATTTATGTTGATAAAAGGTTGTTCTTCATTGCATGTATATATTCTAATATCCCGCTGAAAAAGTGGTTCACCATCCTCATTTTTTAAACCATGGCAGCCTCAATTACTGTTGGTAAATTATACCATTTTTGATTAGTGTTGCAATCTCTTTTTAAAACTATTTTAAAATTTACTCTTGGCATTGTCACTTGATGTCTTTCAGCATGTTACTTTTGATCTTTTTCAACCTCTGCTAATTGTTTGTATGCTTGCCTGTATGGGTTGTTGGCCATAATTTTATCCAGCTGTTCAAAGACTAAGGTGCAAACACTGTTTATTTTCTGGAAGCGTCATCCATTGTTCAACAGCTTCCATTGTATCTAAGACATATAGCTGTGCAAATTTCCTTTGCTCTCCTTCTTGTGGGTGTAAATGTGAAGGGCGGTGGTAAATTTGTTCTTGAACTCTAAACCTGGGACATTTTCTGCTAATGTAGCACTCATTGAATCAAATGAAATTGCACTGTTATAAGACCTGATGTTTTTTTTAAATTGGTATAATTTGGAAATGTTGGATTGCTCATGATATTTTGTAAGTAATCTGGAAATGTGTGTCTTTGTGGAAGTCGTACCTTTCCTTTCTGACAGCAACTAATGAAGTCTCCTTCAGTTGGTTTTTCCTTGAGAAAATGATAGGCCCCACAAAACTGACAAACAACATTGAGTAATCCACAATAATGAGTGTCTACTGTAGTGCTGTAATAAAAACAGTATCCTGAGCTTCCTCAACATAGATATCACTACAGCTTTCTACATCTACATTAGCATCATGTGTATGAACATTGGTGTCAATAGGCAATATGAGAACAGGAGGCAATGTTTCACAGACATGTTTTTCTTTACCTTTTCTTTTCTTTGAAGCTCCAGCACACTCACTTTGTGCTTTCTTACTCCTTTTTCTTTTATTTAAAAGTCTCTGTCGGTCTTCTCCTCTTAAGTCTCGGGGACTGTGCATCTCTCCACCTTTGCTTCCTTTCCCTTGTCACTCTTCTTTTGACTTCAATCCTGTTTTCTCCGTTGTCCGCCATTGTAATCTGTAATTGTAAATACAGGTGTAAGATGTAAAAATGTTTTGTATTGTACATAATGTTTGTAGCTGCTCTCAATCCAAACCTAAAAAGCAATAAAGAAAGAATGTAATGATTTGCAAAGCATTTTGAATTTTTCCATGAAATAAATTAATCCATTAAGTTTTATTTTATTGGCATACATTAAAAAGGAAAGCACTACACACATATATATATATATATATATATATATATATATATATATATATATATATATATATAAATAAATATAAATATAAACTATTTTTTTTGCAATTATTAATTATTAAGTCATTAGTAAATGAATATACGTTAATTAATTAATCAATAACTGACATGAGAGGTAACTATCTAAAGAAGGGCAAACAGAAAGAGCTATGAGCAAAGTATAGATCTGGCTTAATATAATGTGCAATTTTGTAATTTTATTCATGATGAAATCAATTGACTTATTAATTGACTTTGCAATTGAATGAGGCCCTAAATAAATATAGGTTAATTAATTAATCATTAACTCATCAATGTCATCAAAGTCATCAATGCATAACCAAAAGGGCATCATGAAATCATATACCTCTGAAATTGATGTTATTTCAGAAAAAATCCTGCAGAATTCACTCTCTGTCTTCAGTCAGGTGCAGAGATGAGTAATGTGAAATGACATGAAAATAATTTGTAATGTTTGCATTCAAATAATTTTTGACTCATTAAAACTATGATGTTTAATTGGCATAGATGCAAAACATAAACGCATAATCATCAATATATTCATAAATAAAATCATTAGCACATGTCAGCACATGTTAGCACATGTAGCACATGTCAGAATCTAAGAAAGTGCTTTAAATTGTTATGTGCTTTAAAGGTCCTATCCCTGTCAGGCGATTATAAGCACTCCAGATATGTAAGTGCTTTGTAAAATGTACATAATTTTTGATCTATTATGTTTTTTTTTTATTATTATTATTATTATTAATGAATAGTTCCAAAAGCATTGTACATAATGAGCAGTAAGGCAGATATATAAGTGCAGGTTAAAAAATGTTTTACTTTTCTTGCAGTATAGATTTGTTTTGTTTTTTGTAATGATTCTTAATTATTAATTAATTAAAATATTAATGTACGTTAATTAATTAATAACTGTCATCAATTCAAAATAAAAATACTTAACCATTTCCAAATCCACCATTTCAGAATCTTAATGTGTAAATGTGTAAGTTAGTGCTGTAAAACGTTGTAGCTGGCTGTGTTTTGCGCAGTTCGGAGTCGTGTAGCCTCATTTAAAAAAATTTGGGACGCGCCTTTTTTTTCTCGCTTAGTGCCGAAACTGCTTAAATTCTATACTTATGGCTTATGTTAGTATAATCTCATATCCTGTGACCAACTGAACTGGCTGTCACATAGCACTTTATTACTCATAGGCACCTTATCTCCTATTACTTAGCACTTTATTAAGTACTGCTTCACTGATTCACATTAGCACTTAGCACTTTATTTTACCCGAGGGTATCTTCCCATTATTTAAGCACTTTATATTTCAAGCCATTTTCTTTATAGTACAGGATTATCAATTTCAGTATATATTATCCCATTTTGCACATTCAAGACCATGTATTTTCTTTGTAGCATCTATAAATTTTTTACATTTTAACATTTTAATGACATTTAAAAAGGCTATGTTTTAAAATATTTTTTTTCTCTCCTAGGAGAGATCAGAACTCTGGTGTGCTCCTCCAATAGGGGTTCTTTTCTATCCTTTTGTTCATATTGAGATTTTAACTCCCCTGAAATAAAGTAGATGAGTGAAACCAGCAGTACGGGTAAAGGGAGAAAGTTCTTGAGTAACAATGATTTAAAGATCAAGATACGGAGTAAAAATCAAGCATTTAAATAATACAAACAAGAGGGGACAGAGACTGCTTTACGTAAATACAAGGGAATCACTAAGGCAAAAGGGCTATTAGACTAGCCAAAATAGAAAATGAAACATTAGTTGCAAATGAAAGTAAGATTAACCCTAAAATATTTTTTAATTATATATATGGGAAGAAGGCCAGGAAGGAAGCTATAGGAGCATTGCAATGTGAAACAGGCCGTCTGACAATTAGTGACCAGGAAAAGGCAGATGAGCGAAATAAGTCCTTTTCTTCGGTATATACAAGAGAGGTACCAGTGGTTAGAACACTGCAACATAATGGGGCTACAATACTATCACTAAATATTTGGTTAATGCAGGAAGAAATCCAAAAGATTGGAACTAATAAATGTTAATAAAGCTCCAGGTCCTGATGGAATACATCCAAGGGAACTTAGGGAACTGAGTTCTGTAATAGCCAAACCATTATATCTAATTTTTCATGATTCACTCAACACAGGGTCTCTACTAGATGATTAGAGAAAAGCAGAGGTGATACCTATATTTAAGAAGGGAGCAAGAGCAAATCCAGGGAATTATTGACCTGTAAGCCTCACATCTGTAGTGGGAATCTTTTTGAAGGGTTAATAAGGGATAATATACAAGAATATGTCTATCCAAACAGGATTAGAAGTAGGAGCAAACATGAATTTTTTGAGGGATAGGTCATGTCAAACAAATCTAATTAGTTTCTATGAGGAGGTTGGTAGGAACTTGGATCAAGGCAACTCAGTGGATGTAGTCTTTTTAGAATTTGGAAAGGCTTTTGATACAGTGCCACATGGGGGACTATTGTGCAAACTAAGCGATACAGGAATTCCAGTAAACATGGATTAAGAGCTAGCTAAGAGACAGGAAGCAAAGGGTTGTTGTAAATGGAACATAGTCAGATTGGACTAATGTGGTAAGTGGGGTTCCTCAGGGCTCAGTATTAGGTCCTCTCCTTTTTAACATATTTATTAATGACTGAGAAGTGGGACTGGAAAGTATTGTCTCCATTTTTGCTAATGACACTAAGTTGTGCAAGGTAATTAAATCAGATAATGATGTACTTTCCCCTCCAAGGGGATTTACTTAAAATTGAGGAATGGGCATCTAAATGGCAGATGATATTTAATACGAATAAATGTAAAGTTATGCATCTGCGAAGGAAAAATAGCAACTTAGAAGTAGGACTGGAAAGTATTGTTTCCATTTTTGCTCATGACATAAAGTTGTGCAAGGTAATTAAATCAGAAATTTTAAATATGGAGTACAGTTTTTGGCTCCACTTCATAAAAAGGACAATTTAGAACTGGAAAAAGTACAGAGAAGGGCAACAAAACTAATAAGGGAATGGAGAAGCTAAGTTATGAAGAAAGACTAAGCAAATTAAACATATTTTCTCTAGAAAAAAGGCGTCCAAGAGGGGATATGATTACCCTATAAAAATACATCCAGCGTCAGTATAAAGATTTGTCAAGAGAGCTTTTTGTGCCGAGAGGTTTTCAACTGACAAGAGGACATCCTTTGAGGTTAGAAGTAAAAAGATTCCACCTTAAAGATAGAAAAGGGTTCTTCACAGTAAGGGAGGTTAATATGTGGAATTCTCTAACAAGGGAGGTGGTGACAGCAGATTCAAGAGATAACTTTAAAAAGGGATTGGATATATTTTTTAATAAAAAGGGTATTCAGGGTTATCCTGTTTAATTAGAGAGGGAGTATTGATCCAGGGAAAAATCCAATCGCCAGAATCTGGGTTCAGGAAGTAATTCATTTTTTTCCCTTTTGAGACAATTGGCAAAGTTTCACTTGTTTTTTTTCTGTTCGCCTTCCTCTGGATCAAATAACAAATAATCTTCATATTTCAGATTAGAGGAGATCTTAAAAGGTTGAACTTGATGGGCTAAAAGTCTCTTCTCAACCTCAATTACTATGTAACTATGTAACTATGTATCATTGTTCTTAACCCAACAAAGGAGACATAAGATGAAAATATGTCTATACCACTTAGAAAACCATATAATGGTCTACCAAAGCTCTCAAAACTAACTGCTTTACATGATAGACATATTGAAAGAGTTGAAAGAGAGTTCAATGGTACTTTTATAAATGTACAGCATTAATCTGTTAGTGAATTGCTAAAAACTAATATTTATTGGGTTTTGTACCAATTTCTCCCAAAAATGAATAAAATAGTATCTTAAACAGCTCCCAGTTTATTTTAAACTTATATGAATATCATTCAGCTTTTGTGCCTGTTTCTCTAGGGTGCCAAAACTGGGAATGTTTCCTAACCTCATAATTGCTTTTAAGCTACCATTAATGTTTAAAAATGGGAATTAAGTTCCAACCTGTAAATTTGGCATTGGTTCTGGAGGAAAAACTAAAAATTAATTAGCTGGAGTCAGCGGAATATTTTGTTGTTTGATATTTTCCAAATGACTGTGAAATTATGTTTTTTTTTTGCATATCCATAGCCATAACTTTTTCATGTGAAGCTGCCCATAGCTATTTCATAAGTAAACAGTACAAACTCATTACAAAATTATATAAACGTTTGCATGAATGTTCAAAGTACAGTAGTGGCTGCAATTCATGCTTATAGTAGTTTGATTAGTTTTAATCTAAAATCTGGGAGTAAAATCATATTCATTATTTACAATTTAATAATTTGAGATGATTTTTGGTTTTGTTTCGACTGATATTACAAATACAACATTGCAAGCATTATAGAAATAATTTGTCAGTGTACCTCAGCTCAGAAAGTTCATATGGAAGTCAGCCATTGTGAAATCAATATACCTGCCATATGCAGCAAAATAGCACTTTGATTACTAAAAAGAACATTTTTTCAATAAGGTTGCAAACTAGAAAGTATATATGTTGAAAGTAAATAAGAGAATAATAAAATAGAAAATTAGTTTAAATTAAATTTTAAACTTTATTCACAAATGTTTTTCTTTTTTATCCCTATGGTTTGAAAGCTAACCCCCTTTTGGATCGCCACCTTGTCGTGATGAAGAGGCTTGTGCCTCAATGAAGCTGTGTATTATACCATGTAGGTTCACCCAAGATGGGCAGGTCATAGCAGAGAGGTCAGACAGATCACAGTCCACTGGAGGAGGAACTGGTAACCCTCTCCATTACCTTTACCATGAAAACCTTATGGATTAGCACAACCAGACACAAGTTGTGCCTGGCTTACTGCAATTCATAGGGTCATGGAGAGTCAGACACGAATGAACGACTGAACAACAACAGCAGGAGAGTTATCAAAGTTATGCACTAAAAGTAGTTCAAAAGTAGTGTTTATAATAACTATTTTATTTTACTTTGTTCTGTTGATTCTGCTAAAATGTCTAATATGTTTTTATCATCACTAGAACTAATCACTGGTTTCTAAACCAGTTATATGCAGGGGCGGTAAGTGCATAGAAGCAAATGGGCAACCCAAAATGAATGCATTGACTTAATCCCCCCATCACTCACTTAATTGTTTAATTTAAATATTAAAAAAAATAATAATTATATCATGTTCAATCTTCTATATTTTTTAATATCTGCTGCTGTCACTTTAAATTACAAAACCCTTTGTGCATCAGACACTGACTTACACACTGACTTCATCACTGACATCACATCTATCTCCCTGCTGGTAACTTTCCTAGTACTAGAGATCAGAGTACATATGATAATTAAAAAAAAAACAGTTGAAGTTTTGTTTTTGTCAGATCTTTGCTCTAAACTATAGGACTGAGCCTGTCTGTCACACACAGCATCACCATATCAGAATGGCCAGGAGGGGAAAGTCCCGGATCCTGCACGGACAGCCCCTCTCACTGTCACCAGACACGTAGGATTGTATGCAGTGCTGGGAGATGTAGTTCAGTGAGAGCTTCCATTCTAAGAGAGATGTTCAAGACTGGGTGAGTACAGTGTTTGTGTGTATATATGTGTGTGTGTTCAGTCCTTCAGTTGTGTAGAACTCTTGGTGACCCTATAGACGTAGCGCAACAGGCACATCTGTCTGTTCTTTAGGTTGTGTTATCCATAAGGTTTTCTTGGCAAAGGTACTGAAGTGGGTTGCCAGTTCCTTCTCCAGTGGATTTGTCTGACCTCTGTGCTATGACCTGCCAGTCTCTGTCTTGTACTCTCTCTCATATTCTCTCTCTCTTCCCCAGTCACCCAGCATCTAGATAGATAGATAGATAGATAGAGGCCACTTTATAATGATGCCTAGTAGTTTTGTGATGATAGTTTGCTTTTAATTTATTTTAATACTGAAAATGGTTTCTATTTCGTGCAAAAATAATCAACATTTTGTTAACATTTGTGAGTATATAATTTATAATTATTATTATTTATTTATTTTTTACAAATTTTTATTTTTTAAAGCAATCTGTGTGCATTCATGGGCATAGAAACAGAATACATTGGTGCAATCCTGACAATCTGAATAAAGTTTATATAAAAAATAAAAACTCCCAGCTCACAGTGCATGCTTACTTTTTCTCAATACTCTGATGGTCTTATTGATTCTGACTACCCTGCTCCACACACCAAACTTGTGACCTGTCTGTCACCACTCCGGCCTATATCAGACTGGAGCAGCTGCAGTGCTCAGGTGAGTCCATATCCCTCTCTGTGTCTTATTGTTGTTGTTCTGTCCTTCAGTCTTGTCTCAGTGACCACATGGATGCAGCACACCAGGTACATCTGTCTGTGTTTCTGGTTGTGCTTATCCACAAGGCAAAGATACTGGAGTGGGTTTCCAGTTCCTATTCCAGTGGATCACAATTTGTCTGACCTCTCTGAAATTACCATCATGATATAGCTCACAGATTTATTGAGTTAACAAGCCCATTCACCACAACAAGGTAGCAATCCAGAAGGGGCCCTGTATTTTACTCTCTCTCTATGTCTATATATGTTTATAAGGTATACTTGCTTTTGGGGGAGATCCTCTATTTTATGTGTAAAGACTTGAGAAAGAGAAGTATATTCTCGAAAGCAGAATAAATGAATATGTTTGTCCAATAAAAAAGATA
Source organism: Discoglossus pictus (assembly GCA_027410445.1). Classification (NCBI taxonomy): domain Eukaryota; kingdom Metazoa; phylum Chordata; class Amphibia; order Anura; family Alytidae; genus Discoglossus; species Discoglossus pictus. The sequence continues at coordinate 79,596,994 of CM050169.1, forward strand.
CCACCATATACTGTAATACTCTGATTATTCAACAAGATTACTGGACAATCATGGCTACCTCACTCTTCATAACTATGGAAGATACCGCATATGGCTGCTTCAAGAAGCTACTGATTAGGCTGACCAAAGCTCAACAGTGACATATGTTTCTTTATTTTTTTATATTTTTTATATTTATTTATAAATTTTGTTACATTACACAAAAAAAGAAAGAAAAGAAAAAACATATATTCCAAATATACCAATTCTGACACACAGGTCAGCAAAAGTCTATAAAACATGAAAAACAATACAAAACAAACATCACATAAACAAATCATATTCCTCCAGCATGAGAAAAGCACTCCAGAGAGAGAAGAGAGGAGAGACATCTTGCTGAGCTCAAACCTTCGCTTGTGAAGATAATTTTTTTCCCATAGTGCCCATTTAGCTTCCTATCTTAATATTACTTAAACCACATTCTAAAAGGTGAACATATTCCAATCTTCATAGAAGTTCCATCCAAGATGGGCATACTTTCTTTTTCCATCTGGAAACTACAAGTTTTTTTTGATTCCATAAGGAAGAGCTTACTTGTAACTGATGTTGAAAAATCATCTGGGAAAAAATGTAAGATCACCAATTCTGGTGCCGGAGTTATTACCTTTTTGCAGATCTTTGATAAATGTTTAAAACTCTCCGACCAGAAATTCTGTATTAGCGGACAACTCCCCCACATATGAATATGCGAACCATTCTGCCCACAACCTCTCCAACAGTTCTTTTGTTTCTCTGAGTTATTTAACTGTCCCAATTTAATTGGAGTTATGTACCATCTGTTGATAATTTTAAACTGAATTTCCCTAAATATTAAATTTTTAATAAATCTAGCCATTAGAGAAAGGATGCGTGCCATTTTTCGATAGGCCAAGAATTCCCTATATCATTTTCCCATAACCTCCAATTAAAGGGTTTCTCAAGTTGGTATTGTTTCTTAATGATTTTATAGCATTTAGACACAAGGTGCTTTTTATCTTTAGAAGAGATTAGAATTTCACAATCCGTCAGCCTCCTCATCTCCTCCATATAGAAAGGGGATGAAACCAATAGTTTCCATAATTTAATATATTCTAGCCAATTATCTAAGGAGATTGAATAACTGTTAATAAGTTCTTGGAACTCCATTAATTTTTTATCCCCATATATATCTTTCAGACAAAGGGCTCCTTTTCTCACTAACATCCCAAATAATTTGGCCAATGAGGCCAAAGGCGTAATCGGGCTGGGTAGGAGAGAAGCAAGCGTTAAATTTACACCACCACCTATGATTTTTAATGTAAGACTTCCTCGTACTTTACTATTCTTAAACTCTGCAAAGAGAGATGTTTTATGTATACTTGAGCCTATCTTAATACCCTTGATATTTTCTGAGCTTCTAATCGATTGAACCAATGGTTCAATAAATAAAGCGAATAAAACTGGGTAGACCGGGCATCTTTGCCGAGTTCCATTTGAAATGGCAAATTTCTCTGAAAGAAAACCTAAGCCCCTGACAGACGCAGATGGAGACCCATACAATGCACCAATGGCTTTAAGGCCAAAATCAGCCAGACCGAACTTTTCCAGCGTTAATTCCATGTATCTCCACCCGACTCTGTCAAAAGCTTTCTCTGCATCCAATGAGACAAACACTGCAGGAGTGCCCTTTTTATTAAGAAACTCAATCAAATTCAATAATTTTCTAATATTTGAGGTTTCCTGTCTCTCAACTATAAAACCTGTTTGGTCTGTTTCAATTAGAGAGTTAATTATTTTATTCAACCTCAAAGCTAATATGTTTGAATAGATTTTGACATCATTATTCAATAAAGATATAGGTCTAAAGTTTTTACATTCTAATATTTCAGAGTCTATCTTTGGGATGTTAACTATAACAGCTTCTAACATTTCACTAGGAGCTCTACCTTCCTTTTTTATCTCATTGATCATATTCACCAGTTCCCTCACTATTTCTCTATGAAACATTTTATAATAGTGATTATTAAAACCATCCGGGCCAGGTGAAGAGTCAGTCTTCAAATCGCCATTGATCGTGTCGACTACTTCTTCCGTAATTTCCCTATTTAGCAAATCTAAATCTTCCTTTGATACTTTAGGAAGATTCATTTTTCTGATTTTTTTTCTCCTGAGTCACTCTTTCTTCATTATTCGCTTCCAAATTGTATAATGCGGAATAATAATCTTTAAAGATTTGTACTATATTCTCTGGATTTGAAATTATTTTATCCCCAAGTTTAATTTTATCCAAACGTTTATTTATACCACTTGGCTTAATCTGTGCCTGCTCTGTTCCCCCAGAAATAGAATCTCTGCAAAAATTAAAATCTTGCGTCATCCACTTTTTTTTGTTAGTTTTTTTAATTGAGCACTGTAGCGCTTTCATTTCCTCCAGAATGTTTTTATTAAGGTTTTGTTTATGTTTTCTATCCAATTTAGCCAGATCTATTTACATCTCCCTCAACGTTCTGCTTCTATCTTTTAGCAAATACAATTTTGCTTTTATCAAAATCCCTCTGATATAAGCCTTATGAGCCAACCACAGGGTTACACTGGAGTTAACTGAATATCTATTCTCTTCAAAGAATTGATTGATTTATTTTTTAATGTTATTACTTACATGTTCAGCTTTTAAGATGTAGGGATTTAGTTTCCATGGGTAATGTTTCTTGCTTCTAACATCTCCTTTCCAGCTGATCAATACCATACCATGGTCTGATCTTAAGGTCGGTTTAATATCTGCTAAGTCTAGATATTTAAAGCTCAAATCATTAGAGAAAACATAATCAAGCCTGGCATAAGAAGCAAATCTATGTGAATAATGTGTATAAGTCCTCCATGTTTAAAAAAGATTATACTTGCTAATTAGTTCATAAAATTGTTTAGCTTTACGGGTAAGGGCAGGATGTATACAAGAGCACTTAGGGAGTTTACTTGTCTTCTACTGGGTTCAGACACATATTAAAATCCCCACAATCCATGAGTAAGCCGGAAAAATATTTTCTCAGCTTCATTAGCGTCCTTCTTAAGAAAGTCACTTGTTCTTTATTGGGCGCATATATGTTCAATATGGTATGTTTTACGCTGTTAATCCATCCTGACCATAATATGTATCTACCTTCACTATCTAGATCCAAAAATTCTTCTTTCAAATTTATTTTTTTATTAAAAAAGATTGCTGTTCCTCTAGTTTTCCTTCTAAACATAGAAGTTCCACCACATACATAGTATGTATCATTAAATAGCGGTGCCTTATCCCTAGCCCAGTGGGTCTCCTGTATACATATAATAGTTACATAGTTACATAGTTACATAGTATTTAAGGTTGAAAAAAGACTTTCAGTCCATCAAGTTCAACCTTTTAAGATCTCCTTTGATCTGCAATATGCGGATTAACTATTAATTCATTAGTTGTTAATTAATTATTAATCACTTATTTAATGTTTTTTTTTTGTTTGTTTGTTTTTTTATTATTATCAATTAGTCCAGAGGAAGGCAAATAGAAAGAAGAAAAAAAAAAAAAAAACAAGCGAGACTTAGCCAATTGTCTAAAGGGGAAATGTTAAAAATTTGGATCATTACTGTCTCTCTAATTATCCATGATAACCCTGAATACCCTTTTTAATTAGAAATAAATCTAGTCCCCTTTTAAAGTTATCTATCGAATCCGCTGTCACCACCTCCTCTGGTAGAGAATTCCAAAGATTAACCACCCTTACTGTGAAGAACCCTTTTCTTTCTTTGAGGAGGAATCTTTTTACTTCTAACCTCAATGGATGTCCTCTTGTCAGTTGAAAACCTCTTGGCACAAAAAGCTCCCCCGACAAATCTTTATACTGACCCTGGATGTATTTATATAAGGTAATCATATCTCCTCTTAGACGCCTTTTTTCTTGAGAAAATAAGTTTAATTTGGTTAGTCTTTCTTCAAAACTTAGCCCATCCATTCCCCTTATTAGTTTGGTTGCCCTTCTCTGTACCTTTTCCAGCTCTAAAATGTCCTTTTTATGAAGTGGTGCCCAAAATTGTACTCCATATTCCAAATGAGGGCGTACTAGAGATTTGTATAGTGGCAGAATTATATTTGCTTCCCTGGCTTCTATACCCTTCTTAATACATGCTAATATTTTATTTGCCTTTGCAGCTGCTGCTTGGCTTTGAGCACTGTTACCTAGGTGGTTGTCCACAAGCACTCCCAAATCCCTTTCAATATCTGATACACCTAGATTTGCTCCATTAAGATTATAAATTGCATGGCTATTTTTCCTTCCCAGATGCATAACCTTACATTTATTCGTATTAAATCTCATCTGCCATTTAGATGCCCTTTCCCTCAATTTTATGTAAATCCCCTTGGAGGGAAAGCACATCATTTTCTGATTTAATTACCTTGCACAACTTTGTGTCATCAGCGAAAATGGAGACCCCACACTCCAATCCTACCTCTAAGTCATTAATAAATATGTTAAAAAGGAGAGGACCTAATACTGAACCCTGAGGAACCCCACTTACCACATTAGTCCAATCTGAGTATGTTCCATTTACAACAACCCTTTGCTTCCTGTCTTTTAGCCAGCTCTCAATCCATGAGCAGATATTTACTGCAATTCCTGTATCCCTTAGTTTGCCCAATAGTCTCCCATGTGGCACTGTATCAAAAGCCTTTGCAAAATCCAAAAAGACTACATCCACTGAGTTGCCTTGATCCAGGTTCCTACTAACCTCCTCATAGAAACTAATTAGATTTGTTTGACATGACCTATCCCTCATAAACCCATGTTGACTCCTACTTATAATCCTGTTCAAATAGACATATTCTTGTATATTATCCCTTATTAACCCTTCTAAAAGCTTCCCCACTACAGAAGTGAGGCTCACTGGTCTATAATTCCCCGGATTTGCTCTTGCTCCCTTTTTAAATATAGGTATCACATCAGCTTTTCTCCAGTCATTTGGTAGAGACCCTGTGTTGAGTGAATCTTGAAAAATTAAATATAATGGTTTGGCTATTACAGAACCCAGTTCCCTTAGTACCCTTGGATGTATTCCATCAGGACCCGGGGCTTTATTAACATTTATTTTTTCCAACCTCTTTTGGATTACTTCCTGTGTTAACCAATAATTTGGCAAAGGTAGTGTAGCCCCATTATGTTGCAGTGTCCCAACCACTGGTACCTCCCTTGTGTATACCGAAGAAAAGAACCTATTTAGCTCATCTGCCTTTTCTTGGTCACTAATTATCAGACAGCCTGTTTCACATTGTAATGTTCCTATAGCTTCCTTCCTCGCCTTCTTCCCATTAATATACTTAAAAAATATTTTAGGGTTAGTCTTACTCTCTTTTGCAATTAATTTTTCATTTTCTATTTTAGCCAGTCTAATCGCGCTTTTGCAAGCCTTGTTGATTTCCTTGTATTCCCGTAAAGCAGTCTCTGTCCCCTCTTGTTTGTATAATTTAAATGCCTGTTTTTTACTCCGTATCTTGATCTTTAAATCATTGTTAAGCCACATGGGTTGTGATTTACTCCTTTTACTTTTATTCCCACACGGTATATGCTGATGTGTATGTATATTTAGTAAGGATTTAAATGTTGTCCATTTATGTTCAGTGTTTTTACCTATCAGTTCTCTGTCCCAGTCTATACTTTGTATTGCTTCCCTTAGACCGTTAAAATCTGCCCTTTTAAAATTAAGAGTTTTTGTTGGCCCCTTAAAATGTTGTTTTTTTAATTCAATCTCAAATGAGACTGTGTTGTGATCACTGTTTCCCAAAGGTTGCCCTATTTCAACATTTGATACAATATCAATATTATTTGTAATGAGTAAATCTAAGATAGCTTCATTTCTAGTAGGCTCCTGTATAACCTGGGCCAAATAATGATCCCTGAGTGTACTCAAGAACCTGCTCCCCTTAGCTGAACTGCTGGTCTCATTTATCCAGTTTATTTCAGGGTAATTAAAATCTCCCATTATTAGAACTTGCCCATGCTTAGCTGCATTTCCAATCTGTAACAATAATTGTATTTCCTCACTTTCAGCTATATTTGGGGGTTTATAGCATACTCCTACTAATATTCTTTTGGAATTTGCTGCTCCGCTATTTAACTCTACCCACAAACATTCAGCTTTATCACTAGGTCCACCATAAATATCTTCTCTGACTATAGCCTTAAATTCAGGCTTAACATACAGACAAATCCCTCCTCCTCGTTTCCCATTGCCTCTATCTTTCCTAAATAGGTTATAACCATCCAGATTAACAGTCCAGTCATGAGATTCATCCCACCACGTTTCGGTAATGCCTATTAAATCCCATTTTTCATTAATTGCTAATAATTCTAACTCTCCCATTTTTCCTGGCAAGCTTCTGGCATTAGCAAGCATACACCTTATGTTATGAGTCTGTAGTTCTGAAGTGCCTGCCACTGAACTTGAATTACTTAGTACTACCTCCATATTGACTATACTACCCCTCCCCCCATCTCCTCCCCTATGAGTTGTTAATTCATCCCTTATACCCTCTACACTTTCTACCCCATTACTTATATCTAGTCCCTCCCCCCCACCTACTAGTTTAAAAACTCCTCCAGCCTTTCTACCATCCTATCCCCTAGTACAAAAGCTCCCTCATAATTAAGGTGCAATCCATCCCTACTGTAGAGATTGTACCGAAGTGAGAAGTCAGCCCAGTGCTCTAAAAAGCCAAACCCCTCCTTAGTGCACCACATCTTTAGCCACGCATTAACCTCCCTAATCTCCTTCTGCCTCCCTGGGCTAGCACGTGGCACTGGTAGTATCTCAGAAAATACTACCTTGCAGGTCCTTGCCTTCAGCTTATTACCTAGTTCTCTAAAATCATTCTTTAGGACACTCCATCTTCCACTAACTTTGTCATTGGTACCAATATGTACCAAGACCGCCGGTTCATTTCCAGCCCCTCCCAATAATTTGTCTACCCGATCCACAACATGACGAACCCGAGCACCCGGGAGACAGCAAACTGTTCGATTGCTGGGATCTGGGTGACAAATCACCCTGTCTACCTTCCTAATAATAGAGTCCCCTACAACCAAAACCTGTCTGTTCTGCCTATTCTGCCCTCCCTCTTCTCCAGTAGAGCTGTTCGCCCGGCTGTTAGAGGGAACAGCTCTATCTGGCATTGCCATTCCTGAATGGACATCGCCAACAGTTTCACTCAATCTGGCAAATCTGTTGTTGTTTGCCAACTCAGAACTAGCCTGCCTCCTCCTGTTCCCCCTGCTTCCCCTTGTAACTGTAACCCAGCTGCCTCTCTGGACATCCTCACTAGCCCCAGCTCCACCCTCCATGCTAGGCCCAGCTAAACTGTGCTCAGTGAGCACCAACGCCCTTTCCAAGGGAGCAATATCACTAAGTGCTGCAATTCTCCTCTCCAGATCTCCAATTTGAGCTTCCAGAGAGGCAACATGCTCACACCTCTCACAGAGGTATGGACCCTGGATCATCTGTTCCAGTATTGCATACATATGACAGGATGTACACTGAATAATGTTGCCACTGGACTGACTCATAATTATTATTATTGTCTACTAAATTTCAGTGGGAAAAATAAAGAATATAATATAATATATTTATATAAAGTTTTCCTCCTTTGCACTATAAATCTGCCCTCCCTTTTCTTTGAACGCCCTCCTTTTATTTAAACTCCTAGGCTTTTACTAGAATTGCACTTGATACTGAAAATGTTCGCAAGCTCACAAGTTCCCCTTCTCCGGTTTCTATTAACTTCTGCCTTCTCGCCTGGGCACAATTAGTGCACTCTGCAGTTTATCAGCCTTTACTTGTAAGGTAAATCCACTTGTAAACAGGCCCAAAACCAGCTCACAAATCCTTTATCCTGATTTAACAGTCAAGCCACACCCCTCTCACCTGGGCACACTTAGTGCACTCTGCAGTTTATCAGCCTTTACTTGTAAGGTAAATCCACTTGTAAACAGGCCCCAAACCAGCTCCCAAACCTTTTATACAAGTTTAACAGTCAAGCCACACCCCTCTCACCTGGGCACAATTAGTGCACTCTGCAGTTTATCAGCCTTTACTTTTTAAGGTAAATCCACTTGTAAACAGACCCCAAACCAGCTCACAAACCTTTTATACAAGTTTAACAGTCAAGCCACACCCCTCTCACCTGGGCACAATTAGTGCACTCTGCAGTTTCTCAGCCTTTACTTTTTAAGGTAAATCCACTTGTAAACAGACCCCAAACCAGCTCACAAACCTTTTATACAAGTTTAACAGTCAAGCCACACCCCTCTCACCTGGGCACAATTAGTGCACTCTGCAGTTTCTCAGCCTTTACTTTTTAAGGTAAATCCACTTGTAAACAGACCCCAAACCAGCTCACAAACCTTTTATACAAGTTTAATAGTCAAGCCACACCCCTCTCACCTGGGCACAATTAGTGCACTCTGCAGTTTATTAGCCTTTACTTTTTAAGGTAAATCCACTTGTAAACAGACCCCAAACCAGCTCCCAAACCTTTTATACAAGTTTAACAGTCAAGCCACACCCCTCTCACCTGGGCACACTTAGTGCACTCTGCAGTTTATCAGCCTTTACTTGTAAGGTAAATCCACTTGTAAACAGGCCCCAAACCAGCTCACAAATCCTTTATCCTAGTTTAACAGTCAAGCCACACCCCTCTCACCTGGGCACACTTAGTGCACTCTGCAGTTCATTCAGGCCCTGGGCATTTTGACTAATCAGTTTGAGCCTATCCATCATCTAACCAATGTCCAAATTCCCTGTATAGTTGCTCTTCTCTCAACACTCCCCGCCTTTCCCCATGCTGGTTACAATCAATAAAAACCTTTACACAAAACATATTCATATACAAAAACACAAAAAACACACAAAATCACCCTCCTTGCCTCGGCTGTCCAACTTCAAAAAGTTAGAAAGCATGCCCATCTATGAGGGTAAGAGCCCTCTTTTCTTCTCCCCTTTTCTTAAAAAAAAAAAAGGAAGAGAAAATAAAAAGCTCCAACATGGACATGGTGGCAAGAATCTAGCAGAGAATATTACACAAAACATATTCATATACAAAAACACAAAAAACAAAAAAAACACAAAATCACCGTCCTTGCCTAGGCTGTCCAACTTCAAAAAGTTAGAAAGCATGCCCAGCTATGAGGGTATGAGCCCTCTTTTCTTCTCCCCTTTTCTTAAAAAAAAAAAAAGGAAGAGAAAAAAAAAAGCTCCAACATGGACATGGTCGCAAGAATCTAGCAGAGAATATTAATCCTCTCTCCCTCTCTCCCTTCCCCCATCCTATCTTTCATACGTTCCCTAATCCCTGAGTTCCCCATTACTCTTTCTTTTTTTTTTCTCCTTCCCTTTTTTTTCTTTTTTCTTTTCCCATTTTTTCATTTAGATGATATAAAATGGGTGTATATGTATAAATATACATTAATAATCTTGTTCCCAAATGTAAGATTACAGTATGTACAGGGCTTTATAATACATTACCAAGATGTCCCTTAGTAAATTTCATTTGTTTTTCTTAAGCTCAATAATAGCAGCTGTATTCTTTGCTATTTCTGTCATAAGGTCTGAAATTAAAGTAATTCTATTTTTCTGTCACTTCAAAAGAAGGAACCTAATCCCAAATGGACTCAAGATCAAATACCCACTTGCAACTACCCACAACTCACAATATGCTGAAAACCTCTGCAGGCGCACAAGTGAGAAACTGAGAAACAACTTTATCCACTTTCTTTATGGCAAGAAAGAAAAACTAAAACACCAAACTCTATCCCTCCTTCAAGAACTAAAGTAACACAGCATACATGATGCTGAACTAGTACAAAAGGAAATACAGCATTTCCAGATTAAACATCAAAATTATCCTATAAAGAAGAAAAATAAAATCTTAACTGCCTCTCTTTCAAAATAACAACACAGTACAGATATAGGAAGAGAGTGTGAATAACCCCATTACTACTGTGATTTCTACTACCACCAACACTTCTCCTGAACACAGCTCAGACAACACAGGAATTGTAAACCATTGTAAATCTAACCACCAACTGATATCTCTGTTCTCTCTAAAGGATTATCATCCTGTCCAAGCATAAATCTGGATAAAATTAAATTGTACTCAGATCTGGAAGAATTCTTCAAGAGACTGAGGGCCACAGAATATTTTTACAACAAAGAGGATACCACACACTCACTGGATAACAATCAGAAGAAAAAGAACACACAGTTCATCCCACAACCCTGACACAACCCTAAACTAGACAGGTACATAGAAAGCTTTCGCCTGAGAACTACTTCCTTGGTAACATCCCAACAGGAAAGAGGCCTATATAATCTCTCTCCATTAGAAAGAGATGCCTAAAAAAAATTAAATGCAAACCAGAATGTCACCATTAAACCAGCAGACAAAGGTGGCGCAGTTGTCATTATGGACACTCAAGGCTGCATATAAGAAGGAAACAGATAATTATCAGACAATACATACTACAAAAAAACTAAACCAGGACCCTACAAAGGAATATACCATCGAAATCAATAAACTCATCCAAACGTTTCCCAAGAATGTGCAGCAAGAATCTACATGTATGGGCACACTGACTGAACAGTTATCTGGCCTTGTTGAAAACATCCTTAAGCCACAAGTTAAAAACACTAGCAGCTACATACAAAACACCACTTACTAACAAACTTACTTAGTCAGATTGAAGACCTACCTGCTGACACATTACTTGTCCCCATGGATGCTGAATCTCTTTACAGCAACATCCCACAAAAAGATGGCATTGACACATGTGTGAAGTTTTTCACACAGTATATCCTGACCCACAAATACTTCACCTTCAACCAACATGTTCATCTACAAATATTGAATACTGCAATGGGTACCAAAACGGCACCACAATATGCTAACCTATTTATGGCAGACCTGGAACTGAGATTCATGTCCCCATATGTCCACAAACCTCATAGATATTACCACTATATAGACGATCTGTTCATCATATGGATAGAGAAAACCTCAAAGACTTCCACAATTGTTTTAATATCCATCTAACAAACTTAAAATGTATTACTCTGCAGAACAGGTGAACTTTCTGGACACCATCATATCCATCACAAATGGCAGACTTAACTCATCTGTGTATAGGAAACCTACAGACAGATGCAGTTACCTCCACAACTCTAGCTTCCATCCCTCCCACACCAAAAAAGCAATTATCCACAGTCAAGCCCTTAGATACCATTGCATATGCTCAAACACTGAGGACCGTGATAAACACTTAAAACTACTGCCAGACTCCATCAGGCAAAAGGGTAGTAGCCTCTGCATACAGAAACTCCCTGTAACACCTGTTTCAAAACTAAAGAAACAATTTCACTTACACCACTGGTCATCACATACCACCCAGCCCTAGAAGAAATATGCAAAATATTTAAGAATTTACAGCCACCACTAACAGAGGATGCAGAATTTAAACATATATTCCCCAAACCTCCCATTCTTGCATTTAGACAAACCTGGAACAAACATTGGTTGGCAGAAGATGGCCCAATGAACAGCATAACAAAGAAAATGGCACTAAAGCTTGCCATAAAATTCACTTCAAACAATGCCAACACATCTGTCGAGAGGATAGAGCCACACATACTGTAATAACAAGGCCTATAACATCAGGAGCTCATATTCATGTATTTCTTCCAATGATGTTTCACCTTAAAGAAAGAAAAGAGTTCTTCACGGTAAGGGTGGTCAATCTGTGGAATTCTCTAACAAAGGAGTTGGTGACAGTGGATTTGATAGATAACTTTAAAAAGGGATTGGATATATGTTTTAATAAAAAGGGCATTCAGGGTTATCCTGGTTAATTAGATATGAAGTATTGATCCAGTGAGGAATCTGATCGCCAGTATCTGGGGACAGGAAGGAATTTTATATACTTTTTCCCCTTTTGAGATAATTGGCAAAGTTTCACTGTTTGAACGTGATGGACTAAAAGTATTTTTTCAACCTGAATTACTATGTAACTATGTAATTAATTATGATGTTTGTCTTTGTCCCATGCTAAACTTTGAAAATATATATTAACTTTTCCTGGTCATCCTTTCAGTAATGCTAAAGGCCTGATAAAGAGAAGTATATTCTCAAAACTTAGTCAGAATAAATGAATATGTTTGTCCAATAAAAAAAAAATATCACCATATACTGCAATACTCAATAATAACTGCAATAATGTTTATCCAACTAGATTACTGGACAATCACACCTACCTCACTCTTTATATATATATGTACTGTATATATATATATATATATATATATATATATATATATATATATATATATACATATATATATATTGAAGGGTTAATAAGAACTCTCTTTGTGTTTAGTTACTGGAAAATTAGCTTACATATAGAATATTACTACCTGTTTCTCGCTATCTATGTTCCAAGAACATCTTACTATTTGACCTTGTTAGACTAACGAGCTGTTTCTGCTTAAACTGCAAAATGCCTTCTTTCATTCAAGTATATAAGTTATGCCATCCTACAAATAAATGAGCTTGTACTGAGATTCTTGTGTTTGTGTCACTTCCAGTACTGCTCACAGAGCTCTGTGTGAGGTCCGTGGTCCAAGCCGTCAACGCAGTAAAATAAGCCCCAACAAGCTGGTGTCGAAGTTGGATACAGATCGAAGAATGAGTGGTGAGTAGAGTAAATTGTGTCCGTTTAAGTACACCTTCCTTTGCTCCCACTCTCATCTTCCTCTGTAAACTGTATCCAAGTAAATGTGTTGGGCACAGTCTTAGGTAGACTGGGAACCACTCTCTAAGGTAGGGAGGGTTAAGCCTTTGGAAGGCTGAATTAAGCCTTTGGAATGCTGAATTAAGCCTCTGAAAGGCTATATATATATATGTATATATATATATATATATATATATATATATATATAGTCAGGTCCATAAATATTGGGACATCGACACAATTCTAAACTTTTTGGCTCTATACACCACCACAATGGATTTGAAATGAAACTAACAAGATTTGCTTTAACTGCAGACTTTCAGCTTTAATTTGAGGGTATTTACATCCAAATCAGGTGAACGGTGTAGGAATTACAACAGTTTGTATATGTGCCTCCCACTTTTTAAGGGACCAAAAGTAATGGGAAAGATTAACAGTCATAAAACAAACTTTCACTTTTTAATACTTGGTTGCAAATCCTTTGCAGTCAATTACAGCCTGAAGTCTGGAACGCATAGACATCACCAGACGCTGGGTTTCATCCCTGGGGTGATGCTCTGCCAGACCTCTATTGCAACTGTCTTCAGTTCCTGCTTGTTCTTGGGGCATTTTCCCTTCAGTTTTGTCTTCAGCAAGTGAAATGCATGCTCAATCGGATTCAGATCAGGTGATTGACTTGGCTATTGCATAACATTCCACTTCTTTCCCTTAAAAAACTCTTTGGTTGCTTTTGCTGTATGCTTCGGGTCATTGTCCATCTGCACTGTGAAGTGCCGTACAATGAGTTCTGAAGCATTTGGCTGAATATGAGCAGATAATATTGCCCGAAACACTTCAGAATTCATCCTGCTGCTATTGTCAGCAGTCACATCATCAATAAATACAAGAGAACCAGTTCCATTGGCAGCCATACATGCCCACGCCATGACACTACCACCACCATGCTTCACTGATGAGGTAGTATGCTTTGCATTATGAGAGGTTCCTTTCCGTCTCCATACTCTTCTCTTCCCATCACTCTGGTACAAGTTGATCTTAGTCTCATCTGTCCATAGGATGTTGTTCCAGAACTGTGAAGGCTTTTTTAGGTTTTGTTTGGAAAACTCTAATCTGGCCTTCCTGTTTTTGAGGCTCACCAATGGTTTACATCTTGTGGTGAACCCTCTGTATTTACTCTGGTGAAGTCTTCTCTTGATTGTTGACTTTGACACACATACACCTACCTCCTGGAGACTGTTCTTGATCTGGCCAACTGTTGTGAAGGGTGTTTTCTTCACCAGGGAAATAATTCTTCAGTCATCCACCACAGTTGTTTTCCGTGGTCTTCCGGGTCTTTTGGTGTTGCTGAGCTCACCGGTGCGTTCTTTCTTTTTAAGTATGTTCCAAACAGTTGATTTGGCCACACCTAATGTTTTTGCTATCTCTCTGATGGGTTTGTTTTGTTTTTTCAGCCTAATGATGGCTTGCTTCACTGATAGTGACAGCTCTTTGGATCTCATATTGAGAGTTATCAGCAACAAATGCAAATAGCACACTTGAAATGAACACTGGAGCTTGTATCTGCTCTTGGTAAATGGGATAATGAGGGAATAACACACACCTGGCCATGGAACAGCTGAGCAGCCAATTGTCCCATTACTTTTGGTCCCTTAAAAAGTGGGAGGCACATATACAAACTGTTGAAATTCCTACACCGTTCACCTGATTTGGATGTAAATACCCTCAAATTAAAGCTGAAAGTCTGCAGTTAAAGCACATCTTGTTAGTTTCATTTCAAATCCATTGTGGTGGTGTATAGAGCCAAAATGATTAGAATTATATCGATGTCCCAATATTTATGGACCTGACTGTATATATACTAGCGACTTGCCCGTCAAAAAATTATGGTTAATAGAATTTTGAATGCTGGGAAAACTGTTTGCCACACAATATTGGTCTCTGAGATTCTTAACCTTTTGTTTTATTAAGTACCAATAAATAGAAAATTTTGAATACAACTTTTTTATTTTTTTAACTTTCAACTTGTATTTCACCAACAGGTATATATATATTTTTTTGTAAGCATGAACTTTTTTTATTTGTCATACATGCAATAACAATAAAACAATGTTTTAATTTTTCATGAATAAATATTGTAAACCATAACAAAGTTTTTAACATGCAACTTGTATTTTAAACAATAACTTTTTGAATTGATATTTATCTATAAATAACAAACGACTATGTAAAGTTTCCAAAACTAAGTATTTTGTACACTAACATGCTTTTTTTCAACACATGTTAAATTAAATTTGCATTGAATCCAGAGGAAGGCAAACAATAAAAACCCCCATTGAAAAAAAATTAATTCCTTCCTGACCCCATTAACTGGTGATCAGATTGCTCCCTGAATCAATACTCCATCTTAAAATTATACAGTTGAATTTATTAACAACTCCTTTGAAGGACAAAAGGCAAACCACTCTCACTTGGAGCCAAATCAATTCTCGGTATATGAACTGGTTCGCCTTTATGGGTACCACTCATATTTTCTGCATGTTTAAAATGATCCTTTAATTCCTTCACAATAAATCTGGTCCCATTACAAAGTCCTTTTTTGGATTCATATTTCTCAATAGCATGATAATTACGCCTTTTGTAAGTTGCAAAACATGTGGTGGCATTCCAGAGGGAGTTAAAAAATGAATGAATTCCATACTAAAGTTTGCTTCACTCTCTTTGTCGTCAGCCAGAACAGAATCTGCACTGTAATAGTTTTTTTGGGGAGCATTGAATATTTTTAATATTTCATTTTTTAAATTTAAGGCATTGTAATTTTTTGATGTCAATATGAATTTGCTTGCAATGTCTGAGTAATCCTCATTATTGATGGTATTGAGGAAGATTGTTGAAATTAGTGGTTCTGCTGAAATCATTTCTGGTGGAATTTGCACTGCATCACCAGGTAAACTATTTATTTTTGGCTGTTTTCCTTCTCCGATGTTAATGAGCCAATCATTGAATTGATTTCGCCCTTCAGATCTCATATTTACTTCTAATCTCAGGTGTGTAAATATTTTCCACAGCTTACTTCTTTTAATACACATTTCAACTATGTCAGTACGATTGCCATGTGGCACCACAGGTAATGTTTGCCTGAAATCTCCTCCTAACAACATCCCCTTTCCACCAAATGGAAAATCATTAGCCATAACTTCTTTTAATAATCGATCAATACATTGGAGGGCATGACATGACATCATAGTTGCCTCATCTATTATAATTAATTTACTCTTGTAAAAATGTTTGGCTTGTAATGAATTCATTCGAATATCCGACACTGATGTTTCCAGAATGGGAACTGGCAGTTTAAATCCACTATGCACAGTTCTACCACCTTCTAACAAAAGTGCGGCAATTCCAGTGGTTGCAAATGGCAGTGCTATTTGACCCTGTGCTCGAATGCAACTCATCAACAAATTATATAATTATATAAGTTTTTCCAGATCCACCCGGACCATCCAGATAGAAATAATGCTCTTTGAGCATTTCATCTTCTATTGCATTTGTGATGGCGTTAAATGCTTCCAATTGCAGTACATTTAAAGTTCCAATTTTTTATTGTGTTTTTTGGTATTCAATGTCAGTGTTATACTCATCAAAGTTAATTTCATCTATAAATCCTGGATCAGGCAGATTAAAGTTGGCACAATTTAATCCATGACAAAGAAAGATTTCCTGTATTTCGATTAATGCTTTAATTTGTGCAATGGTCTCATAACGTTGCAAGAAATCTTCACACATATGTAATTTAAATTTTTCCCACAAAGTTAAGGCATCTGGTACATTGCAAAATATACAAATAAAAGCAAATTGTTCTCTCATTTGCTTTGGCATTTGACATAGTACTGCTTCCTCAAGACATCTCTCCCATTCTGTATCATCTGCTAGAAAGTTTTGATGTCTTGCAGCTAACTGGAAAGTGTCATAAACTATGTCATTGACTGTGCGTAAATGTTCATAACTTTGTGCATCGGGAACATGTAAAAGCAGTAATCTTAAACTGAAACGTTCAATGTCTAGTGGACTGGCGGTATATATTCTTGGTATAATTTTATAATTATGTTTCTTTCGTTGTCTCCATTCACCATTTAAGAATACATAGTGATTTGGAATGTCAATGTATAAAAATTGTCTGGCCTCAGTGTCCTGACAATTTAATTGAAACCAAGCAGTAAGCGTTGCTGCTCTATGTTCACTTTGTGCTAAAGCATCTGTTTCATTGCCAGCCGTGAAGCAAACAAATTGACTTTGTGGCAGATGGACAGCTAATCGATACACAGCATGTGACTGATCATGCATCTCAAATTTGAGAAGATGCCACATTGCTTCAGGAGCACTTACATAGTGAGCATCTAAATAAGAAGAAAGTTCTTCATGTAAAATGGGGGTGTCTTTTTCATTGTCTGCACCTTGCACAACAACAGTTGCTGCATCATATCCTTTATATATATATATATATATATATATATATATATATATATATATATATATATAAATATATATATATATATATATATATGTATATATATATTTTTACACATATTTTATGGATTTGATGGAAGTGCAAGCTTCACATTGATATGTGCATTGTACTTCATCAGCAAATGTGGATTGTATGGAACCACATATCCATGATCGACTTTTTGGCCAAATATATATATATATGATAATAGCTGTTTGTCCTTCTCTTCTTTTATACAAGTGGTATCCATCACAATTAACATAAGTCTGCATTTTAAATTGTTTTGGAAACTCTTTTATGCATTTCTTATTTTCCATACATGGTGAGTTTGGATTGCTCTCTCCACATGGGCCATGTATCATGCTATGAGTTACAATCTCATAAAGTATTAAATGGTTTTCTGGATGTGGCACTTCAGCACTAATCACTGAATCCACCCTATCTGCTGTATTTAATTTATCTTTTTCTTGCAAGATTAAAAGTATATGTGCATGTGGCAGGCCTCTTTTTTGAAATTCAATAGTATAAAAAAAATGCCACACATTTTCCAAATAAGTCTGCTTAAGTGATATCATAAATTAAGGAATTAAGTTTGATTTTGAATACTCTTGCAACCAAATCTGGTCGGTCAGAAGTAGTTTGTCCAAGCATAAAATTTTCTTTGATCTCTGGCCATTGTGGATTACATGTAAATGTAATAAATAAATCTGGTTTGCCAAATTTTGTGACAATAGACATGGCATCATTGTATCTTTCTCGCATATTGCGAGGAGATCCTTGGAAAGAGGATGGCAAAATAATTTCTCTTCCAGCAGGAATGTCTCTGTTTGCAGCCAATTCAGCGACATAATCCATCAATATCCACAATATTGTTCAACTTGAAGTTTGTTTTGTTGGAATTTAACAAAATTTAGATTATTTGCTTCGACTTGTAGATAAGAATCAATAATCCATTGTTGTGTGAGTTTACCTCCACATAAAATAGGATTATAATGATACTGGACAGCAGTTTTTGCCACTTTATACTCCAGCATTGAGATATTGTTTCTAATACAAACTTTACTATTTGGATAACTCTGCAACTGCAAATTTGGTTGCCATCCTGGCTCCCCATTTGGAAAGAAAATGGGATATGTCATAGGATCCAAATTACTGCTTAAAATATTGATGTTTATAAAATGTTGTTCTTGATTGCGTGGATATATTCTAATATCCCACTCAAATGGTGGTTCCCCATCATCATTTTTAAATACCATGGCAACCTCCTTTGCTGTTGGTAAATTATAGCACCTTTGATCAGTATGGCGATCCCTTTTGAGAACCATATTAACTCTTGGCATTGGCAATTGATGTCTTTGCGCATGTGCCAGTTGTTCTTTTTCAACCTCCGCTAATTTTTTGTATGCTTGACTATAAGGGTTGTTCGCCATAATGTTATCAAGCTGTTCAAAGACTATGGGTAAGCATTGTCTATTTTCAGGAAGCAGCATTCGTTGTTCCACAGCTTCCATTGTATCGAGTACATATAACTGTGTAAATGTCCTTTGTTCTCCTGTTTCTGGGTGTAAATGTGAAGTCTGGTGGTATATTTGTCCTTGGACTTTAAAACAATAAGGACCATGGCCTGGTAAATTTTCGGCTAATGTTTCACCCATTGAAGCAAATGAAATTGCACTGTTATAGGAGCGAATATTTTTCTTAAAATTGGTGTAATTGGGAAATGTAGGATCACTCATGATACTTTTTAAATATTCTGGGAATGTCTGTCTTTATGGAAGTCTTACCTTTCCTTTCTGACAGCAACTAATAAACTCTCCATCAGTTGGTCGTTCTTTCTGAAAATGATAAGCCCCACAAAACTGACAAACCACATTCATTAATCCACAATAATGAGTGTCTACTGTTAGTGCTCTAAAGAAAGGACTATCATGACATTCATCAATATAAATTTAATTTCAACTTTGTACATCTATATTGGTGTCATCTCTATCAACATTGGTATCAGGAGGCAAAATAGGTTTATTTGAGACAGTTTTACAGACATTTTTTTGTTAACTTTTTCTTTTCTTTGAAACTCCAGCAGACTAATTTTGTTGTTTTTTAGCAATTTTTCTTTTATTTAGAAGTCTCTGTTGATCTTATTTTCTTAAACGTTGTGAAGTCTCAGGGGTCTGTGCATCTCTCCATCTCTGCTTCCTTTCCCTTGCCATTCTTCTTTTATATTCTTTCTTATCTTCTGCATTGTCCGCCATTGTAATCTGTAATTGGAAATAGAGTATTAAGAATGACCTTAATTTTATTACACATATTTTTTACCCTGTCATATATTTCTAAAAATGCTGTCTGTCTGCGTCTCTCTCTCTCTCTCTGGCTGTCTGCGTCTCTCGCTCTCTCTGGCTGTCTGCGTCTCTCGCTCTCTCTGGCTGTCTGCATCTCTCTCTCTCTGGCTGTCTGCGTCTCTCTCTCTCTCTGGCTGTCTGCGTCTCTATGGCTGCCTGCGTCTCTATGGCTGTCTGCTTCTATATGGCTGTCTGCGTCTCTATGGCTGTCTGCATCTCTCTGGCTGTCTGCATCTCTATGTTTGTGAGTGTGTGTCTGGATATCTGTGGATATGTGTCTCTCTGGGTTTGTCCCTGGATGTTTGTGGGTGTGTGTCTGTCTCTCTGCGTGTCTGTGGGTGTGTGTCTCTCTGCGTGTCTGTGGGTGTGTGTCTCTCTGGTTGGCTGCGTGGGTGTCTGGGTGCGTGGGTGTCTCTGGGTGTCTGGCTTCGTCTCTCTCTGACTGTCTGTATGTAGGTCTGTCTCTCTGTAGGTGTGTCTATATCATGAATGTAAAAACAGAAACAGTTATCGTGTTCCTAAAGAAGAGCTACACAAAAGAGCAATTGACCTAATATAATACATGAAATAAAATATTTAACTGCTTCTAAGGTGCTATCCCTGTCAATCAGCAGTAACATAATGATGAATGAATGAATACAGGAATACACATAACATTTTTATTATATTTTTTTTTTCCTTCTGATATACCTGTAAATTAGTTGTTCTCTAATTGAAAATGCTCCTGTTTTGAAGCACATGAGAAATCTGTAAAAAGATGTAAAAATCATAATTAATTTTTTTATTGAATGAATGTATGAAATACCATTACTCAACGCAAATCAATAGTTCATATTAAATTGTGTTAACAAATGTCATCACAAAATCATTTACTTGTCAATTTAATATTCTGTAATGTTAATTGTTGCAGAGGAGACTCCTGTATTGAGGCAGGTGGCGATGTCACAAATCTGTGAAAAGAAGTAAAAAAAACATTTTTTTTTCATAAATGCATGAATCATTGGTATTATTAAAAGTACTTGTTGTCCTTTTCATACATACAATAAAGTAAATATAAATATTTTAAAATGATATACCTGTGAAGGTGATGTGATTGCAGATAAAATGCTGCAAACAGCCCTCTGTGTAGTCAGGTGGGCAGATGCTCAAACTGTAAAAAGAAATCGAAGAAAGAGCTTGTTAATGTTTGCTATGTTTTAATTGGCAAAGCAGTAAAATAGAAGTAAATGCACTGTAAAATGTAAGTAAGTGATATAAATATGTAAACGGTTTGAGGATCCTATACCTTTAATACAATGAGCTTAAAGAATCATTAACAACAGTAATATCTAAATTCAGTGCAAAAGAGAGATATATTTTTATGCATTTTTTACTTTAAATTTCTTTTATGAATGATTAATGAACATTATTAGTTGAGTAGCAAGCACAAAATGTAAAAAATATTTTTTTCCTTTTACTAAATGTGTTATTATGACTAATTAATAATTAATTAACATTATTAATAATCGTAATGATGAATAAAATAATAAATGAACATTATTAGTTGAGCATCAAGGTCAAAATCTAATTCCAGTGACATTCTATTTTTTGTTATGACAATTTTTTTTTTTATAATTAGTAATTAATAAAATTAATGTCCATTAAAAATTAATTAATCAATGAATAAACATATTTGAAATGGTTAATGATTAATACCGTGCTAAAGTACAGGTATTGCAAAATGCAGTAATGTATATATATATTTTTTAATAATAATTAGTAATTAATAAAATTAATGTCCATTAAAAATTAATTAATCAATGAATAAACATATTTGAAATGGTTAATGATTAATACCGTGCTAAAGTACAGATATTGCAAAATGCAGTAATGTATTTTTTTTTCTTTGCTTTTTTTTTTTTTTATAAATAAGTAATAAATTAATTAATATACTTTACCTATCACTAAGAAATATCCAGCAATCTATATCCTGAAGAGCTAACAATCTCTTTGGATTTTCCGGCAGCCGAAAACGTCCAGTCAGACTGTCATCACCTGAGGAGAAAGTGTGAGCTCTGTGGCAATTGTGCCCTATATAAAGGCTTTGTGCGCGAGGCAGAGCCGTTATTTTAGGCGGCAAATCCTATATTCTATGTGTGTTAAGCGCATCGGAATGATTTTGCGATACTCTGTTGTACTACCTGGTGTAAGTCCTATGTGTTGGGCTCTGTTTTGCTTGTTTAGGGTCCTGTAGCCTCGTTTTCTTTTTTTTCGGTGGCCATTTTTTCTCTCGCTTAGGGGATTTTCGTGTGTCTAAACTCGTGAATTTGGACTTAAATGGAGGTGTAACTTCACTTGCAGAGGTCCCGTTGCGCGCAGTTCAGCCATTAAGGTTGTATTTTTCCGAAGTCGTAATGTTTTTTCGAAGTCGTGCGTGTGGGAGTTTAGGACGTTAAGGTCGGTTCCGTGGTCGTAATGTTTTTTTTTCAAAGTCATGTGTGTGGGTGTTTGTAACCGCGTGTGAGGCGCCTTTGAGCCTCCACCTCCGCAAATGCGGACTCTCGCTTTGCGAGGGTCCTCATTTGCGGACAAACACATACGACGTTGGAGCCTCCACCTTCCGCAAATGCAGACTGCATCCCTCGCTTCACGTGACGACGATTCGTAGTTTGACAACTATTATATGTGATATATATATATATATATATATATATATATATATATGTTAATATATATTCGGTAGGCTATATTAATTATTCCTAAGGTGGGAATAGAAAGGAAAAAATTGAAATATATACTTGACTGCTTGGTTGACAGTGCCCCAAAAAATTCTTATGAATTTTGCTGTATTGCTGTGCTTTTTAACATAAGACATTTTGTTATACTATGTAAAATCAGGAAGTGGGTCTCTGGAGACTGTAAGACGCTCCGTCTCTATGTTTTAAGTAATTAACTCGAGAATAACTGTCGGAATTGTCGGAGCTCTCCAGCTCAGTACAGCCACTCTTGTTCTCTGATTAACAATCCTGGTAACAATATAAGGTTACAATGTCTATTGAGACAACCACCTAAAGTTTTTAAGAATAGAAGGGGGGTTGGAAATGGGTACTTCCCAGTCTAAACAATATCCACCTCACAAACCGGGAGAATCATGCAAATCTATCATATGTAGTTACATACACAGCCCCCACCCCCAGGTCCCGTAGCAGAGCAATCAGCTGCAACTCTTAAGCTGTGAGCAGGAGCTGCAGCACCCCTTCCTCCTTCCCCCACAGACAGCACTACATAGAGAGGGATAGCAGACAAAAAGAGCAAACGAGGAAAGGGTAATAAAATAAATAGGAACAAAAATATATAGGACCAGAAAAACCCAGTAAAAGTACAGAGTAAAATCGACTCTGATGGTAGGGGAGGCTCCAGTGACTCAGAACAGTCAGATGCTGAGGATCCAAACATAAAACCGAAAGGAAATTTTTCTTTACATATATGTATATAATATTCTGATTGCTTTTGTTTATAAAGTAGATGGATTGTCTTGTTTTCTGCATTTGGGAAGTTGTTTTACTGCAAATAAATTTGCGAGTGTGATTGCTGTACTTTCTTTCTTTGCAATACAACTGAGAAATGCAGGTTAGAGAATTTTCCTCTGTGTCTTTAAGGGTGTAGAGAACATGTCCACCACTGAGATGTATTTCTAAAGCCTGCATAAATATAAAAAAGGGAAATCTTTTTCCAGAAATATGTAACAGTGGAGGATTTATGGTCTTGTAATATTTGAAAGTGTAAGACTTGGCTTTTTACTATGTAGATCAGCTATTTGTACTTTCAAAAAATATATTGATATTGTTGTGGTAATTTAAGACAATGTGTTTTTTCTATTTTAAAGCTTGATAAAACTTATCTCCTTGTCCCGGAGAAAAAACAGTGAGTTTTTGTGACAGGAATTCCCCCTCCCTGCAGAAAATTCTTAAGGTTGTATTTAGTTTGGATAAAAACTGTCATGTGTATAGAATGTTGTTGTTTAACTTTTTAAGGTGGTTTTCAGTATTTGAAGTAAATGCTATTACCTTAGGACATTCTACCATTCTACATACTAGTCACCAAGTGTTACAGTTAGTTAAAAACCTAACTACACAACACATGACCGCATAATGCCTCAGTGGCTATGAGTGCATATGGCTTAACCATACCAACTTAGAGATAAAATACAGGGCCCCTAACTCAGGCCCTATTGCCATCTTAAATGCTATACTAACTAACCATCCTACATCTAACGATGACCATACACAGCCACGCGACTGTCTTGTTACCATACATGACTCCACCCCCCTTACGACCTGACCTTTTTGATATACCTATAATCATGCTGAGAATGTGTTTGTTGATGTGTCATGTTCTAGACCTGCAGATGGGGTCTATAAAACAGGCTTTGCTGTAGTTCAGCTCCCAGATTTTTTACTTGAAGCAGGTCCCATCCCTTTTTCTTCCGCCCAAGCTGCTGAACTTATCGCCCTCACAAGAGCATGTAACCTTTTTGCAGGGAAATCTGTTAATATCTATACTGACTCCCCTTATGCCTTTGGTGTGGTTCATGACTTTGGATCAATTTGGCAACAATGAGGCTTTGTTGCTGCAGATGTCAAATCAATTTCTCATACTACTCTTATCAACTCCTTATTGGAAGCTATTCAGTTACATAAAGATATTGCCATCATCCACTGCCGTGCCCACACTAATCGCAATGATTTTGTTTCTAGAGGTAATGCTTTAGCTGACTGGGTAGCAAAGGAAGCTGCACTTATGCCGCTCTCCCCAACCCCGACTTTCCCTGTACTTCAGCCCCCATCATATCCCTCTGATCTTCTTTTCCATGAATTATAAGGTTTTGCCACACCTCATGATTTATCATACTGGCAATCACAAGGTTTAGAAAAGGACATAGATGGCCTTTTCTCAAAAGAGGGGTAGATAGGGATACATGAGAGTAGTGCCCCAATATTCATAGGACATGCACATGGGGTAGGACACAAAGGAATTAAAGCAACCATGCAGCAGCTGCAACTATCATTTTGCATCAGTAAGATGTATACAATGTCTACAGAATAATTATACAGTACCTAACAAAGCATTACATGATCATTTGCCTCCACCCACAGCTCCATTTACAAATCAATTTTACTCATATCCCAAAGGTAGGATCAAAGCAATAGTATCTTTTGGTGATAGTGGACCAGTTTTCACAGTGGCCTGAGGCCTTTGTAACACAAAGAGAGGATGCTAAGACAGTAGCTAAAATATTAACTACCAAGATTATACCGAGATATGGATGCCCACTGCAAATTAATTCTGATAATGGACCAGCCTTTATTAGTGCGGAATTTAAGGAACTGGTACAGTGGCTACAGATAACCTGGAAATTCCATATCCCTTACCATCCTCATAGTTCAGGCATAGTGGAAAGAATGAACCGCACTATTAAAGAGAAACTTACAGAAATATTTACCTGCCATACTAGCAGAAAACTCCTAATAAGTCTACTAAGTTGCCCCCATTTGAGATTCTAATGGGAAGACCATGTCCAACTCCTTGGGTAAAAGGCCCACTTGTAATTATGCCAGGTGCTCTTGACCTTATAAGAGAACAATATGTGCAATATTTGATTGATAAATTGAATGGTATCTATGGTGATGTGTCTTCTCACTTTCGTTTACCCTCACAAGAACCAACACATGCGTTCCAGCCAGGTGACCTAGTCTGTGTCCGACAACTGAACAAAGCAAAAAGGGGAGGCTTCCCATTCAGACTACCGTTGTAGCAGTAAACAGGGCAGCCGTCCTCACTGACTCACAGGACATCTGGATCCATGCATCGCGCCTGAAGCTGTGTCCAAATAGGGGTGAAGCAGGTGACAAAGTCACCATGAAAGCAATTATAGACAGCGATAATAAAATTGTCGAACTTACTCCTGCATCCACAGAATGCATGGAAGAACCTTCTCCTGTTGATGGGCATTATGCTCCTGATTTATTTTCCCTTATGGACATTTCTTAATTGTTATTTTGACCCAGAAGTACTGGGACCATGGAAGTCTGTTTGTGGTAAATACAATGACAATCACACCAACACCACTTCATGTCACAGAAATATAAGGCCATAAATAATGGCAAATTTCTAAAAATCCAGAGACATATCAAGGAGTGTGTGGGAAGACATGTTTTCCTGGTTAGGACAACTGGGCCAGAAAATACTAATCGCCTGTTTCTGTGCAATTGCATCTCTTGTTTTTCTCTGTATTTTTGCTGCATGCTGTAAGACCTTGTTTCAAAGTATTTTAAGCTAACTGCAACTTAATAATGGAATGTGCAAAGGACTCCCTGTGATACAACACCACCAGGTTGCAGGAACTTTGCGTGTAATTGAACCTTTACAAGAACCTTTCCGCTTGCTGTATTTTTTTAATCCTTTTATAATGTTTTATATGAAGATCACTTTGTGATCTAAGAGGGGAATAAAAAGGTTAATATGAACTCTCTTTGTGTTTAGGAACTGGAAAATTAGCTGACATATAGAATATTACCACCTGATTCTTGCTATCTATGTTCCAAGAACATCTTACTATTTGACCTTGTTAGACTAACGAGCTGTTTCTGCTGAAACTGCAATTTCCTCTGATATGCCTTCTATCATTCAAGTACCGTATATACTCGAGTATAAGCCGAGTTTTTCATCCCTTTTTTTAAGGCTAAAAAGGCCCCCCTCGGCATATACTCGAGTCACTCTCCCCTCGTGTCTCTCTAACTCCCCCCGTGTCTCTCCAACCCCCCGTGTCTCTCTAACCCCCTGTGTCTCTCTACCCCCCTGTGTCTCTCTAACCCCCCATGTCTCTTTCCCCCCCCTTATCATCCTCAACCCCCCTCCTAATTCTAAACCCCCCTCCTTATTCAAACCCCCCTCCTCATTCTAAACCCCCCTAAATACCTCCCCCTCTCCCTTTCCCCTCACTTACCTGCTTCTGCTTCGGCCTCCACTCCTTCTTGACCTGGCGAGCATGTGACGTCACGTCATTAGCATATACCAGGTGCCGGCACCTGGTATATGCTAATGATGTGATGTCTCATGCGCACCACGTCATTAGCATATACTGGGTGCCGGCAATAGTTTTTAATATCTCCTGTGCAAAAGAGCAATTCCAGAATATATGTAAAGGGGTCTCACCAGAATTAAACTCCAATTTAGCGCACTTCGTCCGGCTGACCAAACCACGTCTGGGATGGAATTCTCTCATAGGTAGACAATCTGCAATGGCTGCCCAAGCCAAATCTTTCTGGCTATTACTCAATAAGTAATAAGATACATTATACCAAATTTGTTTTGCAACATCATTATTAAAATTTGACACCAATAAAACCCTTTTATTTAATATAAAATTTGTAAAAATATTCTTATACATTTTTAAAATTTCCACACTAAAATTTTGTAAATTATATTCTCTTATTATTTTTTCTAAAAGAAAATAATGTTTTGGAGGGCTAAAAGCATAAAGTTTATTTAAAGACACGCCTATTCACCCATATTTACGAAATAAAAAAACAATAGAATATTTTGTAAAATAACTAGCTATACAATCATCAGTACTGCGAGCCATTTTGCTATTAAAAACAAGACATTTAGGGGCGTGGCTAAGCTGCTGAAGAGGAAAGACGTGCTCTGTTAGAGCTCCAGCTAAGGCCTAAGTCAATCTGGGGTAATCGACCCCTATAGCTGCCCTAATCAATTAAATATCTATACCCCTACACTCAGTAGATCAGGGGGAACACACAGATCCCAAAATTGCTACACAAAGAAAAAGAAGAGAAACCGCGCTATACCGCAAAAGCGGTCTGGCCTCACCTGACATCTAGCTGCGGGGCCCGGTCCGAGCACGGAGACCCGGCGCACCCAAGGAGGTACTGAATATCCTACAGGCCTGTAGAGAGGAGGGGGCGATGACCCACATCTCCTCGGGGGACCCCCCCCGCCAGCGGCACCGGGGCGGTCACGTGTAGGGCCAGCCGGGCTTGTAACTGGCCAGGAGAGACGCTGTCCTCCAGGGAAGTGAAGGCCCAGGGGCCCCTGGGCCCAAAAACGGAACAAGACAACGCCAACTGGGGCACTTCGGAGAAGCCAGGTCAGTGGGGACATCTAGGGCAGAGGCTGCAAACGGGTCTGAGGCCTAATGATCGGGTGGCGGCCATCTTAGAGCCCCACGAGGCGGCGGCCATTTTGGATCATCATAGATCAGCATGAGGACTGAGACCTGAGCCCTGTAAGTACCCCACACTCACAACAACTCCCCCAAAACACACAGGGGCGACAGATCTTAGCTGGGGGAGATCAGGGCAACACAGAGATCTCTACCCCCCAGCATAAGAAGAGAGAGGGGCACAGAAGAAGGCCTTAGGGAGCTAAACTGCCTCCTCAGCCCTTGATAAGCTACTATTAACACCACACATAAACCAGCGCAAAGTAGGGGAAACCTACATACCTTACCACCCTACAAAAGAAACCTGATTCATGCTGGGCAGCTCAAGGCCACTTAAGGCCCAAAAATCCAGTTTTTACAATACCACTTGCTCCACACTACCAGGGAATTTCTGCAACAACGCTGCAGCATACAATCCAAAGCAGTACGCTTCTGCATGCTTTATAACTCTTATCATCCCATCATAACCTGTGAAACGGCATACTCTGGACTTATTTTACAAATTGGCCCATAAAGGCCTCGAAACCAAGCAGACTATAATAGCAACAACAAACACGGCGGTCATTCCAAACCCGCCAATAATATAAAATAGGGGGAATCTCTCCCAGACTTCCACCACTGGATCCTAATATCAAGGAATCAGGTGGCATACACACAACAATATGAAACATGAAAGTCACCATTTGCCTACTAGAGCTAATGCCTACTCAATAGCTCACGCATCTTTGGCAGTACAACACCAAATACTGCGGGGGAAAAAAAAAAAAAGAGAGGAGCCTGGGCTACCCCACGTACATTAAACTACAATAAGCCACCAAAACTGGAAACCCCGTCACGTTCAGATCCTTAACTCCAGGAAACATTCAACATGGGGAAACCTAGAAAAAGCGTCCCTTCAAGGAGTATCTCTGATCATTTCACAAAACAAACAGCAGGCTCCCAACGGGGGAACAGCCCTGCACCTACCTCACCCTCAGGCTCAGAAGGGGACAGAGACTCGGAGGTCGCCTATCCAAATGTGAATGTGTCCGACTTCTCAATGGCCAAATTTGACATGCTATTACAATCACGGCTATCTGACATAAAATAATTTAAACAGGAAATACAGGAACTGGGCGCACGGACCAGTAAACTTGAAACCATTGCGGATCAACTTATTGTAAGCCAAGCCGAAGACAGAATCGACATATCTGCCAACACTTCGCAACTCAAGGATCTTGAACTAAAACTAGAGGACCTTGAGAACAGGAGCAGGCGACATAATATACGCCTAAGGGGGATACCTACTGCTGTTATGGACCTGGTAAATTACACGAAAGCAGTGGTATCTACCATACTCCCGACCTTCATCCAAGAACCTTGGGACATAGAAAGGGCACACCGAGCCCTGGGAGGCCCAGCAACTCCTAACTTGCCAAAAGACGTGGTGGTACGCTTCCTACGGCAGCAGACTAGAGATTCGGTACTTCAGGCCGCCAGGAAAGCCCAGGCCATCTTAGGCCCAGACGGAGCGGAAATCCAGATCTATGCAGACCTGGCTCCATCAACCCTGTATAAACGACGACAGATGAAACCGATCCTACAAACCCTGACGTCGCACCAAATAAAATATAGATGGGGGTTCCCCTTCAACCTCACCTTTCAGGTGGGCGCAAAAACACACACAGTGTGCTCAATGGAGGAAGGAAGGGATACTCTTCACCGTTTAAGACTCCTGAAGGAGGGGGAACTACTTAGCCCCCAAGGGGCTACCGGTGCCCAAAGGCCAGCAAGAGAATGGACTGAAGTAGCCCAACCTAAACGTCAAAGATCACAGAAACAAGGGAGAGAGACGCCCGACCTCGAGCTCAAGGCAGGCCCGTCATCATCCTAGATGGTCTGCATCTGGATGCATCACCCTCCTCATGGCATAAATTGCCCCAGGACAAAATGAAACAAAAAGACCCAAACTACTCTGACAAGAAAGGCCCATTCTGGGAGATTATAGCGAACTTTGCAACTAACTAAAGGTTGGCACACGTAGTCAAGAACTGACAAAGTCTAGACGACATTTACCCAACTAAGGGCAGAAAGGGCCCCTAGAGGACTGCACACAGGAAGGAGGATAATCCCAAAGACTGTACCAGCATCCTCAGGGGATGACCACCCTTAACAAGTTTAGACCGACTGGTTACCAACCGGGCATTCCAACTTCCCTGTTGATAATTGTTCAAGTTTACTACAATCAGGTGTTAGAACTGTTAAAGATGTTTGACCCTATGTTTATCTAATGTCTTCAATTATTGCCATGCTCTATTGTATTGTTCTACATTTTTAGGCAATTTAGCTCTAGGGCAATGACCCTGGACATTTCCACCTATATTTGTAAACGAAGGCTTTATGCCTTCCTCCCCCTATTGTTTTTCTTTTATTTGCACTACCGATGCAAAGGAGGTTATGATATATAAAATACCACACTAACTATTTATACTCTCCTTACCTCCCCCCTAGCAGCTGAGAGCAACCATCGATCTACCTGGTACACCAACCACCTACCAAACAACAAAACCCCATCTATACCCGCAAAGATCTGGCTCATCCCACAAACAAGACTAGGCAAAGAGAGCTATCCTGGACCCCTGGCCTCCTCCCATCCGGGTGGTGAGTATAGTACTCTGGGAAGCCTGACTATAGACGTAAAATGTGATACCACACCATGACTGACACGGAAATAACATTTATCACGCATAATGTAAGAGGGTTTGACTCGCAATTTAAAAGGCGGAAGGCCTTTAATACTTATAAACAATACCACCCCTCAGTACTCTTCCTGCAAGAGACGCATTTTGTCAGAAACAAGATTCCTAAATATTTATCCAAACTCTATCCAACCTTCTTTGCCACTAGCCCTCCCACAAAGAGGGCAGGAGCCGCAATCCTGTTGCACAAAGACCTCCCCTTCATCTTAGACCATAAAAAGATAGACCAATATGGCCACTTTGTGCTCCTTACAGGTTCCCTATTCGGGAAGAAATTTACCTTAATCTCACTATATGCCCCCACTCTTATGCCACAGAAAATTTTCATAAGGTTACTGCAGTATATTAAATCTCATGATCTCGGGAAAATAATCCTAGGAGGGGATCTAAATTCAGTCTTATCACCATCGGACAGATCAGGAGA
Organism: Discoglossus pictus; assembly: GCA_027410445.1. Classification (NCBI taxonomy): domain Eukaryota; kingdom Metazoa; phylum Chordata; class Amphibia; order Anura; family Alytidae; genus Discoglossus; species Discoglossus pictus. The sequence continues at coordinate 79,628,020 of CM050169.1, forward strand.
GGGACGGAGCAGTCAACTCACTAAAAAGCAATCCCAAATTCTAGCATTGTTGGACGATCTCCACCTGATAGACCTTTGGAGGGAACAACACAGAGGGGAAAGGGAATATTCATTCTACTCCCCAGTGCACAAGACATACTCTAGAATAGATGCATTTTATACAGGTTCCTCCCTAATAGACAACGTGGTGAACTCGGGAATCTATCCGTGCCCCTGGTCAGATCACTCCATAGTAAGTTGTACAATAGATTTTGGCTTCGCATTTAAAACCCCATACTCATGGCGGCTCAACGAGATGCTCATGTCAATGCCTCATTTTAGGGACCACATAGCATCTGACATAGAACTTTATTTCTCCACAAACCTATCGGCAGAGGTGGACTTAGCTGGGTTTGGGCAGCCCATAAAGCATTCATTAGGGGGACATGCATCAAGCTTGCAGCAAAATACAAAAAAAAACAAAAGGCCAGAGAAAGATGGTTGCATGCAAACCTAATGGACCTAGAAAAGCTCAACCAAAAATCTCCAACATCAGAAAACCGCACCAAAATAGACAAAATCAGGGCTGAACTAGACCTAATCCTCTCTGAGCAAGTAGAGAAAGCCATGAGATGGACAGGCCATCGATATTATACCAAAGCCAACAAACCCAGCGCCATGCTCGCTAGGAAACTAAGACAAAAAACTAACCAATCCCCCAATCCCCCCATGGATAACCATATAAACCAATTTCTAGGATCGATAGATCTCCCAGTGATGTCCCCCCAAGAGATGGACCATGTCAAAGCCCCAGTCACAATAGAAGAAGTCATTAAAACGATCAAATCTCTAAAGTCAGGTAAAGCCCCGGGGCCGGATGGATTCACGAACCTATACTACAAAACATTTGCGGAACCATTAGCACCACACATGACAACCCTATACAATAATATGCTAAAGGGACACAGTATCCCCCCCCCCGAACTAAACCAAGCTAATATGGTATTCTTTAAAAAACAAGGGAAAGACCCCCTTCAGGTGCAGAACTATAGGCCAATTTCCTTACTGAATGGGGATATCAAAGTCCTGGCTAAACTTATGTCCATCAGAATCAACACATTTCTTCCCAGACTGATCCATAAGGATCAGGTGGGGTTCGTCCCGCACAGACAGGCAGGGGATAATGTCAGGAGATTATTAAATTTAATACATATATCTCAGCAACATAGAACTCCCATGTGTCTTCTAGCATTGGACCTAGAGAAGGCCTTCGACTCAATAGAGTGGAAGTACCTCTGGGCAGTCCTCAGGAAGTTTGGATTCCCAGAACAATTTGTTAACCTCCTGAAAATATACTATGACAAACCTCAAGCCTGCCTCAAATTAGCAGGAGATAACCCCTCTATAATTAAGATTGAAAAGGGAACGAGACAAGGATGCCCTCTCTCCCCCCTGCTCTTCGCGCTAGCAATAGAACCTCTAGCCCAAATGATTAGATCCAATGCGGAGATAGAGGGGGTTGTAGTAGGCATGCACCACATGAAAAGCTGTTTTTTTGCAGATGATTTGCTCTGTTCCCTAACGAACCCGACTGCATCTGTCCAAGCCCTAATATCCCTCCTAGAACAATTTGGCAGAATATCCAGTTTTAGGATTAACTCTGACAAAACTGAGGCAATAGGCTGCTCCCTCCCAACCCACACTCAGAACTTTTTAAAACAAAATTTCAACTTTACATGGCCAAAGTCAGCAATCAAATACCTGGGAGTCTATATCACCAACTCTATAGACTCAATGTACAAAGCCAACTATCCTCCCATATTCAGGGAATTGCACACTGAGCTTTCAACATGGACTAAAGGTGGCCTTTCTTGGCTGGGTCGCATTAATGCGATCAAGATGAATCTATTACCATGGCTTCTGTACCTTTTTAGAACCATCCCAATCCCAATCCCCGCAAAAAAATTGGAAATTTGCCAAAAACAGATTTTTAACTTTATCTGGGAGTACAAACGCCATAGAATCTCAAAAACAGAAATGCACAAAGGCAGACGTATGGGGGGATTAGCATGCCCAAATCTTCACATCTATTTTAAGGCCGCCCAGCTAGCATTCATACCTTCACCTCATTCAACACAGCATCAACCATTATGGATGTTTATCGAAAACAGGGCAATGACACCCTATACATGGGCCAATATCCTCTGGCTGCCTGATGTTCAAGATAACCTGAGGAAAATAGACAACCCTTTAATAAAACTTTCCCTAGAAACGTGGCGATGGGCAGCTAAAACACGACACCTCTCAGCAACACCCTCCACATTGACTGCATTGGCCCCCCATCCAAGATTTGCCCCATTGCTTACCCAAGAATCGCTTTTTTTGGTGGCAAACAAGGGGATTTTTGCGCCTGGGTTCATGGTTCCAAGATAATAAAATTAAACATCCAGACAATATAATAAATTCTCTGAACATACCACCCAAAGAATACTTTAACTTCAAAAAACTACTATTTCATGTGCACTCAATAAAACGGGAATTTGGACCCCCCAAAACAAATTGGTTGATTAAACTTTGCGAGACGCTCCCTCTTTGTAAAGGTATAATTAGTCTACTATACCAGGAACTCCTTCACAACAAACAGACCAGGAAACCGGCATATGTTTCAGCATGGGAACAAGACCTGGGGCACGAAAGAGATGAGGGCTCGTGGACCTCCACATGGGCCAATTTATCTAAAGGCGCACTTAACTTCACTTAAGGTTCTCCATAGAACATACATAACTCCGGACAGGCCACATAAATGGAACAACAAAGTAAGCCCCAGGTGCTTTAGAGGCTGCCAGGAATCAGGCTCCTTCATCCACATTTGGTGGACGTGCCCTGTGGCAAAAGCCATGTGGGAGGAGGTCTTTGACCTGGCATCCACAATAACCCATACCCACATTGACAGAGACCTAGAGATCGCACTTTTAGGGACCAGATGCCCCCTCCTCTCTAGGCCCCAAAATGTACTACTGCAATTCATGATGCTGGCGGCCAAAAGCCACTTAGCAAAACAATGGAAAAGCAACACCCTCAGTCTTCAGGCCATAATTAACAAACTTAACTTTATAGCCACCAACGAACGATTATCACATTTATTAGCTGACGTAATTCCCACATTTCTTGATACATGGAGCCCTTGGCTACACTCCCACCTTAGCTTAAGGGGACTAACGACAACTGACGCTGTGACTGAGGCTTTCCCGGATGGGAGGAGGACCGTGGCGTCTTGAACATAACGAGTCCATCGTGCGGGGCAAGATCAGGTGAGGTAACAGCGTGGATCGAGTGCAGGATCTCAGGTATAATTAATACCCCACCTTATTCCCCCCCTCATATCTTCCCTATACCCAGTTAAGTAATCCAGACCCCACCTTATTATCCCCCCTCCACCACCTAAAACAAGAATAATATCCTGACCCTCCAAAGGGAAGGGGATTCATGATACTTAATTTACAACAATAAATGACTAAGGAAGATGTACCCAAACCCACAATAAATCTAAAAAATCTGTATTAGGCAGAAGGAAGAGTACTCCACAAAAACAATGCACAGCACTTTTGAGATAAGACTTAATGTTACTAGACAAATAATGTAAATCACATTACATTCTGTTAAGAAAAAAAAAATGTACTGTTTGATGCATGCTATATATGCCTAATAAAAACTTGATTGAGAAAAAAAAAACAAGACATTTAAAACTCAAAAACATGTTTAAATCAATAACATTTTTTCCTCCATTTGCATGTAATTTACACGATTTTACCCTTTTAAATCTCTCCATTTTAGAACGCCATAAAAAAATAAAACACTCTCTAATAATACATTTAAGCCACAAAATAGGAGGAAATAAAACCATGGAAGTGTACAAAATACTAGGATAAATTTAATTAAAAAATGTAATTAACAATTTTCCTTCAAATGTTAACTTTCTAAAGCCCCATACATTTTTTTTTCTTTATCTTTTCCAACATACTGTATTATCCCAATTTATGTCATTTATCGTGTTTTTCATGAAATAAATACCTAGAATTTTAATTTTATCTCTTTGTATTGGGATAGTGATATCTAAATTACTTTTCCACTTTCCATACAACATGCATTCACTTTTTTCAATATTCAACGTCAAACCAGATGCTCCACAAAACCACTCTCATTGCTCTTTTTATGGAAACAAAATCCCTACACACAATTGTTGTATCATCCACATATGAAAAAACTTTGGCTTGTTTACCACCAGCACCTGGCACTGGAATTCCTTATCTTACTTTATCTTTTTTTATTTCATTTAAAAAAGGTTCTATACAACATATAAATAAAATTGGGGAGAGAGGACAACCTTGTTTCACACAAGCATTTATGCTGATCCAATCAGTCATAAACCCATTCACACTAACACAACTCATACATCCATATACACACTTTTAACTTGCATCAACATTCTCTCTGGCACACCCATTCTTTTTAAAATCTGAAATAAAAAATCTATGTGATTTCTTATCAAAGGCTTTTTCAAAGTCAAAATGAATTAATTCCAAATCGTGTCATCTTTCTAAACTATAATAAATAATGTCTTTAATAGCACTCACATTTTGGGTAATATTTCTACTAGGGATACCACATACCTAGGAAGGTTCTATGATTTTGTAAATTACAGATTTTAAACGAGATGTAAATAATTTTGTAAACATTTTATAATCAGAATTTAAAAAAGTAATAGGTCTCTAATTTGTTATGTTTTATTTTCCCCCTTTTTTATAAATTAAAACTACCACCCCCTGCTTCCATGAAGCTGGTAAAATATTGCTAGTAGAGACTTCTTCAATTAAATTTAAAAAAATCTTTTTCTAAAATATCCCAAAAAGTAATAAAAAATTCAGTAGGTATCCCATCATTTCCCAGCATTTTCCCTTTAAAAAAAACTTTTATTGAATTTAAAATTTCAGTGCTATTAAAATTGTTTTCTAAAAGATTTTTATCGTCAGTGTTAAAAGAAGATTCTATTTTATCTAAAAAGTATTCCTCTAAAAATATATCTGTTTTTTTAAAGAAAATAAGTTAGAATAAAACTACTTGTTCATTTTTTTAAATTTCTGTTTCTCCTATATTTTCCATAATGTCTTTCTTATTTCTTACTTTTTTTAAATAAATAACTGGAACACTTTTCATCTTCTTCTAAAACTTTTACTCTAGAATTAAAAATGATTTGTTTGCCTTTTTCTTTTAAAAATGTTTTTATTTCTTCTTTTACTTGAGATAAACCCTCCTCAACCTCAAATCCCTGACTTCAGGCTTTGTATAGTGCCTGAAGGTGAAATTGTAATATTCTATACTCTTCTCTTTTTTCTCTTGCTTTTTTTTTGTCCAAATTGTATAAAATAGTGTTTTATTTTTTGTTTAATCTTATCCCAAATAATAGCTTCTTCATCTCTAAAATTATTCTATTGTATATATTGTTTTTTAAATCTCCTCTAATTCTCTTCTTTTTCTAAAAATAACATATTTAGCTAACAATAAGCGTTTTTTGATCTGATTTTTTCTGACATTTCGCATTTACATGTTAATACATTATGGTCCAAATTTTTATTTTTTTTGAACAAAAACAATTAAAAGATGCCCAGGTATTTATTACTTCCTCATATTTTTAAATTTTTTAATTATTACTTTTAAATAAAATACTAACTCCCATACATTTATTTTCATTACCTCCAGACCACACTTGTGGTCCTTTTCCCAGTCTTTTTCTATAGCACTGTATTCAAATCTTTTTTCGATTCCACACTCCTGCAAAAATAATAAATCATCTTTTCTTGTTTTTAAAAAAACATACAGAGCTGCCCTAAGTACAGGGTTTTTTAGACTCCATACATTTACACATGTGCTAACTTGGAACATTGGTAGATGTTAAAAAAAGGTCTTACCTGGCACCATTGAAACCAAAGTCCCTGCCCTCAGACTCAATTTCACTGGGCGCAGGACTATTTTCTATTTCCGTTCTGACTGTTAATTTCTCAATATCTGAGGATGACATATCCCCAATCGGCCCTTCAAAATAATTTTCTGAGGCTGTAAGAGCAGAATTTTTATTATTATTGATATTATCAGGTTGATAGTATGGGAAAAACAGTGGTGGTCCACCTGTATTTCTGTAGTGAGATCTGTTTCAGACCTCCATTTTGAAATTTATTCTGGAAAGTTCTATTGCTTAACCTCTCCTCTTTTTTGATTGAGGGTTTCCTGAAATATCCATGCTTACCCCAGTTAATGGAACAATCGACTCCTGGGATGTTATTTTTTCTTCCACAGTTCGTACAGGATATGGTTAAAGGACTGCAACTATCCACTAACCAAATTTATCCTTTTTATATCCCATTTTTCTGAAGGCTTCTTCTTCCTTGTCACTTAGAGTGAATTTTTGTTTTTTACTCTTTTTTCGCAGTTTCAGGTTTATCCTTATCCAATGTTCTGGAAGAAGATTTTTTCAGGATAATGCTTATGCGGATGGTCAGACTTTCCACAGAGATTACACTTTTTTTTGTGCAGTTCTTAGCTTCATGTTCATCACTTCCACAGAATCTGCACACTTGGGTTTTGGCACATACATCATGTCCATAAATTTGGTAGTTTTTACAATAAGGGGGCATTTAGTTAAAAAAAAGGAAACCTCTATTGTCACAACCTACAATGATGATGGAGTATAGAGGATCCTAGTCCTCTTTTCTCCTGTAGATTTTAGACCTAAGATTTGAGTGACTCAGACCAATGGACCTTCCTTGTGGATGCAAGAGCATAAGTCCCAGCTTTTGGTAGTGTGCCTGGGAAAAACCTGGCATGGAGTCAGAAACGATCTCCTCTGCCAGCATATGCCCTTGGGTCAATAATACACCTGCACACAAAGTCTTGATGAAAATTATGAACCACTTTATTTGGAACACAACATCTTTTAAACAGGCATACAAAATCACCAGGAGGGCTATCTTTAGTCAGCCCCTAACTGCCTCTGGCCAATCAGGCAGGGAACCCTGAGACTCCTCCCAGGTCCGCCCACTAGGTGTGGCTACCTAATTCAGTTGCTGCCTGGCTCTCAAGGGAGAAACATCCTCCTGCCCTCTGGACCCTGCCCCGACTCTCTGAGTGAGAACACCTGTAGACTCCCTGGGGCCATGGTGCCCCAATGTCTGTATAGACCCCTTTGTTCTGGCCTTGCTATCACTTCAAGTGTTTACTTTAGGTGATAGCTGGAAGGCAGATGGGTGATCAACTCAGGTTACATATGCAGTCAATATGGATGATGCACACAACATGGCTCCAACATTCCAATACAATATATTTACAGATACAACACACAATGTTTCACACACATACAACCAACACATCCCACCAGCTCCCTCACATGACATCCATTACAATGAGCCTAAATATGGAAGGGATGGGGATATGCTAAGGGGTAAACTTATAATACTTTATCCCCTAGACCACAAAATAACAATATAACCTTATAACAGTATAACAGGGTGTCTGGGAGCCCCAAACCCCCAGGTATCGTCTCTTGTTAACAGTCTGTGACAGACATCTGTCCAAGTCCCAGATGACTGCCAAGTGAGCCATGACAATTACCCCCCCAAGTACAGATGTAGGCATCCTGTACTCCAGGATGCCTATCTGGACTGACAGTCAGGGCTCTAGTTGCCGCGACAATCCATCTGCGTTCTGGTGGAATTTCCCTTTGCGGTGTTGCACCGTGAAATTAAAAGTTTGTAGGGCTAAACTCCACCTCAGTAGTCGGCCATTCTCTCCAGCCACTTTAGATAACCAACAAAGAGGGTTATGGTCTGTGGTGACTGTGAACTGTCTTCCGTACAGGTAGTGCTGTAGTTTGCGTAGAGCCCAGACTACTGCTAAACATTCCTTTTCTATAGTTGCATAGGCTGTTTCTCGTTGCAGTAGTTTCCTACTAATGTAGGCCACTGGGTGCTCAACTCCCTGGTTGTCTGGCTGACTCAATACTGCCCCTATGCCATACATGGAGGCATCAGTCTGTACCACGAAAGGGCGGTTATAGTCTGGGGCAGCCAGGACTGGGGAGCAGGTCAGAGCATCCTTCAGTGTTTGGAAAGCCAACTGGCATGCAGAAGTCCAATTCACTTCCCGGGGTAGCTTCTTCTTGGTGAGATCCGTCAGGGGTTTGGCTGTGCTGCTGAAATCCGGAATAAATTTTCGGTAATACCCAGTAGTACCTAGGAAAGCCATCACCTGCTTCTTAGTTTTAGGGGTGGGCCAAGCTGCTATTCCCTCTACCTTGGCTGGTTCAGGTCTTAACTTCCCATTCCCCACCCAATGACCTAGGTATTGCACTTCTGCTCTAGCCCATTGACATTTGTCAGGTCTTATGGTCAAGTTAGCTTGGTGAATTGCCTGCATAATTTGGCTAATGTGCCTTATATGGTCCTCCCAAGTCTGGCTAAAAATGGCTATATCATCCAGGTAGGCCTGGGCATACTCTTGGTGCCCTTGCAACAATGTGTCCACTAGTCTCTGGAAGGTAGAAGGAGCATTTTTCATCCCAAATGGCATTACTTTAAACTGGAAGAGTCCAAAGGGGGTGATAAAGGCAGACTTCTCCTTTGCAGTCTCTTCTAAGGGGATCTGCCAATATCCTTTAGAGAGATCTAAAGTGGTTAAATATTTGGCAGTACCTAGCCGGTCCAACAACTCGTCCATGCGTGGAACAGGGTAGGCATCTGTTTTGGTTTTATCATTCAGTCTACGGTAATCCACGCAAAAACGAGTGGTTCCATCTTTTTTGGGCACCAATACCACTGGAGATGCCCAGGGACTACTGGATTCTTCTATCACTCCCAAATGTAGCATAGTGCGTAATTCTGCCTGAATGTTGGCCCTAACTTCCTCTGGTACCCTGTAGGGGTGTTGCTTTAAGGGGGCACATTCCCCGGTTACTACTGGGTGGACAGCTAAGGGGGTATACCCTGGCTTGGTGGTGAACAGGGAGTGGAAGGGTTTTAAGCTGTTGGACAGCTGCTCTTTCTGCTCTGCGTCTAATTCCAGGGTCTGCTGAATACTTTCTCCTACTGTATCCTGGTCTGCTTTGTTTAGCATATCTGGGATCTGTCCCTCTTCTGGTTCGTCCTCTGTGGCCCTACAAATAGCTAATAGGTGAGCTGCTCTCTGAACGTACACCTTAAGTCTGTTTATATGGGCAACTCTGGTGATGGCCCTATCCGGGTCTATCATTACTACATAGGCCTTGTTCCCCACTTTCTGGCTGATTGTGTAAGGCCCTACCCACTGGGACTGTAATTTATTCTGGGGGTGAGGTTCCAGCATAAGCACCTTCGTTCCCTCTTCCAGAATTCTATCACTGGTCCCTGCCTTGTAGTATTTCTGATCCCTCTGCTGGGCTTTCCTCATGTTTTGGCTGACTATTCCATTTAGTCTGGACATGTTCTCTCTGAAGGCGAGTACATAAGTGGCCACTGGTATGGGTTGCTGCCTATACTCCCCTTCCCATGTTTCCCTAATTATGCTTAAGGGTCCTCTCACATGTCTCCCATATAGGAGTTCAAAGGGGGAGTGCCCTGTAGACTCCTGGGGTACCTCTCTATAGGCGAACAGCAAACATGGCAACAACCGTTCCCAGTCTGGTTCCTGGTCTGTAAAAGTGCGTATCATATGTTTAAGAGTCCCATTGAACCGCTCGCATAGACCATTAGTCTGGGGATGGTAGGGGGAAGAGGTAATATGCTTAACGCCACACGTGGCACATAGCTGTTCCGTGACTTTGGCCATAAATTGTGGGCCTTGATCGGACAAAATCTCATGGGGAAACCCTGTTCTGGTGAATATAGTCACCAAGGCGTCTGCTACCTTTGGAGCGGTTATACTGGACAAGGCTACTGCCTCAGGGTACCTAGTGGCATAATCTACCAGGGTAAGGATATACTGCTTCCCCGTTCTACTGGCTCTAGCTAGGGGCCCAATGATGTCCACAGCTACCCTCTGGAAGGGTTCTTCCATTACTGGGAGGGACTGTAACTTGGCCCTGCTGTTCTTCTTGAGAGGCCTGTTCCTTTGGCAGGCATCACAAGAATGGCAAAACTCCTTTACATCCTTATCCAACCCTGGCCAGAAAAATATCTCTTTCACTCTACTCCGGGTTTTCTTCTCCCCTAAGTGCCCTCCCAGGGGTATTTCATGTGCTACTTGTAGCACCTTGCCCCTATATAGCTGGGGAACCACTAATTGTTTCCTGGGTTCTCTGCCTACCTCATTATTTATAGGTACCTTGACCCTATATAACAACCCCTTATCCCAGATAACGCTGTATAGGTCATCCACTCCTTTGCCTTGTGCTGCCCTGTCCCTTAAACCAGCCAAAGTCTCGTCTTTCTGCAGAACTGCCCTGATCTCCTCTCCCTTGGCCCATCCTAAAGTTAATGTATTAGCAAGCAATGGACTTACCTCAGGTCTTGGGTATCCCCTCTGCTCCTGGTATGCCTCTCCAGGGTGGGTGCTCTTGGCTTGAGCTCTGGTAATGGGCTGTACATATTGGCTCGTCATGTGGCCCAAATCATTGCCCAGTAAAACATCCGCGGGGAGCCCATCCATGACTCCTACTTCCTTGCTTTGGTTCCCCATGCCCCAGTCCAAATTAACACGAGCCATGGGGATGGTTAACTGTTCTCCTCCTGCTACCATCACCCACATTTACTTTCGGATAGAATCTGTAGGGCGTACCCATTTGGGTAGGACTACTGTGACTGCTGATCCAGAGTCACGGTAGCCAGTAGCTTGGCGTCCTTGTAACCACACGGCTTGCCTATGTTGTTCTCCAGACAGCTTCTGCGGGTTCCTTACAGTATAGACCCCTGAATATCCTCCCTCTGCTTCTGGCTCCCAAAGAGCTGCGTTGGAGCTCGCCGGCCCCTCAGTCCACTCCCCCAAATAATGTACATGGCGATGGGGAGGTTCTCTAGAGTTTTTGGGTGCCTGAGGACAATCCTTAGCAAAGTGACCTCGTTGGTTGCAGTTGTAGCCTTCTGAGCTCATTGGTTTGGTCCCCCATTGTGTCCTGGGAGCAGGCTGGGACTTGGTACCCCTGTGGTCAGATGTTTTTACTGGCCGTGCCCAGGGCGCATTACGCATCTCAGGAGCTGATCGTGCTGGCACCACCTCTCTGGGGCCCCTACCCGTATTTAGGCTAGGTTTTGTTCCTTGGACACTCTTTTGGCCCTGGTGCTGATAAACCGATCTGCCAGCGCAGCTGCTTGGTCTGCAGTGGTCCGTTTTTGATCTTGCAACCATTCACCTACTTCTGAGGAGCAAATGTTCAGGAATTGTTCCATCAGTACCACTTCCAATATCTGTTCGGCTGTGATGGCTCCTTGTGTAGACCACCACTGGGTACAAGCTCGCCTTAACCTGCACATAACCTCCACATGAGTGTCTGCTGGTCCTTTGGTGGTGCCCCTGAATCTATCCAAAAATGTCTCAGGCGTCACAGTATATCTGCTCAGCAACACAGTGCACAAATATTTATAATCCTGGGCTTGTTCTCGTGGAAGGGCTCCACATGCCGCACTGGCCCTTCCTGTTAACTTGTTAAGCAGCAATTTGGCCCATTCTCCATAGGGAATATCTTGGACCCCACATTGCTGCTCAAACTCCTGAAGGAATTCGTCCATATTGTCCATACCATCCTGGAACTTCTTAAAGTTCTGGTATGCCATCTTAACTCGTGCTGGCAATTCCTCTGTGCGGCAACCAAGCCTTTGCTGAGCTTGATCCCGCTCCCCAGTGTGCTCCTGCCAGATTCTCTGGTAATGCTGGTCTAGTACGTCGGACAACTCTTGTGCGGTCATCTTACTGGGGTATAAGTGCCTGGCTGCTTTAAACCGTCTTGTTGCTTCTTTGGTGATATCCGTCTGTTCCATTGCTGGTCTTTCTGTAGAGTATCCCACCACTGCCACCAATTGTCACAACCTACAATGATGATGGAGTATAGAGGATCCTAGTCCTCTTTTCTCCTGTAGATTTTAGACCTAAGATTTGAGTGACTCAGACCAATGGACCTTCCTTGTGGATGCAAGAGCATAAGTCCCAGCTTTTGGTAGTGTGCCTGGGAAAAACCTGGCATGGAGTCAGAAACGATCTCCTCTGCCAGCATATGCCCTTGGGTCAATAATACACCTGCACACAAAGTCTTGATGAAAATTATGAACCACTTTATTTGGAACACAACATCTTTTAAACAGACATACAAAATCACCAGGAGGGCTATCTTTAGTCAGCCCCTAACTGCCTCTGGCCAATCAGGCAGGGAACCCTGAGACTCCTCCCAGGTCCGCCCACTAGGTGTGGCTACCTAATTCAGTTGCTGCCTGGCTCTCAAGGGAGAAACATCCTCCTGCCCTCTGGACCCTGCCCCGACTCTCTGAGTGAGAACACCTGTAGACCCCCTGGGGCCATGGTGCCCCAATGTCTGTATAGACCCCTTTGTTCTGGCCTTGCTATCACTTCAAGTGTTTAGGTGATAGCTGGAAGGCAGATGGGTGATCAACTCAGGTTACATATGCAGTCAATATGGATGATGCACACAACATGGCTCCAACATTCCAATACAATATATTTACAGATACAACACACAATGTTTCACACACATACAACCAACACATCCCACCAGCTCCCTCACATGACATCCATTACAATGAGCCTAAACATGGAAGGGATGGGGATATGCTAAGGGGTAAACTTATAATACTTTATCCCCTAGACCACAAAATAACAATATAACCTTATAACAGTATAACAGGGTGTCTGGGAGCCCCAAACCCCCAGGTATCGTCTCTTGTTAACAGTCTGTGACAGACATCTGTCCAAGTCCCAGATGACTGCCAAGTGAGCCATGACATCTATTCCTCCCTATTGTGAAGACTGGGGGTGAGAGGGCGGGTTCGCCTATACCCATTCCATCCCTTAGGGTCGGCAATAAATGTCCCCCAAAACTTCTTATTGCCTGTCCATTCTCCAAGTCCATTCCTCACTACTCCAGATTATCTGATATTCAGACAATAGCTTCACAGAAATGTCATCCTTTCTCCGTTTGAAACGTGAGGATTCTACATATGCACCGTTATCATTTGTTCTGTATCTCCGAACAATGATGTTAATTGAAGTTTCAGTGAATTCACTTGGCTTCTGCATGGCTCTAAAATCCGATTTGACCAATACTCAGAAATCAGGGTCAGGTCATAAGTCCCCTTCCTCCGAAATTCCTGAAAACAAAAAAATGTTGTCAAAGGACAAACCAAGAGTCTCATGAAAAAGCAGTTTTTGTCTGTAATAACAATTATTTCCAGTTTGGAACGCAGGTTGAACTTCAAAACGAAGGGTGTCCTACGAATGGTCCTTCCGGACACAAGCTCCACCTCCTCCTCTCACGCAATCTGGTTCCAGGTCCTGCTTGGCCTCCAACTCCCCCTCCTCTACCTCGCCTGTGTCTCTCCCCTGAGTCTCTCCCCTCTCCTCTCCCTCCCCTCTGTCTCTCTCCCCTCCTCTCCCTCCCCTGTGTCTCTCCATCCCCTGTGTCTCTCTCCACCCCTCTCCCTCCCCTGTGCCGCTTTCCCCTGCTCTCCCTCCCCTGTGTCTCTCCCCCCTCCCCTGAGTCTCCCCCCTCTCCCTCTCCTGTGTCTCTTGCCCCCCTCCTCCTCCTTTCCCATGCCTCTTTCCCCCTCCCTCTCCTGTGTCTCTTCCCCCCCCTCCCCTGTGTCACTTCCCCCCTCTCCCTCCCCTGTGTCTCTTCCCCCTCTCTATCCCCTGTGTCCCTTTCCCCCTCTCTATCTCCACTGTGTCTCTTCACCCCTCTACCTCCCCTGTGTCTCTCCTCCCCCTCTCCCTCCTATGTGTCTCTCTTTCCTCTCCCTCCCCTGTGTCTGTCCCCTCTCCTCCCTCCCTGTGTCTCTCTCCCTTCCTCCCCAATGTCTCTTCACCCCCCCCTACCCTGTGTCTCCCCCTCCCCTCCCTCCCCTGTGTCTGTTGTGTTAAAAAAAATATTTGTTGCTCAGAATTCCAAAAAATACAATTATTCAACTGCATTCTGGGAACTTGTGCAGGGACATTCAAATATGTCCACAAAGGTTTTGCTCTTGTAATCCAATACCATTATGCATAACCCATCCTGGGCTTTTCTTCAAGTTTAAGGCTCTCTCTGTCTTATACATCTATATTCCCATCCATCTTTTGCTAGTCTCCATTCTATATCCCCTTAATATAACATCTGAGTGAATTGATATTTTTTTAAATATCACTGGAGTTTCCAAAGTTACTGCTAGACTATTTTGAATAAGCCACAGAGATTGGCGGGGGTTTCCGATAAGTCACAAGATTGTTGCATGTACTCTCAAGCTATTTCTCATACCTTTGAAAAGCTCTAAATCCAAACTTGGAAGCATTTAATTGTGAAACGCTCTTTAAGTTTCACCCACCCCCCATAATGTTTTTGGCTCATATGCTCCTAGCTGAAGGAGCAGAATTAGAAATACATGCTTAATTAATGACTCAAATATTTTTTTGCAACTTAATATTAATTATGTACAGACAGCATATACACTGAATAAATATATAGTTTTATTCAATTTTTTTTAAGATAGTCTAAATAGCATGTGGGAGGTTTGATATGTTTCACCCACATGTTATTTCAATTATGTTTAAAATAGAGAGAGAAACAAAAAAGTACTAAATCATGCAGAACTAACTTGAGGTGCAACTTTCTTGTTCTTGTCTGTAGGTGCAAGATGATCCTCCTATGTGCTCTTTACTCTCAATGTGTTTAATTAATCTATTTGCTCATTTAACAAATTATTTATTTATGCAGTTTTACTCTTTTTAAGTTTATTTGTTTGCCACACAATGTAAGGCTTTTGGTCCTCTGAGTACCTTCGGCGCACAGTGCAAGCCTCTCTCCTCATGTACTTTTGGTCTTCTGAGCACCTTCAGTGCTCATTGTGAGCCCCACGCTGAGCGCCTCTCCCCTGCTGTTTTTTTTATATAAATATATATTTTTTATAATAATTAATTCATTAATTATTAAATTAATTTTCCTCTACCTTTCTGTAATTAATATATCCAGCAATCAATATCCTGAAGAGCTTACAATCTGTTTTGATTTTCCTGCAGCATACAATGTACATTTGGACTGTTGCTGACCTGAGGTGTAAGTGTCAGCAACGTGGCAAGTATGCAGTATAAATAGGCTGCGTGCGCCAGGGCAAACCGTTTGTTTAGTTGTGTAAAGCGCCATTTTAGAATGGTAATGTTATTAGTTGCAAGTTAGTGTTGTAAAATGGCTGTGATTGTGTATGTGTTACGCGGGTCTGGAGCATGTTTCCTAATAGTGAATTATGTACCTTGTATGTTCCTGGGTAAAAGTCTGATGAGCCTGGCGGTGTTTTGCGTGGTTAGGGGTCGTTTAGCCTCATTTTAGTTTTTTTTCTCCATTTATCTTGTCTTTATCTTAGGTGATTTTCGATTACTGAAACTCGGGAAAATGTATTTAATTTATCGTGCAACCTCACTCCCAGACGTTCTGGCTGTCCCCTTGTGCTGTGTGTGAGGTTAATTTTTTTGTTATTTTTATTTTCTTAGTGTTTTTGTTTTTTTTGGATGTGCGCGATTCGGCTGATAACTTCGTATTATTTTTGATCTCGTATTTTTTTTTCTTCTAAGTGCGCTTTCCTTTTTGCAAAGTGTTATGGGCCATCATTTTTCCACTGTATTTTTTCAAAGTGCTGCGTGTCTCACATTGTGAATTGTGTAATTGAAATGTCTGTTTGATAAGTAGTCTCGCGGGTCGTAGGGATGAGCGCCTACAGTGCTTATTTCCATCAGCACGGTAGGCGCCTTTGGCACTGAGTGAGCCTGCAGTTTTAGCATTGCATTATGAAAGTTTTTTTGGCAAGCCCGCGCTGCTGAGAACTATATATTTGATATTTATCAGAACTGGGGAGGCTGGTGCAGATAGGTTGTGTAAGCTGGGCGATGGAGGCTAGGGAATCTGGGCTGTGGAAGCTGGGATTGGGAGGCTGGGGAAGCTGGGTTTATGGGGGCTGGAGCAGCTGGGCTGTGGAAGCTAGGCTTGGGAGGCTGGGGAAGCTATATATTTAATTGGTTATTGCAGATTTTAAAAGGTTGAACTTGATGGACTGAAAGTATTTTTTCAACCTTAAATACTATGGGCCTCATTCAATTATCGGCCGTAAAACGGCCGCAAAGCTGCGATTCCTTGCGGCCATCTTACGGCCCAGTGTAGAGCTACTTTTACCTTGCAATTCAATTATACGGCGCCGCAAGGATATCCTCTTCCGGCCGGCCGCATATCATGCAAACGGCCGGAAGCTTTTTCACAGCGCCCGTAAATCTTGTTTTCCGGCCGCAAAGTCCGAAAACTGAAAATGCAAATATAAAATCGAGAATGCACTGTAAAGCTCCGTAAATGCTAGGCATCATAATGGGGGACACGAGGATTAATAGCAACACCCTCTCAAGCTTGCACATCAGCCCAAATCAGATATATTATTCACGGATTACTTTACGTCCCGTAGTTCCGCGGGCTGGTCCTTGTTCAAACCCGTACGGGTTTGGAGATGGAGGGCCGCAAACCAAGCATTGTAATAGCCAATATATATTCAATCCAGCACTGCAAAGCACTGTAAATGATGGGGAACATAATGGGGGGGCATGAGGATTACTAGCCAAACATTCTCAAGCTTGCACATCGCCAAATTGTACTTTGATTTTAAAATCCGTACAAGTCCCACGGACTTCACTGACCAAGCCCGTAGCTCCGTATTCAAGCCCGTGCGGGCTGTCCTCCAAGCCCGCAGCTCGTTTTTAAAGGCCGTACGTGCTTGGAGGTTAAAGGTATCCATTTTGTTACGGTTTTTGCAGTCTGCATGTAACTGCTGTAACCCTAAAATGGAGGCCCAAGCATTACAGCCTACAAATTAACAAGACTTCAAATTAGTTTAATATTCCTCATATGTTTGATTGGTCAGCACACATATAGGTTCCATTGTAGCCTCTAAAACAGCCCCATAATAGAATATGTCACCCCAATATTGGCGCGCACAGCAAATGTGTTTTGACAACATGCAGCTGACATGAGTGGTCCCACATCATTGCGCAGTTCTAATATTTTGGACTGTTGGCCGTCGATGAAAGGGCGCAAGTGATATGACCTAATGCCATAAACCCTTCTAACCCTTGTAGCCACAGCCTAATCCTAATCCTTACACCCCACTGCCTAATCCTAATCATTAGATCCGCTAGCCTCCTCTCGGGCCTGCTGTTGATGATGCGCGCATGTGTCGGTGCGTAGATGACAGCGCACATTCGATGCACGCTATATGGTTGATCAACGATAGAATACACATCTCGCTCATCACATCTACATTAGAGAATACAAATAGTGGCCAAATCAGACCGCCACTTGTCATATATCAAGTACCAGGGGAATATTTCATTATATGTGCTTAAGTTCTTCAGTTGTGTCTGACTCTCAGTGACCCTATGGACTGCAGCACATTCAGCTAGGTCTCTGCCTGTGCTGTTCTCAAAAGTTTGAAGGCCAAAGAGATTGGAGTGGGTTGTCAGTTCCTCCTCTAGTGGATTGGGATTTGTCTGATCTCTCTGCTATGACCTGCCCACCTACAGTAGCTCACAGCTTCATTCAGGTACACAAGCTGCTTCACCACCACCACCACCACTTAGCAACCCTCACCCATGTAAAGTGATAAATAGCAGAACAGTTTCGAGGTTCACCAAATGGGAGTAACTAGACACCTGGCACATGGCTCCCACCAGGATGGGCGTAGCAGAGATTATGCCTGATGGCGGTGAGTTTGCTGTCGATCCCAGAGCTTGCGGCCCTTCCTGATGGGTCAGAGTAGATATGTGTGGTGCATGTTACCCTGGTCCCCTTCAGCATTGCTAAGTAGTGTGAAGGGGCTTGTGTACCTGAATGAAGCTGGGAGCTACTGTAGGTGGGCAGGTCATAGCAGAGAGATCAGACAAGGTCCAATCCACTTGAGAAGGAACTGACAACCCACTCCAATCTCTTTGGCCTTCAAACTTTGGAGAACAGCAAAGGCAGAGACCTAGCTGAATGTGCTGCAGTCCATAGGGTCACGGAGAGTCGGACACAACTGAAGAACTTAACCACATATAATGAAATATTCCCCTGGTACTTGATATATGCCAAGTGGCGGTCTGATTTGGCCACTATTTGTATTCTCTAATGTAGATGTGATGAGCTAGATGTATATGCAATTAGATAGAGATTTAAGGGATCCCAATAGAGCTCATGTGCGTGGCAAAGGGTTCATATGACCTGACTCATGTTTTACTCTTGATATTGAATTGGGTAGTGTGGCTTTAATCATATTATGCATGTTGCAGCATGGTTTGTCAGATTGGCATGTGCATGACCATTACAACATATGATAACCAAAGGATATTTAGCCAATGCATGTTCATTATTGGGCAACTAACTGTATTCACACATATGCTAAGTGATGTGGGTGAAGGGGTTTGTGTACTTCAATGAAGCTGTGAGCTAGCCTACATCGGGCCAGTGTAGGGGGGTACGTCTTATCAGAGAGGTCAGACTAATCCCAATCAACTAGAGAAGGAACTGGAAAAGCACTCCAGTGTCACCTGTCCTATTCATTGTAGGCCCTCAGGGGAATGTTCCTACTCCACAGTATCGCTCATCAGACTTGTCATGGGTATTAACCCTATATTAGTAGTAGATATGATATTTGGGATCAGATGATATCTCAAGCTATTCTGACTCCTCAACAGTTTTAGATGTATTGATCTATTGCATGTTAACTATGGCTCATCAGTTTACATTTAGAGGAATGTGACACTAATGTAATGCATGTGGATTTCCCTGAACCAAACATATTCATAACACATGGACGCAGTCAGAAAGGTCTAACAAAGCTTTATTTTTTACACAGACCACAATCAGCAGTGGTCAAGATTGTGCATTCACATAACCGTATAACAAAGCTTTATTTGATACACAGACCACAATCAGCAGTGGTCAAGATTGTGCATTCACATAACAGTATAACAAAGCTTTATTTGATACACAGACCACAATCAGCAGTGGTCAAGATTGTGCATTCACATAACAGTATAACAAAGCTTTATTTGATACACAGACCACAATCAGCAGTGGTCAAAACTGCATTAATATCATGGGTGTGGTGTGGGCGGGTCCTTGAAGAGCAAGAGGCTGGAAAAAAGGGGAAACCTACAGGGGTCAATCTAATAGTCTAGAATAAGCATGATGCATAGCACCTACCAGGGTCACATGCTGCAACCGGAACCAGAAATCTCTTCATTTAACTGAAGAAACCATTTATGTGCATAGCACATACAACTTGTAACTAGATCTGCTCAATTAAACAGATGATTCAAACTTTGGACTGTGTAATCCAATCCAGTTTCACACATACAGTGTGTTGAACAAACAAAGATCTGAAAGAAGTGTTCAAATCAAAAAATGCGGAGGAGGATCCAAAACAATTTAGAATCACGATGTATGTACAGTACAGTTCTAAATACTGTACCAATATACCAACTCACCTGATTCCCATCTGCAAGCTTTACTAACCATTAGCTAGGTCTGTGGATAATCAGAAATATGGGCAAATAGCCATTATTATGGAGAGGACACAAAGGTCAGCAGCCAGATTCACTGTTTCTTACATCAGACCCAAAGATCTGTTCTCAGACTGCTATTGAGGTCAGGATCACATGCGTCACTAGTGCATATATTAATGCTGGCTGTTATTAACATGCCATTGTGAGACTTTGCAAGTCCACCGCCATAGCGGTATTAGTCTACATTTAAGCTACCAACAATCATGTTGGAGATATGTGGCTATATGATAGCTTTAAGATTGTGGGAGCTACATGTTAAGGGGGCTGCCATTGAAGGCATGTCTACCTGAGAGGCACTGGGAAAACCCTCCACCTCATAATTCCTCCACAATGCTTGCAGATGTAGGAGATGCCTTCATGGACCTAAAATTAAAAAATTAAAAAAAAGACAAAACCTAAAAAATAAGGCCTGAAAACATCATAGGGCCTGCAGCATCTCTTCTCAACAGCACTCCTTAGTGACAATGTATTGGTCACACTACTAATTAACAGCCTCATTAAATTGCTATGTAACAAATTGAATAGGGCTCTATATAAGCACACAGCATCTTTTTGAAAGCAAGTTTTTAGTTAGGGAACTTCTATGCAAGAGCCAGGTCTTCACTAACTAAAAACTTCTGTAAAACCAATATGCTATGTGCTTATATAGAGCCCTATTCAATTGCCCAAATCACATTTTAATGAGGCCCTTTGTGTTGTGTTTAACCTGTGACCAATTGATGGTCACTGAGGAGTGCTGTTGAGAAGGCGAAAACATGTCTGCAGACCCTATGGGCGTCATTCAATTGCGATATGGCCGATTGAAAAGGGCTCTATATAAGCACAGAGCATATATTTATTTACAGACGTTTGTAGTTAGTGAAGACCTTGCTTTTGGAGAGAAGTTCACTAACTACAAACATCTGTAGAAAATATGCTCTGTGCTCAAATTGATCCCTTAGCAATCGGCCACATTGCAATTGAATGAGACCCTATGTCCTCCTCCGCTTGGGCCCAGGACCCACATCACCTGTGCCCATCCTCCGTCTCCCCTCTGGTGGTGATGGTGGGGGGGGGAGGGCGGGGGGGGGGCGGGCGGTGCCAGGCAGCGGTGGTCTGGGCGGTGGCTGACACATGGGAGGAGAGGAGGGGCCAGGCTGCTCTTGGCTGGGGGATTGTGAGATCCCCGTTGATGCTGGGCTGGGGACCATGGCATGTCTGAGCAGCCTGACCTGAAGGTGCTCCGATGTCATGTGGTGCCTCCTCACCTCCCTGGACAGCCTGGCCAGGCTGTGGGTCATCTGTGACCTTAGGGCAGAGATGCTGGCATCCATCCGGAGCTGGTTGGCCTCAATCCTCTGGCTGCTGGCCAGCAGCTCCTTCAGGACGGCCAGTGTCTCCACCTGCACAGCCTGGCTCTGCGGCGACGACACCGCTGGGTGGGCGTGGTGAGGTGATGCAGGGAGGTCCACAGCTGGAGCCGGTGGGGAGAATGTGCCCGGTGGTGACCAGGCCAGCACACTTTGTGGGGAAGGAGGTGCTGTCCCTTGGGGGGATGAGGGCCCCAGAGCAAGCCTTTCGAGGATGGGCATAGGCCCAGGGCTTGGGGCAGGTGACCCCGCAAGGTCAATGACCAGCCCATCCTCTGACTCCGAGCCCTCTGATCTCCTTTCCTCCTCCCCCTGTGCTGGAGGATCCTGGTACGGGGCTGATGGCCCCGCCTCCTCGCTATGGTCACAGGACCCAGAGCTCCTCCTGGATGCTGAGAGATAGAGAAGAAAGGTACATGTCATTAGTATGTTGATTAGCTCATTGATAGGTGTTCATTTCTAATTATCTGACATCTAGCCTTGAATATGGATGATTCTCCTCTTTGCTACTCTGATTAGCTATCTTATACTAGCTGTTATCTATTCTTAGGTTTCTGTTCTGGATGGTTCTCGGCTCACAACTCTATCTGTATTACGGCTGCTGTCTGTAACTGCGTAGGCTGAACGGGCACACCAATACATGGACTCTGTATTACAGGGGTGTCCAAACTCTTTCCCAGATTGGAAGATATCCTTTCTGTGCACTGGTGAGTCAATCAGGATGAATGAAGAAGCGATTGACTCACCTGTGCGCAGCAGGGTTATCAAATCCAGCCATGTGTGTGGCCCACCAGGACCGCGTTTGGACACACCTGCTCTATTGCTTGATTACTGTTGTGGTGACCATGAATGACAGTGATTTGTCAGCTTCATGAATTTAACGATGCATCCATCTATCCCTTGTTATTTCATGGAGCTGACATGTCATTGTCATGGCCATGTGTAGTGTGTGTGATGCACATGTGGTGGCATGTTGCTGTATGTCATATTCACCTGCCATGGAGGCTGGGTCCTGCTGCTCCACCGGGCCTGATGCTCCAGCTGCGTCGGAGGGTGCAAGCATGGCCCTTGCAATCCCTTCATGGGCAAGGTACTTGACCCTCCGCCCCTCGGCCTCCTGCACCATCTTCCTCCTCACCGCGGCCCTGATGTCGTCAAACCGGTGCTTAATGGACCGCAGACACCGTCCACGGCCCGCCACACCGTTGACCAGATCCACCACCTGCTGCCAAGCAGTAGCACGGGGCCCAGCCTTTACTTCCCTACCCCCCGAGGTGATGACGGGGCGGGCACGGATGGCCTCCAGGAGGACCCTGTTTTCCTCCCGGCTATAATTGTGGGCCCTGGACCTGCCGACAGCCTCTTGCTCTTCTGCCTGGGGATGAGGACCCTCTCCACTCTCCCTCCTCCTCCTCCTTCCTCCTCCTCCTCTCCTCTCCTCCCTCCCTCCTCTCCTCTCCTCTCTCCCTCCTCCTCCTCTCCTCTCCTCCCTCCTTCCTCTACTCTCCTCTCTCCCTCCTCCTCCTCTCCTCTCCTCCCTCCTTCCTCTACTCTCCTCTCTCCCTCCTCCTCCTCTCCTCTCCTCCCTCCTTCCTCTACTCTCCTCTCTCCCTCCTCTCCTCTCCTCCCTTCTCCCTCCTCCTCTCCTCTCCTCCCTCCTTCCTCTACTCTCCTCCCTTCTCCCTCCTCTCCTCTCCTCCCTCCTTCTCCTCCTCTCCTCCCTCCTTCTCCTCCTCTCCTCCCTCCTCCTCTCCTCCCTCCTTCCTCCTCCTTCCTCCTCCTCTCCTCCCTCCTCCACTACCTCCTCCTCCACTACCTCCTCCTCCACTACCTCCTCCTCCACTACCTCCCCCTCCTCCACTAGTACCTCCTCCTCACTCCTCCCTTCCTCTTCCCCACCTCCACGCCCCGGGACTCCCTGCCACTCCTCCACCCTCTGCTCCTCTCCCTCCATCACCACCTGAAAAGAAAGAGAAAGAAAGAAATGTTTTAGTGGGTTTGCCTGCTCCACGCTCGTCCCCCATTCTGATCGCCTATAACACTATTTCTGCTTGGATATCAATGTTGGAACTAACTGCAGTAATCAACCTTAAGTGGAAAGAGCCTGTGACAGCAGTGGGAGGGGTGTACAGCACCTCTCACTCTGGACCTGAGAGGCGCTGATGAAACACGCTAGATCAATACTTTCATAAACAATGTGGAAGGGTCAGTTACAGTTTGCATATATACAAGGCATGCGGCTATTTACTGTGTGCTTCTATCATGTGTGGGGAGTGGACCATGTCTGAGGCCACTAATATCCTATCTGCATTATATTCTGCACATATTCATGGGCATGGTACCTATCCTGAAGCCATCCTCTGTACCAGAGGTAGTAGGAACTACATGGTCCTGCTGTTCTAGGCTAAAAAAAAGTTATTGTCAAGCCCCATTGAAGAAGCAGTTTGGGACACCTATGTGTATTGCAAATATGTGTAGAAATCTCACTCAAACTCAATCTACAACTCAATCTCAAACTGAATCTCAAACTCAATCTCAAACTCAATCTCAAACTCAATCTCAAACTCAAACTCAATCTCAAACTCAATCTCAATCTCAATCTCAATCTCAAACTCAATCTCAAACTCAATCTCAAACTCAATCTCAAACTCAATCTCAAACTCAATCTCAAACTCAATCTCAATCTCAATCTCAATCTCAATCTCAAACTCAATCTCAAACTCAATCTCAATCTCAAACTCAATCTCAAACTCAATCTCAAACTCAATCTCAAACTCAATCTCAAACTCAATCTCAATCTCAATCTCAATCTCAAACTCAAACTCAATCTTAATCTCAAACTCAATCTCAATCTCAATCTCAATCTCAATCTCAAACTCAAACTCAATCTCAAACTCAATCTCAATCTCAAACTCAATCTCAAACTCAATCTCAAACTCAATCTCAAACTCAATCTCAAACTCAATCTCAAACTCAAACTCAATCTCAAACTCAATCTCAATCTCAATCTCAATCTCAAACTCAATCTCAAACTCAATCTCAAACTCAATCTCAAACTCAATCTCAAACTCAATCTCAATCTTAAACTCAATCTCAAACTCAATCTCAAACTCAATCTCAATCTCAAACTCAATCTCAAACTCAATCTCAATCTCAATCTCAATCTCAAACTCAATCTCAAACTCAATCTCAATCTCAAACTCAATCTCAAACTCAATCTCAAACTCAATCTCAATCTCAAACTCAATCTCAAACTCAATCTCAATCTCAATCTCAATCTCAATCTCAAACTCAATCTCAAACTCAATCTCAATCTCAAACTCAATCTCAAACTCAATCTCAAACTCAATCTCAAACTCAATCTCAAACTCAATCTCAATCTCAATCTCAAACTCAATCTCAATCTCAATCTCAAACTCAATCTCAATCTCAATCTCAAACTCAATCTCAAACTCAATCTCAATCTCAATCTCAAACTCAATCTCAATCTCAATCTCAAACTCAATCTCAAAATCAAACTCAAAATCAAACTCAAAATCAAACTCAATCACACTCAATCTCAAACTCATAATCAAACTCATAATCAAACTCATAATCAAACTCATAATCAAACTCATAATCAAACTCATAATCAATCTCTCTCTCTCTATATATATATATATATATATATATAGAGAGAGAGAGATAGAGAGAGATTTTGAGAGAGAGAGACAGATCTAATATTAAACAGAAAAATATAAATAACTTACCTCCCTCCACAAAACTCCTCTCCCCACAAAAACAAACTCGCCAAACCTATAGGCCAACAGCAAAAAAAACACAATTGTACTTCTCGCCAGTGCATTCAGTAAATATAGAAATTGGCAAAACATACAAATAAAAGACAGCTTGATAGGATGAAAAGCATGTACAATGCAACTTACCTCCCTCCAAACCCCTAAGGGCAGGATCAAAGATCCCAAATCCTCCAAACACCTATAAACAAGAAAAGAAATCAATTTTACTTCTCGCCAGTGTATTCAGTAAATATAGAAATTGGCAAAACATACAAATAAAAGACAGCTTGATAGGATGAAAAGCATGTACAATGCAACTTACCTCCCTCCAAACTCCTATGGGCCGGATCCAAACTCCCACACAACAAAAAATACTCCAAACACCTATAAAGAAGCAAAAAACACAATTGTACCTCTCACCAGTGTATTCAGTAAATATAGAAATTGGCAAAACATACAAATAAAAGACAACTTTATAGGATGAAAAGCATGTACAATGCAACTTACCTCCCTCCAAACTCCTATGGGCCGGATATAAACTCCCAAACTCTCCAAACTACCTCCAAACACCTATAAACAAGCCAAAAACACAATTGTACTTCTTTACATCGGCATCCGTAAATGTAGTAACGGATTCCCGTAAAAAGAACTTAAACCGCGACTTGATAATAAAGCAACTTACCTACTCTCAACCACCTAGCTCCTGGAACCGCGTGCTACTTCGTCCGAAATCACAACACAGTCGAGGCGTGGGTGCGTGTCATTCCTATTTATTCACTCCCACTGTCAATCAAATGCTCTATCCCGTAAGTGATTGGCTGTGCGACCTGTGGCGCGATGCGTGATTCCGCTATTGGATAGTTCGTGCCGGGCGCGGCTAGTCCGTCCCCCTTCCAGCTTGCGTCCGCGCCTAAACGTCACGGCCTTCCCACATTCGGAAGGCCGCGATTCACGCCTGGCTAGATTTAAGTTACGGCTGCATCCGTTGAAGTCCACACGATGCACTTACGGCATTGTAATGAAACAGGGCTGAAAGGGCCCTAAAAGTGTAAAGGAAGCAATAAAAGGCATTCGAATTACTGTAAAAACAATCCACAATGATCAAATATGTTAATAAAAGAGATTTTTGTGGTGTCATGTACATCCTCAAAATGGCAGCCAAATTAACCCTTTAGCACTCAGAAAGAATAGAATGTGTCCCCTAAACATATCAACATTATCTGATTTACATCTCTTTTATCACATCTAGATTTTTGAACACAAATATTGTATATATTTTCACGCCACATTACATAGATCATGGAGTATGGGCCCAAAATCAAATGTGGGCCAGAATATTAGGGGTTACTAATTAAAATGGCTCAACCAATCCATAATCAGGGAACTTCATAACATGATGAAGCTTAGATACACCAGTGAGCTTTTCCATTTGTGAAATCAACCCGGATAATCACAGCTGGGGTAATTAGCAAGCTATATAACCACACCATCATCCATGAATTAGCAAGTCTGAACCATCATGGATAGCAGCAACATGAGTACAGCGTATAGGTATGTGAGGAGAGCGCAGCGTCGTATGAATGGATATTTGTTTCGAATGTTGCAGAGTGGAAACCGGGATGTCAGGCGTGCGACTGTGGAGTGGCTGAGGCGTGACAGAGAGGGGCGGCTGGGAGTGAATGTGGGTGAGCGTGCTGATGCAATCCATGGTGGTCCGGAACCAAGCCAGGCAAGTGGCTCATCACAGGACATGCCTAGGGTCATGGTGGGGGGTCAGTTAGGGGAGAGAGCTCCAGTGGCACAGGGACAGGGGCATATGAGGGCACCTGCAGACAGGGAGGAGGACCTTGATGTGGGTGATCAGCTGATGGGGGTGCCAGATGAGAGACCCCTAGAGGGTGTGGCACATGAAGTGGGGGCTCCTGCACAGCCAGACCCACAGGGGGGTGAGCAGGCCCAGGAGCCGGCCAGGAGGCTTCGTGCACCCAGGGTGTACAGGGACAGAGTCACATTAGAGGGGTTAACTGATGTGGAAGTGTATGAGCGTTTTAGGCTAACCCGTGCCAGCCTGGAGGAGCTCTATGCGGTCCTGAGGGAGGACATGGAGCCTTCCTCACGGACCAATAGAGCCATCCCAGGCATGACACGGATGTTAGCCGCCATACACATCCTATCATCTGGTAGTTTTCAGAACACTGCTAGCAAAGTAGGAGGAATGTCTCAAGCAAGCCTTTCAAGGTGCCTGAGCACATTCCTCCATGCTATCGTTCCGAAAGCTGCCAGATACATCAGTTTTCCCCACACTGGGGAAGAGATCTTGAAGGTGAAAGCAGATTTCTTTCGAATGGGAGGTATCCCCAATGTGCTCGGTGCTATAGATTGTACACATGTAGCATTGATACCTCCTAGAGAGCAAGAAGCCATGTTCCGAAATCGCAAACACTATCATTCCATCAATGTACAGGCTGTTTGTGATGCAGGCATGCGCATACAAAATGTGGTTTCCGGCTTCCCGGGAAGTACTCATGATGCCCATATCCTGCGTGAGTCATCCACCCCTCTTTATTTTGAGTCTGGAGAAGCTCCACCTGGGTGGCTACTGGGTGAGTACCCATAAAGGATCCCCTAAAATATACATAATGTTCCACTGTAATGTTATTCCATTGTTGCGCCATAAAGAAGGTGTGCCGACTGAGCCATTGCATCGTAGCTTGTTGCTGTGCCTAACCCGATGTGACGTGGTCATAGGAGTATGAAGTTCCAAGCCAGAGATCCCTAAACTAACGTCACATTAATCATTGCGTATATTTACAGATGCTTTAACGAGCAGCACAAACTCCCATTCATATCTACATCTCCCATTTTTGTTTCCTTCAGGTGATGCAGGATATAGGTGTTTGCCGTGGTTGTTGACCCCTGTGAACAATCCACGCACAGAGGGGGAGGAGAGGTACAATGCGGCCCATGCCAGAACCCGGAATGTAATAGAGCGCACCTTTGGACTCCTGAAGATGCGCTTCAGATGTTTACATTCCACTGGCGGGGCGCTACAGTATACACCAGGGAAGGTTTGTCACATCATCATGGCCTGCTGTATTCTGCACAATATAGCAGTACAGGCAAACTGTCTGGGGAACATTGATGATGCTCCGCTTGAACCGGCGGAGCGTCCCAGTACCTCCCGATGGTGGGGATAACGTTCAGGGGTCACAACTACGTGCCCACGTCATTCGTGAGTACTTCCCATGTAAGTCTGAAACTAATTACAACCAACTCAAATGTACATGGCTTATGGTTACTAATACATCTCTTTTCTCCTTCCCCATTGTCTTCCAGAATATCCAACAGTCCACAGTAGAGGATAGCTTTGTGATGTAACATATGTCTCGTGACGCATTATTCATACTGGATCAAATACAGCCTGCTCTGATATCCGTTACTGGTAAGTATGCACACATTCCCATACACATCATATATATTGATATCTGCCAACCTCAAGAAGCTAAGCTAAAGGATGGTCTGATGTATTCCACAATGTCAATGGATATAGGCCTCACAATCGTATTTGGAAACATCTGCCCAGAACAGTAATGTTCACATTGTCTGATCATGCTATTCCACATCCCATGGAGGTCAATGCAATTCCTAGCAATCTGGATATATGAACATAACAGCATACTGTAAACCATAAGAAATGTACCTCATGTGATGCAAAGAGGGGATGTCCCCCTGTTCTTTGTCAGCGAATGCTGGTTAAAAGCATTCTCAGTCAGATAACAGGAATAGTCTCAAGGATGTGTTAACTAGGAATCATTGTGCAATATATCATATGGATTGTGTGACTCATCTCATCATATTGCCATTACAGAACTGTTGCCGTGTGTCAACACATTGTTTACCCACACAGACATGGGAAACAACCTTGCCAGCAACAGAACATCAGCTACATCAATGGCGTCTACATTGTAAGTGAGTATTTGCGGGAAACATGTGCATGTATGCATGAGAGGAAATGACTAATAACTCCATTAATGTAGGCCTAACTTTCTTTTTCCCCAAGACATCCCCTATGTATTGCTGAAGCGGTCCGAAATGTTTATCGGACCATGCAGACGTGTCCTGGGGGAACAGATCTCTTCGTTGAATACTCCACTTGATCTATCCAAGGTAGAGAACCACATGTAGATGTCCGAACATGTATCAATGTGTGATAGTTGTGATCTTCCCTTTCTATTACAGGATGCACTGGTGTCTCTCTCTCTCTCTCTCTCTCTCTCTCTCTCCACCCCTGTTTACCCTTAATGTATTGAGTCACTCAAGTCTTCTGCTAACTATCCCAATTAACCCTTTCCACTATGTTTTCTCTTGTCTTCTTCCTCACATCCCCTGCCTTTTCCTCAGACTCTTCTTTACTTCTCCCCTTTTTGTCTGCATCATTTTCATTTCAACTCTCATGCCCACCTCTCTCCTTTTATTCGCCCATCACCTAATCCTACTCAAGCTGTGGTTAAACTATGTGTCTCCTGACTGTCCCATCTGCAGATTACATTATCTGTCCACATGGGGCAGATACCTTATTACAAAATAGTGCATCGCACTTTACATCTGATCCCTTTCCTCTCCGACTAATGCATATCTTTCTACTTGACACAACCTCCTTCCTATGTATCTCTCACTTACTTATTAACCTTGCTATTCCTTATCTACTCTTCCCCATGTCCATTACCTTTAACTTGGAAGTGGTGATTTTCTAATCTTGTGTGGGCCTTTGTGAACAAATCATTTATCAACAGACTTTACGCTCCAAACAGGGCCCTCCATTTTCTTGCGTTGTCAATATTACATACTGTATATTTTTGTGTTCTTCTCCCCAGTACAGCGTTACGGAATATGTTTGCACAATACAAATAAATGAGAATTCGACTAATCCTAATATTCCCACATCAGGACAAATTAGTCTGGGCCATCATTATCATCGTACAGATGGTTAGCTTGTACGAGATCCCAATGCCTAACGTGTGCCGACATACCTACATCTGTTGGTGGCTGCTCATATGGCATATGTAAGGTTTCCACTAATATATTATTTGTGTGTTTGTATTCCAGATCCCGGTCAGAACAAGGCATGACGATAAACAAAGGCATGACGATAAACATCCTGACATTCCGTGGCCATGTCAATGTCCTCATGTATGTGCATGTGTCCGTTTCATTGCTTTGTTGGATCCAGTTTGATATCTGATGACCTTGACTGAATAGCCGATATGTGTCACGAGACAATTTCATTATACAATGCAGATGTGATGTGACATCTGTCAGCTGATGTTCCTGGTATATCCACAGCATGTGTATGCTCATATAGTCTATCTCGATTCACCGGTACCTATTGCTTTAGACATTCTATCCTCTCCTCTACTTGGACTGTTGTGAAGCCTGCAGCACCAACCCTTCAAGATCTTTTCTTCAGTGCTGATGTGACCCTCCCTGTGCATATGGGGAAGAGTAAATCCAGGCTTGGGACTTAACAGTTAAGGAGGTTACGTTAATCTTCAGTTATGCATATTCAACAACAGTGAGTATAGATGCTCAATCAGAGAACAAACTATCACTGATATTGCCTTGTTTGTTGTGAGTTCTCTGCAATAAGTAACATCTGACTGATATGGTCCTGGTCAGGTCACCATCTTTTTGACCAAGGTTATCTATGTGCTGCTTATTGTTGCGTGAGAACTGACGTTATGGGCTCATAGCATTCACTGATTGAGCACTTATACTTCTGATGTGGCATCAGAGTGTCCGTTTAACACCCAAGCATACATTTTGCTCTCCCCATATGTATATCACCTTATTCTGGATTATTATGGTGTTTCCTTATTGACTGTTATATATATGTCGGAACAATAATGAGATCTATTATATTGCCTAATGTTGGTTGATATACTGTACATCCCCTGATCATCCATATCCATGTAATTTTCCATGCCTGCATTCTGCTCTCATATCCCTATTTCCCTGTGTTACTTGGATTTTGTATCCTACCCCCCTCCACCATGATCCTTTGCATACCTGTGTTGATTAGTCAACCTGTGGCTTTGTGGCAAGCTTGCCTTGTTAATTTCGTTAAATATTTAAAATGATTTATCTGCGATGTTGTTTGTGTCTGCCTCGTCAATGTTGATACCATAGCATTTCCGGAACATCAATAAAAGGACCTTCAGACTCCACATCTGTGCTCTGCACCATCAGTTAGGGGTGTCAATAGAATTCTCACAGTGTGTTTGCATTACTGATTTCAAACATAAGGGAAGGTTGGTATTAACAATCTATCTGACGCAGAAACAGACAAATGAGACAGGTTTCTGTAAGTGGCTCACATCCTAATAGTGAACATACAGGGCCTCATTCAATTGCGATTTTGCCAATTGAATGGGGCTCAAAATAAGCACAGAACATATATTGTGTCAAACAGATTTTAGTTAGTGAAAACCTTGATTTGGTAGAGATGTTTACTAACTCAACCATTTTTCAGAGAATATATGTTATGTGCTTATTTCAAGCCCTATTCAATTGGCCAAATTGCAATTAAATGAGGGCCACAGTATCTAACATAAGTGAGTACACCCGTCACATTGTTGTTAACATTTTAGTACATCCTTTCATGTGACAACACTGAAGAAATGACACTCTGCTACAATGTAAAGTAATTTTTCGGACCCATCAATAACTCAATACCCAGCCATTAATGTGTAAACCATTGTCACCAAAAGTGAGTACACCCTTAATTTGAAATGTCAAAATTGACATGAAATGTCAATTATGTGTGGCCACCATTATTTGCCAGAACTGCATTAACCCTCATGGCCAGGGAGTTCACCCGAGCTTCCCAGGTTGCCACTGGAGTCCTCTTCCACTCCTTAATGATACATCAGAGCTGGTTGATGCTAGAGACCTTGCACTCCCCCACCGTCAGTTTGAGGATGCCCCACAGATGCTCAATATGGTTTTGGTCTGTCGACAAGCTTGGCCAGTCCATCACCTTTACCTTCTTTAGCAAGGCAGTGTCGTCTTAGCGGTGTGTTTAGGGTCGTTATGTTATGTTGCCCTGCAGCCCAGTCTCCCAAGGGAGGGGATCATGTTCTGCTTCAGTATGTCACAGTACATGTTTTCATTCATGGTTCCCTCAATGGACTGTAGCTCCCCAGTGCCAGAGATAAATGGATAAGTCACAACGAACACAAAAACATTGATATGAGATGAACCCATCATTTTGAACCAAAACAGTGATGCAGAGAGAGGGGAGGCAGCATCTGACATAATTAGGTAAATGCATATAGTGGGAAGCCACACAACATATTAGCAAAAACATCTATACACATGCATATATGTTTGGTCTGGGCCTGCATGCATGCTGCCAGCACTGAGGAGCTACAGTTCTTTGAGGGAACCCATGAATGCCAACATGTACTGTGACAAACTGAGAAAGAGCATGATCCCTCAGATAGGAGAACAGGCCGCAGGGCAGTATTACAACATGCTAACGACAACAAACACACCTCCAAGCCGACCACTGCCTGGCTAAAGAAGCTGAAGGTCAATAGTTGATGAACTGGCCAAGTAGGTCATCAGACCTAAACCCTATTGAGCATCTGTGGGGAACTCCTCAAATGGAAGATGTGGAGTGTAACGGAACCCATCACTGTTTTACCCTGTTTTATGGTTATGGTTAAAATATGATCATACTGTTATACTGTATGTATGTTGGTTTCTGCTCGGCAAAATCTTAGCCCAGACTATTGCAGACCTTGGCATAATAGATAATCCTAGTACAGAGACTCATCATAGGATAAGGAAGTCTATTGTATAAAGTGTTTTCATTATCAGACATAACAAAGAAGGATGATCTAAGCAATGTCTGATTGTATCAAAGTAGCCAGGTAGTCTCCGGGAGGTGTGACCCACCTGTTGTCCCTCAATGTGTATTGTGTGGCCAACTATGGGGGATGTGTGTATTGCCTGTGGGAAGAGATGTGTATATATATATTTCTGGGCAACAAAATAAAGTCCGTATTCATTTGACTCCCAATTGAGTGTGGGCAAATATTGCAGGTTGGGAATGGTGAGACTGTAGTGCTTCTTGGATATTGTACCGTATACCAGCGGAGATATTGGACTGCGTGTTCCAACTCCATTACAGGGAGTGCAAGGTCTCTAACATCCACCAGCTCCATGATATCATCATGAAGGAGTGTAAGAGGACTCCAGTGGCAACCTGTGAAACTCTGGGGAACTCCATCCCCATGAGGGTTAAGTCAGTGCAGGAAAATAATGGTGGCCACACAAAATAATCGCCAATTTCACTTAGGGGTGGACTCACTTTTGATATTTCCCCTGAATTAATCTATCCATGTGTCATGAACATGAATATCATGCATCACCGTTACTGTAATCAAACTCATGAATATTACCTCCACCCTCAGCTGCACAAGTGGCTGTTACCCCAACCCTACATTAACACAGGGCTGGTATATTGAAGGAAGATGTATGTACTAATCCAATAACGTTGGTGTGTAGCATTCATGTGGTGTTTACCAATCATGGTACAGTACAAACGAAACAAACAATGATAATGTGAGCAATACATAATGTTTAATCTTATGTTGCTTTCACAAATATTTACAACCAAAAAAACGTGAGGCAGAAATCCATGGACATCAATAAAATGGAACCTAAAGAGATAAGAACAAGACATCAATTAGAACAATATACGCATTGACTGCAACACCTCAACGTCAATAGATCTGGGACATCAATTGCTTCTATATGCAACATGAACATGTTCTCACCTATTTCCGCTTTCGCTTGGGTTTTTCCTGGCTCTCCTGGCCTTTGGAAGATGGTCCTCTAGGCCGGCCCCGACCTCTTCGGGTGTTTGGAGGCTCTTCCGGCCTGGATGCTGGGGACAGGGTGTGGGATGTTGACGGAGGCGAGTTTGAAGGAGTAGCCCGGTCTTGGTGCTGGCCTTCTCGGGCCATTTCAGGCCTTCGGGCGTACTCCTCCATTAACTGATTATGACGCCTCGCCTCCTGGAACATCCGCTGATTTTGCAGTGTCATTTGAGCCAAGACTTGGTCATTATGGCGTCTCCTCTCCTGTAAGTTCCGGGCATTGTTGCGTCTCCTCTCCTGTAAGTTCCGGGCATTGTTGTGTCTCCTCTCCTGGAAGTTCCGGGCGTTATTGCTTCTCCTCTCCTCGAGCTGCCTGGCATCATGGCGTCTCATCTCCAGCATGAACTGTTGATTTTGCTCACGCTCATGCTGGAGATGAGCCAGGAAATCCGGGCACTGGGCCGCTGACAGCGCAGGACTAACTGCCAGCAACCCAGACCACTGTGTCCTCTGGGTGGAGGCACTGCTTACTGGTGTGTCCTGCCTGGGAGACGCCTGCTGGGCCTGCGGGGCCGGAGTGGCTGGCTGGGCCTGCGGGGCCTGTTGGTCTTGAGTGGCCACAGCGGCTGTCTGGGCCTGCGGGGCCTGTTGGTCTTGAGTGGCCACAGCGGCTGTCTGGGCCTGCGGGGCCTGTTGGTCTTGAGTGGCCACAGCGGCTGTCTGGGCCTGCGGGGCCTGTTGGTCTTGAGTGGCCACAGCGGCTGTCTGGGCCTGCGGGGCCTGTTGGTCTTGAGTGGCCACAGCGGCTGTCTGGGCCTGTGGGGCCTGTTGGTCTTGAGTGGCCACAGCGGCTGTCTGGGCCTGCGGGGCCTGTTGGTCTTGAGTGGCCACAGCGGCTGTCTGGGCCTGCGGGGCCTGTTGGTCTTGAGTGGCCGCAGCGGCTGTCTGGGCCTGCGGGGCCTGTTGGTCTTGAGTGGCCACAGCGGCTGTCTGGGCCTGCGGGGCCTGTTGGGCCGGAGTGGCCACAGTGGCCTGCTGGTCCTGCGGGGGCCACATGCCCTGCCAGGGGCCCATGCTCCAGGGCAGCATTGTTTGTGAAGCCATATTGGGGGCACAACCGGAATGGGACCACATTGGGTGGCCCCACATTTGGCCAGCCAACATTGTCTGGGAGCCAGGCGGTGCCATTATCCTGGCTGGAGGCAATTGCTGGCACCTTGTGGATGGCCCAGGTGGACTTTGATAGGAGGGCCCTGCTACGGGGGAAGTTGACGCAGGTGGTCCTGCATCTTCAGAAGGTGCAGGAACCTGCGGAGGCAGGGGACGCCTGGATGGTACTGAAATGAGACAAGATTTTGATTTGAGTATTGTTGTTTCCATATCTCTGAGATCAGAGTGACTTGTAATTGGCTGTGAATGTTTGACGCCAATCAAAATTGATTTGCATCATTAGTATTGTGGATCCTGGCTGGGATCTTTCCTGTTATGTGACACCGACTACTGGCAGCAGCAGTTGGACCAAGGGGCTGATAGATGGCGCTGCCACTGTTATATACATCATTTTCAACTTACACAGAAGCCCAAAAGCACTAGCCCTCACACTTATCCGAACCCCTTACCTTAACAACACCATAACCCACTAAATCTGCATGATTATATAATCTCCAGGAAAATGCTGTGACATGTAGAGGCTGCTCACTGCTGCTACCAGCAGTCACGGTCAGATAACAGGAAAGGGCCCATGGCTATATGTAATGCTGGTGCGGTGTGCCAACTGCAGTTAATTAGAACACGTGCTCATCTGAATCTGTTGGCCAGTGTGTGAGACAGACCAATCTGTGACCAATCCTCAGCAATGTGAGTTAACATGTTAATGTAACATGGTCCAGATTATGCTGTTACACAACACAAACTTACAGTCCATCAGAGTCTGTATCCGCATATGCTGCAGTGTGCACATCCATACATGTACTCTCATGGTGATGTACCAGCTAGACCGGACCTATCCTGTTGTATGTGCGCATATGTGCGCATCTCTGGAAGTGCCCCACCAACGACTCTAGCTACGCCAGCCCAGCAGGCCAGGTAAGTGGTTATGGGTTTCAGGTTCTGGCTACAGTTAGGGGGGATGGGTTAGAGTTAGAAAGTGGTGTTTAGGGGGTTAGGGTTAGAGGGTTACGGGCTTTGGGTGTACCAACTATTTTTGACAGCTACATGGGGACGCAAGCGCAGCCGCATCCCTAGAGTCGGCGGCGGCACTCTTCCAGCACATACTGAAATACCCACATAAAACAGGATACATCCGTTATACCTAGTTTCAAAATGTACATGAATTCTAAGCAGTAGGAGGGTTAAGCCAAACAGCTATGGATGGGCCAGTTTAACATGGAGTAGAGTGTGACAGGGGAACTCATGACAATAAAAAATCAATTGCAATAGAGTTGTCATGTATGCTTTATATGCACTGGGAACCAACAGCAAACATAACAGTAACATCAATAGATTTGCAAAACGGTATCATAATCAGTTGTGGGAGGAGGTATTGGACATATATTTCATTGATAACAATTCTGACAAGTAGATTTCTTTACACTGGATTTACATGATTTTCGCAGCCTCATATATCTGTAGTCACAACCAGATATCTTACAGTGCAATTCAACGTCAGTTATCTATCTGTGTGGGGTACATGTGCGTACATATGAGGGTGTTAAGGTGTACATGGTACTCACATTGCAGGGTTTCAGGCCGACCGGAGTCCACCAGGCTAGGGAGGCCCACGACTGACGCTGGCCGGATCATGTCGCGGACTGTGGCCTCCCAACCGGGGTATGTGAAGGTTTGTGGCGGCCCACCACCGGTTCCATGTGCTGCTTTGGCCTCATCGGCCATCTTCTTTTTTACATCGATGCGGCAGTCTTGGAACCGGTGCTGGACAGACTGCCAGGTACGATTCGCATACCCCAGCGAGGAGACCTCAGCCGCAATCTCCTTCCAGGCATCTGTCCTCTGCCTGGGCCTCACTTCACTCCCACCGGTTAGGATGGAGTGTCGGGCTTGCACTCCTCTAACCAGTGTTTCGATCTCCTGGCTGGTAAAGTTTGCTGCCCTTTTACGTGCAGCAGCAGCTTGCTGGCCAGCCTGTGGCTGGGGGCCCTGCTCTCCCTGACCTCTCCCTTCACTGCCTTCTCCCTCCATC
Source organism: Discoglossus pictus (assembly GCA_027410445.1). Taxonomy (NCBI): domain Eukaryota; kingdom Metazoa; phylum Chordata; class Amphibia; order Anura; family Alytidae; genus Discoglossus; species Discoglossus pictus. Next base: position 79,665,002 of record CM050169.1, read on the forward strand.
TCTCCTCCTCTATCTCTCTTGCTCTCACAAAACCTCCAACTCCAAGACCTGTGTGTCCACTTGCACAGCATACAACACAGTCACAGATTACAGAATTTCACTCCCTTTTTAAACTATTTGTGCCCTTGATTGTCATCTTCCTATTGGTTAATTGATTTCAGGTTTGATTTTAGGATTACGGGCTTGAGACTTGGCCGTAGCTTCTTAGTGAAGCACGTACGGGTTTGGCGGGATGAGTGCCCTCCAAGCCCGTAGCTCGTTATTCAAACCCGTGCGGGCTTGCATGATAGATGAAGTTAAATATCTTTATTTGCACATTTGAGAGTAGGGGAATGTTGAGCTATTAATTCTGAAACCAAACATCACTTTCACTTTTAATAAAAGTACAGGATGGCTTTTCTATGCTACGACTTGTAAGTTAGCCCTTTACGACCCGTAGGTCTATTTTACCCATTTACGGACTTGACGGAGGCTAATCCCGCAGCCTTTGCGGGTCTGAGGTGCTCCAAGCCCTCGGGACTTTGTCCACGGATATTTGACAAGAATTTGAAAATACAAAAATTGCAGATTTGAGTATAGGGGAATGTTGTGCTATTTTTGCTAACACCTACAATCACTTTATTGTCTCATCAGAGTGCAGGATGGCTTTATTTGGGCTTTATTATGTGCTTAATTGGTGCTAGCGGGACCTGTTTGCTGCAAGTAAGCTGCGGCTCGCTTTTAGCCTTGCAGAGAGGTTTCCCGTAGCAATTGAATAGCAACCGGGGCTTTCTTACGGCCGATTTCCTTGCGGCCGTTTTAGATCAAAGGCTTTCCTCCGGCGCGAGCGGCCGCAAGGCGCCGGCCGCAAGCCTGCCGGAGCCCCCGGCCGTAAGGGAATAGAATAGCCGAATAGCTTGCGGCCGGTCCTTGCGGCCCCGCAACGGCTGCGGCCGCTAATAGAATGAGGCCCTTTGTAACTATATAACTATGTAACTATGTATTTTCTAAGGTAACGATAAAATAAGCCACATTGACCACTACTAAGAGAATTAAAGGGATTTACTGAACAATCTAAAATTCGAGAATATCCACACATCCAGCAATGTGGATGTGTGATTTTGACATAATCCAGTCAAAATCCAAAATTAATTTTTACAATTCTATCAAAAATTATATGAAGCTGGAAAGATAACAACTATAAAAAAAAATAACACAAAAACAATTAAACTATATCAACTTTCTAATAACCACAGAGGTCATATAAATAACAAAAGAACATTTAAAATTGGGCAAACCACCAGGGTCAGATGGTATAACAAATGTCTATTGTAAGAAATGAATTTATAGTACATTATTGAGTACAATAATAATAGTGTCAGCATTGCCTAGTCAGATGCTTAAGGCTGGGATAGCAATAATACCAAAAGCAAAAAGAGATTTATAAAATGTCAAAAAATATAGTTTAACTTCATTAATGAATATAGACAAAATGTTAACTAATATAATTGCTGGTAGAGTCAATAGGATTTTTTCATCGTTAATTCATTCGGACCAGGCATGTTTAATAAGAGGGAGACAACACCTGATAAAAAAAAAGATAAATATTAAGTTTGATACATTATTCACTGGATATAAAGAAAGTGTTCTGTTTCCTTGAATGGAATTACCTCTTTGAGACATTAAAATATGCCGCTATAAATTGATCATTTTTAGAAAGGCGCATGTCAGGGTTGTCTACTTTCTCCTGTATTATTTGGTATTGCTATCGAACCCCGTGCAGCCACTATCAGAGAAAACAGAAATATCTATGGGATAAACGTGGGCAAATGAGAGTTTATGGTTAGCCTCTTTACAGATGGTTTTATTTTGAGAATCATATCTATTTTGTTCATTAGAAAAAAATCACTCATATATCAGGGTTAAAAATAAATACTTGTATATCAGTTACATTAAATTTAATGATTTCTGCCAAAAATGTTAAGTTTGCTTGGCAGAACTTAGAATATTAGGGGTACAAATTACAGCACAAATAAAATATTTATATTGTATTATTGCATTAATATAGACTTAATATACCAGAGGGTCATATTCATGCACATCCTTCAATGTTGTTTACATAATACAATCCACTGTATGTGAAAATGGATCTTACATTTGGGAAACTAGTAAAAAAAATGCATCTAAGGATGAATCTACATAGACATTCTATCATAAAGTGCAATACAAGTATAATAAAAGCAGTTATTGTACCCCAGTTGGACCAAATTTTACCAAGAATAATCACTTAATACAAGATCCCAAGATGGGAATTTTAAAAACATCCAGTAAAGAAAAACATTTGAAACGATTAACACTAAAGATACTGGACATGACATGGACTAGTTTTCTAGCACATTATCAACATTTCTTGAGATCTATCACATTCTTTCTCATGTTTATTGTTGTTTCTCAACTCTTTAATATGTGGAGATATATATGGCCCAAAATAATAACACTGTCTTTCCTCTTATCTCAAACCTTATGTATACACTTGTACTGTATACGTGATCGATCAGTAAATAATTTATGATGTTTGCATTCTGTCCCACTCATAATTTATGCTCTGTTTTAAAATAGTCTTACTTACCTTAATCAATATTATTTCTGACTTGATAAAGAGAGGTTCAACTCTTGTAAGATTGTCATTCTAACAAAAACGTTTGTCCAAAAATAAAGTATCACAAACTCAAATAAATGATATGTTTTTATTTTGCTTTTTACCAATAATAATATGTTAAAAGAGCATGAAGCACTTACAATCTGAATTGTTTTGCATTTATATGGAGGCATAAATTCCAAAGCGCCAATAAAAATAAAATGTATACAAACAGAAACAAATGAGGTTTCTCAATGCCAAGCTTTACTATTTATTGCAATTCAGCACAGTTTAAACAAATTATGGCATGGAATTTAATAACAGATTTACCACAATGGATGGATTTGGAACATTCATTAGTTTCAAAAGGGGAAATAAAATACATAGGTCTCCATTAAATTGCAAATTTCAAGCCTGCAGACTTACAGTCTGTATGAAGTAAACTGCGGGCTTGAAATTTGCAACAGTTACAAAGCGATTCAATTGATCAAGCAAGCAGCTACCTAGCTGAAAGCCTGAACCATAAACCATGCACCCATAAGTAGCATTTCAGAGCATGATGATGATCAATTAAGCAAGGCCGTAGCTACCTATTTAAAAAAAGTCAATAGTAAATGAGGCCGTCATCATGACATCAGTAAAACATGGAGGTTAAACATCAATCAATTATTGTTTAGAAGTCCGATGTGTGATCAGACTCTCAATCCGGCAATATACAAAAAAAAAAAAAAATGAATGAAAGAAATGTTATAGTCCATGTGGGTGGCCTGATATGTATTAACTTCTTGATTACCGAGATTAATGTAACACAGAAATTTACTTTTATTGCAGATTTGCGAGCTTGAGAATGTTGTGCAATTAATTCTAATGTCTTTCATTTCAACTTTTCATTCGATTTTTTATTTGCATCTACAGTGCAATTATCAGGTGTTTAACCCCCTTGCGAGTCCTATCTGGTACCTGTAGAATTTTCTTCAACATTTGCCATTTACGTGTGTGAAAACAATTGTGGGCTTGAGGAATTGAAGCTTAGATGAGTTGGAGTTACGGTTTTGACAACCACAGGGATTTTCAGCCTGTAACCCGCAAATTGTTTGTGAGTAGCTAAAAGACTATTTTTTATAAATCTAAATTTATAAATTAAATATCAAATTAGTTTACCGACTACATTATGGGCTCCAGTAACTAACAATTGCAACAATTGAATAGGTGCCACAATTTGGCTATCTTACAAAAAAAATAAGAAATTGTAGTATTAGACCATTTACATCTTCCCCAAAATGTCTAATAGATTGAAATATGAATTCAAACAATCAACATTAAAATCACCTCATATATAACCCATATTTTCAGGTAGGGCAAAACTCTCAAAACCTCAAATATTGAACTAAACTTTGCTTAACAAGAGTAATGCATTTTAATTATAAATGGAAAAGTGATTTCATTTAAAAACTTAAAAGAAATACTCAGAATTAATATAGATGTTTTTATTCATATCTACAAATTAGGCACTTCATTAACTCACTGCCAAAACAGGAGATAGTGAGAACAAAGAAGAAATACTTAGAAAATCCAAATGTAAAGGGAGGAATAAATATGATAAATATATTTAGAAATAAACTAGATGAAAACTCATTCAATAAACTAAAAAGAAGATGGGACATTATCTGAAAATATTAATATAGATAATAGAGAATGGTGTAAAAGTCTAGATTTTCAAAATAATAGTTGTAGAATGAAAGTTGCATATAGAATAACAAACAATACTTACATTTTTATTAATGGGAATGTTCCATAGAAAACTCTAATTGCAAATTAAAAAATATTAGCAACAATATTCAGTATTATAAAATTAGATATTGCAACTAGATGGAAACATAAGGACTCTGCTGGTGCATTATCATACAGAAAATAGATGAAGAGGCCTACTTAGAAAGACTAACATGCTCATTAGACAACACGTTATTTCATTATGACATGAAATTGGCCTCTTGAATCAATAGTTGTATGGTAACAAATAAATGATAGCTTTGGAAAAATTAAGAAGATATTAGTATATGTGGCAAATTAAAATGTTATTTTATGTTCACTTGTTTTGCAGAAGAATAAAAAAGAATTGAAGGATATAGACATTATATATTGTATACCAAAGGTTCCCTTAATAGTAGCATCCTAGAGACAAACTTCATAAATGGAGACTTACCCCAGATCCTGACTGCTTTCGGGAATGTGGGGAAGTAGGCTCTTTCTTCCACATTTGGTAATCATGTTCACAGGCTATTTGCCTATGGCAAGAAGTTTATACAATGGCCACAGATATATTTGATATTCAGATTACCACAAATCCCGAGGCTAGCCTTCTGGGCCACCAAAATATTTCTCTTACTACTTCCCAAAATAAACTATTTCAATTCATAATGTTAGCTACAAAAAGCCATATTGCTCTTCAATGGAAATTAACCTCTCTTTATATCCAAGCAGTTATAAACAAAATAAACTATATCCTAATTAATTAAATACTCTCCCACAATCTAGAGGACTATCCACCTAATTTCTATAATACTTGGAACCAAATGGCTAGACTATCTTTAAAGCATAACATTCATTTAGTGAGAGATTCTCATAGACCCTTACATGCCCTGTAAAGGATCTACTGCCAGGTTGGTTGGTCTGGACAATTATTGAAAATGTAGATAAGTAGCAAGATTTTTTCTATTGACAAACCACAATCTCTATAATGCACTGACATGTACATACAGTATATGTTTGCTATCTACCTCAATTTGTATGATTAATCTTGTTTTTTTTTATTTTGCCTTCACTTAATAAAACTGATTGAGAGAAAAATTGTATATTGTAAACCTTGAATAATATATGTTTGTTTGTATGGCATTGTACTGACAACAAAATTAGCTTAAAGAACATACAAACAGATTCTCCCTTGCCCTTCTCTTCTCTAGTCATGGCCGTGTTTTGACACTTATTGATGAACGCCATCAGATAGGACGCTTCAATTTGTTTTCTTTCCAATTTTTACTATACTTATTGCCAGTAATACATATTCCAATAATTTTAGGCACTATCCTCATAACCCGTGCCTACTCAGAAAATGTGCCTTTACTGCCTCTAGCAGTTTCTGATTGGAGCCACACCCATCCCTCTGATTGTGTCTTTTATAGCCGAAGACTGCTCCAGAGTTAACTCTCTCTTGTGGCTGCAACTAACTTTTCAACAGACTGTCTAGGCCTATTCACATCTGCAGCCTCATTCTGATGTAAGAGAGATATTATCACCTGCAGTACTGGATTGGGCAAAAACCTCTATCCAGTCTCAGGCTCACCCTCTCAGGCTCACCCACCTATCCTCTAAGACTCTCCCACGTCTCTGTATGACTTTGTTACAGTATGTAAAATCAATAAGTGGCAAACTCCTTAGATTATCAGCAGTGGTAGAGCTCAAGTGAAAGAGAAAACAGCTAAATCAATGAAAAGGTTAAACAATGTCTAAATAGTAACAAGAGAAAACCAAGAAGAAGGATTAAGATAATAGTTTTGTACAATTAATATCACAATACACAGTTGGAAAGGAAGAATCACTGTTGATGGAAACTTCAATAAATGTTAATAAATGTCAGTATCCATGTACTTACAGAAGATTAAATTATAATGGTATTATTGAATATAAAATAAAACGTATATGTGTATTAAAGGAGCTTTGAGCTTTGTTTGTAGCATCATTAGCTGAATATTTTATCCATTGATAATGTAGTACCATTTTACAAAAGAATAGTAAGTAGACTCCAGCAATTACTGTTTAGCAAAATTGCCATCAGTTGTCTGTAAATGAATGGAATCACTTTTGAAAAAAAAAAATGCTGAACATCTCAAACCAAGTAACTGCACAATGATAATATAATGTTAATCTAACTGATTAATCAACTATGTATATAACTGAAATTTGAGATTTAGGTGGAGCAGTAATTGTGTGGGGATCAGTGTTGTTTATGTAAAATGATAGAGGAATTGTGTTAGTAAATGTATACTATCTGAAACTTCATTGCATTTAGTCTCATTTAGATTGATAGTTTGAAAGTTTTCAATCTTGTATAGTGCTTTGGGGAAATCCCTATGTAGTTTGATTTAAAGCTCAAAGACAGGGCACGCCATTCTTTTGCAATGCATTAAAATTGTTTTTGCTACTGAATAAGTTGGGGCATTATAAATAAAGGATAATGATAATACTTTCAGTATATACACTTTTTTTTCTTGTAGTTAAAGTGATATAGAAACTTTAATCATATGTAGATAAAATGATAAGCTAATGTAAAGAAAAACATGAGATAGTATTTGAGGCATTGCATGCTCTTCAGGTACAATATAGTTTAAAAGTTTAAATGACAACATAGGAATCATATTCATATTTTTTGGGACATTTTCATATTACAAATATTATCTCCTTAACTTTCATGGTTACCACAGAGTTGGAATCTAGAGAGGGGCCACCAAACAAGAATAAAGATACGTCATAAGCAATAAGCAGAACAAGGAAACAGTCCAAATGGTGGAGACAGGCAGTAGAGAGGATGTCAAGTAAAGAAGCCATGGCACAGGATGCCAGAGATCAGATAAGTCCCTAGGCATTAATTGTCATGCGTGGAGCATCACAGTGAATGAGAAACAGAAAGAAGCACAAAGTGGTTGTGCCCAAAGGGACGGAGAGTGGCAAGAGGCCACTAAATAGTTACGACTGTACTCCCAGTGACAATTCTTTTATTTCTGGGTATGTTTTCTGTGACCTTGTTGAGAAATTATTTTCTCTGATTCTTTTTATTAAAGAAATGTTCAAATCTCTAAATTACTTGTAATTTACATTGTACTGAAAAATCTAGAAAAGAGCAGGTTATTAGCATACATAGCATTTTTGTTCTCCAAATCACCAACATTCACTCTCTGAATTTCGGGCATGCTCTGCTCTTTATACCTATTTTATTTTAGTTATAATCAATTGTACATTGCATATTGTATATCATTGTATATCTACAGTTATAATTATTTTGTTTATACATACTGTGAATTTCTTCAGATTAAATTTTTTTCAGAAGTCCTGTCTCTGTCCCGATAAGAACCTCAATTAACAGTAGAGTTATGTTTTCCAATTTTACCATTTTGGGATCTGTAAATTCTATAGTTTTTTATAACTGAAGGCTTTCCATAGATTGGTAAATCTTAAAGTGTCTTTGTAGTGACAAACTTATTTTATTGATTTTAGGATGTGAATGATTATTGCAGATGATTTATAGTTTAGATAATCTGCAGTTATTTTTTACAGATCTTTAGAGTCTCTGCCACATGGATATTGCAGACACAATACCACTAAAGGCATATCTAAATTTCCTGGATTATGAATACATCTGGTAGAGGAAAATCAGTAGTGTATGCAAACAATGTTTGCATGAAAAAATACCAAAATAAACATTTACAAACTTACATTGATGTTTGCTAAATACCTTCAATTTGCATGCTGTAGCTTTTGTTGGTTGACACCCCTGAAAATCCCAGCTAAAATAAGCATAAAATTCATAATTCATTTTGGCCAATCAGGAGAAAGCAGAGGTTCGCTGATACATTTGTATTAAACTCTGGTGTTCCTGAGCTGAAAAGCAGTATTTAGTCCATCTTTGTCTATATCCTTGTGCTCTGATTTATATGTGAGCTCAGACCCTCCCCAACCATGTGATTCCATCCTTCAGTAAGTCCTTCTTTTGAAAGGTCAAACTTTGTCCCTGGCTGTTTTCCTGAGTGTAATTGGTTGTGTAAGCTACTTAACTATATAACACATATTTTTCTGATAATCTCTGGCTGTTCCTAAACCCAGGAAACTTATATGTACTTTTAAGGTGAGAACATTATACATGAAAATGCACTTGATCAAGCAGACGAGGAGCTAGTGAATGGAAAACCCCAGTGCAAAAAAAAATGAATCCCCCCTGAGGGGATTTTTCTTTTTGCCGCTGAGCCCCCACATACAAATTCACTCAGTGTACACACCTACATATATGTGTATAAATACTGTATATATACACACCTCACATTTTTGTAAATATTTGATTATATCTTTTCATGTGACAACACTGAAAAAAATGACACTCTGCTACAATGTAAAGTAGTAAGTGTACAGCCTGTATAACAGTGTAAATTTGATGTCCCTCAGAATAACTCAACATACAGCCATTAATGTCTAAACCATTGGCAACTTGGCAACAAAAGTGAGTACACCGCTAAGTGGAAATGTCCAAATTGAACGCAAAGTGAAATATTTTGTGTGGTCACCATTATTTTCCAGCACTGTATTAACCCTCATGGGCCAGAGCTTCACAGGTTGCCAATGGAGTCCTCTTTCACTCCTCCATTATGACATCACAGAGCTTGTGGAATTTTGAGTCCTTGCACTCCCCCACCTTCCATTTGAGGATGCCCCACAGATGCTCAATAGGGTTTAGGTCTGGAGAACATGTTGGTATTTATGGTCCCCTCAATGAACTGCAGCTCCCCAGTGCTGGCAGCACTCATGCAGGCCCAGACCATGACACTTCCACCACCAAAATTACTCATATATACTGAGTAAAGGTTGTTGAAATAATACCTAAATGACAGATAAAACGATAAGACATAAAGAACACAAAAACACTGATTTGAAATGAAACCCTCAGTTTGAACATAAACTGCAATGCAGAGTGAGTGGAGGCAGCATCTGACATCATCAGGTAAATGCATATAGGGGGGAATCAACACAACATATTAAAGAAAACACATATACACTTATAGACATAAGTTTGGTCTGAGCCTGTATGAGGGCTGTCGGCACTGGGGAGCTACAGTGCATTGAGGGAACCATTCATTCCAACATGAACTGTGATATACTGAAGCAGAGCATGATCCCCTCCCTTTGGAGACTGGGCCACAGGGCAGTATTCCAGCATGATAACGACCCCAAACACACCTCTGAGAATACCACTGCCTTGCAAAGGAAGCTGAAGGTAAAGGTGATGGACTGGCCAAGCATGTCTCCAGACCTAAACCCTATTGAGCATCTGTGGGGCATCCTCAAATGGAAGGTGGGGGAGTGCAAGATGAACTCAATGCCCATTAAGTGTTAAGGCAGTGCTGGAAAATAATAGTGGCCTCACAAAATATTGACACGTTGGGCTCAATTTGGACATCTCCACTTAGTGGTTTACTCACTTTTGTTGCCAATGGTTTAGACATTAATGGCTGTGTGTTGTGTTATTTTGTGGGGATAGAAAATTTACACTGTTATACAGGCTGTACACTTACTACTTTACACTGTAGCAGAGTGTCATTTCTTCAGTGTTGTCACATGAAAAGATATAATAAAATATTTACAAAAATGTGAGGGGTGTATTCACTTTTGTGAGATACTGCATATATATATATATATATGTATATATATATATATATATATATATATATATATATATATATATATATATATATATATTATATGCACACATACACACATGCACATCATACACACATGCACACTATACATGAATACACTCGTACACATTTTATACACATACACATTATGCACACATACACATCATACACATATACACAGGGGCGGATCTATTGCTGATGCAGCCGGTGCATTGCACCGAGGCCCCAGCTCTGGGGGCCCGAGTGCCTTCTAATTTTATTTTCTGTATTTAATTTTTTCCATAGCGTAGTGGATTAGAATAATACGACCTTAACGGACAACCTGCGCGCAGCGGCAAACACCAAAATACACACAAAAATAAAATAAAAACCTTACCCACAACAAGGGGGGACACAGAGGACATTTGCAAGACATGTTCAACCTCGATCAAATTTACAAAGTTAAGACACTCGAAAATCCCCTAAGAGAAAAAATGGCAGACGAAAAAAACGGAAATGAGGCTACACGACCCCCAAAGCCGCAAAATAACGCAAAGCACATACGACTTTTCCAAAAACCCATACGACCTACAACATACACCATTACCAAGGACACAAAATCATACAAACCCGCCTACCACATACACATTCGCCATCATTTTACAACACTAACTTACATAATGCAGAAGTACACAGCTACACAAACGGCTTCCCTTCGTGCACGCAGCCTATTTACACTACACACTGCACACAGTGCTGACACACCTCAGCTCAACAACACTGCAAATCTACATTATATGCTGCAGGAACATCAAAACAGATTGTTAGCTCTTCATCACATTCCTTGCTGCATATATCAATTACAAAGAGGTAAAGGATATTAATTTATGATTTCATTAATTAATTAATTAATTAGCATCACAAAAAAAATATATACACAAAACAAAAATATATAAAATACACCACACTATCGCACACAACCACAAAGACCTTCACTGTGTGACCCACAGGGAGCGCCAACGGTGCTCATAGGTTACAAAGTACACCAAGGGAGAGTCTTGCAATAAGCACCAAAACGAGATCAGTGCGGACCTTACAATAAGGGCAAAAGCACCTCTGATAACAAAAAATACACCAACCGAGAGGCTCGCACTGAGCGCCAAAGGCGTTTAGCACGAGGCTCGCAATGAGCACCGAAGGATGTCAGATGACCAAAACACTTACTGTCTGTGGCAAACAGCATTACCTGCCTTACAATTTTATTGAGATGTAATTTTTGACCGGCAAGTCTCTAGTATATATATATATAGTTCACCACAACAATCATTTATAATATGGTGGGGCAAAAGAGCGATATATATATATATATATATATATATATATATATATTATATATATATGTGTGTGTGTGCATTATATATAGCATTGGAGGGCGCCAGGGGGTTCCAAAATGTATTTTTGCATCAGTGCCCTCCATTCACTAGCTCTGCCACTGCATAAACATCATACACACATCATACACAATAACTTCCCCATTACCTCCCAGTTACCTCTGCCTGTATCTGTAAAGTTGATGTGAGTGGATTTGTGCCATCATATGCGCATGTGATCTATTAGGGGAGGGGGGAGTCTGTGTGCAGCTAAGGGTGCCTGAGTGGTCCCAGGGTGCCCTCATTACACTACTAGAAAATAAAAAATAAAAATAGAAAAATACAAATATATTTATTTTAAGACTGCACTGCCCCCCCCGCCCCCCCGGAGATGGGTCTTAGTGCATCACACGGCCTGCACCGTCGGTAGCTCCGCCACTGTGATCAAGTGTTTCTTGCTATTCTTGAGAAATATACATTTATAATAATAACTTTACAAAGTAAGCCTGCAACAAGCCTGGGACTACCCAGAAGCATATGATAAACATAAATAATTGTACAAGATGACTTTCACTAGCAGCTCTTTCTGTTATTAATAGAGGCACTATCAGGTAACTTAAACAGAATAACTCTATATATGCAATAAAATATGAGTAAAGCTAGCTATGTATACTGATGTTAGTTTACTTATATTTTCCAAGGTTTTAGAAAAATAAAAACAAAGCTGAATTGAAATATTATGGAGAACTTGTATTTAGTCATATTAATTTAAAATGTAAATATCCTTGCATATTCTTGATATTCTGGCATCAATGAGACACAAATAGGCACACAGTTTTCTATTTGGTATGTATTCTCTGTAAATATTGTGCTCACAGCTTTAGTATTCTTTATGTTTGATACAACCAGGTTTGGTGATATATTTTGCTTAAATATTAAAAACTAGCGACTTGCCCGTCAAAAAATAATGGTCAATAAAAATTAAATGTTGTGAAATTTGTTTGCAACACAAAATGAGTCTGCTACAATTGTCCCTTTTTTTTCTAAAAATAAATACACATTTATTTTGTTAACCTTTTTATTTTTTTAACTTTCAACTTATATTTCACCAACATATTTTTTTTTTCAATCTTCAGGCTTTTATTTGTGATATATATAATAACAATATAATAATGTCTTACTTTTTAATGCACACATATTGTAAAGTCTAACATGAAAGTTTGTAACATGCAATTTGTATATTAAACAATCTTTCAAAAATGTTTTATCAATACCAAAACTTTTTAATAGATATTTATCACTGAGTAACTGCAGACTATATTAACTTAGAGTAAGTAAATTGTTTTAACAATAACATGCTTTTTATCATTTTTAACATTTTTGTTAAACTCTTTGTTAAACTAAATTATCATTGAATCCAGAGGAAGGCAAACAATAAAAACCCTCATTGAAACTTGGCCAATTGTATCAAAGAGGAAAAAAAATAATTCCTTCCTGACCCCATTAACTGGTGATCAGATTACTCCCTGAATCAATACTCTGTCTTTAAATAATACATTTCCAATTATTATGAAATGCTGCAACTTTATACTAACAATACATGTTTGACTATACCACATATATATTTAACAAACTGTTGCAAACATTTAGAATACACATATTTAACATCTGAAATTGTAACATCAAACAATAACATTTAACTCTTGTAAATCATGAAAAAGTCAGATAATTGTTTTGTGGGGCCAATCATGTTAATATGAAACTTTGAACCCATTCCAATCTGTTTAAGGATGTTTTACTGTTGTTTTTGTTGTCATTTCTTTTTTTTTTTCTGTTTGTCCTTTCTGCAAAAATCACATAGATTTTCATAAGGGAAATAGTGGTCCCCTATTTAAAGAGTCCCAGAGTACTTTAATTTTGTACTGGAATTCAAACCACTTTTCTTTATGTTTTTTTGTCCATTCTATAGATGTTTTACTTGAAATATTGTTCTTGTGCAATCATATTGAGTACCATAAAATGTTGGCATTAAAATGAAACCATTGTCCTCTATCTTTCCAACACCTCATAGTAGACAATGTTTTTGGTGTAAACACATCCATCGTCCAATAAATGACCCTGACTTTCGTTTGCACTTTAATTTATTTTGGATTAGTGCACCTTGAAAAAGCCACATAGAGTTGTCCATGTGTAAAAACTGGTTCCTTTAAAAAAAATCCCAACAGACTTAAAAGTTTGTCCTTGGGATTTATTGATGGTCATGGCAAATGCCATGATAACTGGAAATTGTCTCCTTTGAAGGACAAAAGGCAAACCACTCTCACTTGGAGCTAAATCAATACTTGGTATAAAAACTCGTTCACCTTTAAGGGTCCCAGTTATAATTTCTGCATGTATAAAATGATCTTTTAACTCATGCACAATTAATCTGGTCCGATTACAAAGTCCTTTTTTTGGATTCATATTTCGCAATAACATGACAATTGCTCCTTTTTTCAATTGTAAAATATGTGGGGGCATTCCAGATGGTGTTAACGAATTAATAAATTCGATACTAAAATTCGATTCACTGTCTTTATCATCAGACAGATCCGAATCTGCACTGTAATAATTATTTTGTTGTGCATTGATGTATTTTAAAATGTCGTTATTTATATTCAAGGCATCGATATTTTTTGATGTTAATATCACTTTATTTGCAATGTCTGAGTAATCCTCGTTATTAAGAGTGTTTAGAAATATAGCTGATATGAGTGATTCATTGCAAACCATTTCTGATGGAATTTCAATGGTATCATTTGGTAAATGCTGTATTTTTTCTGGATGTTTTCCTTCTACTTCTCTGATTTTAATGAGCCAATCATTGAATTCATTTTGGCCTTCAGATCTCATATTTAATTCTAATTTGAGATGTGTAAATATTTGCCACAGCTTACTGGTCTTTATACATGTTTTCAATGATCTCTGTTCTATTTCCGTGTGGCACAACAGGTAATGTTTGCCTAAAATCTCCTCCTAACAGCATCACCCTTCCGCCAAATGGCAACTTATTATCCATCACTTCTTTTAAGAATCTGTCAATACATTGCAATGCATGACATGACATCATTGTTGCCTCGTCTATGATAATTAGTTTAGTTAGTTTAAATATTTTTGCTTGTAAGGAATTCAGTCGAAATATCTGACACTGATGTTTCCAAAATGGGAACTGGCAGCTTAAATCCACTATGCACAGGTTCTCCCACCATCTAACAAAAGTGCAGCAATTCCAGTTGTTGCAAATGGCATAGCTATCTGACCCTGTGATCGAATATAACTCATCAAACAATTGTACAGATAAGTTTTTCCTGATTCACCTGGGCCGTCTATATAGAAATACCGGTCTTTGACCATTTCATCATCTGTAGCATTTGTGATGGCATGAAATGCTTCTAATTGTAAAGTATTTAAAGTTGCCTGTTTTTCTTGGGTTCTTTTGTTTTTGTAGCTCAGTGTCATAATCATCAAAATTAATGTCATCTATAAGTCCTGGATCTGGTAAATTAAAACTTGCACAATTTAATCCATGAGCCAACAATATTTCTTGTATTTCCATCAATGTTATTAACAGAGCTATTGGTTCTCTGTAACGTTTCAAGAAGTCTTCTGACATGTTTAATTTAAATGTTTCCCACAAAGTGAAAGCATCAGGTACATTGCAAAATATGCAAATTAATGCAAATTGTTGTCTCATTTGCTTTGGCATTTGACATAGTGCTGCTTCTTCCAGACATCTCTCCCATTATGTATCATAAACTATGTCATTCACTGTACGTAAATGCTCAAAACTCTGTGCACCGGGAACATGTAGCAGAAGTAATCTTAAGCTGAAATGTTCAATGTCCCTTGAACTGACGGTATAAATGCGTGGTATCATTTTATGTGCATCTCTTCTTTGTTGTCGCCATAGACCATTTACAAATACATAGTGATATGGTATCTCTATGCATAAAAATTGTCTGGCCTGCGTATCCTGGCAGTTTAATTTAAACCATGCAGTAAGTGTGGTATCTCTGTCTTCACTTTGATATAATGCAGTTCTTTCATGTCCTGCAGTAAAGCAAACCAACTGACTTTGAGGCAAATGTACAGCTAAATGATAGATAGCATATGACCGATCATGCATATCAAATTTCAAAAGTCGCCACATTGCTTCAGGAGCACTCACATACCGAGCATCTAAATAATTTGATAGTTCATCATGTAAAATTGGATTTTCGTTTTCATTTGCAGCACCTTGCACAACAACAGTAGCTGCGTCATATCCTTTGTATATATATTTATACACATACTTAATTGATTTAATCGAAGTGCAAGCTTCCACATTGATGTGTGCATTGTACTTGATGAGCAAATGTGGATTGTATGGAACGACAAATCTATTATCAACCTTTTGGCCACGGATAATAGCTGTTTGTCCTTGTCTTCTTTTATACAAAGGATATAAATCACAATTTGCATAAGTTTGCATTTGAAATGGTTTTGGAAATTCTTTAGTACATTTTTTATTTTCCATACATGGTGAATTAGGATTCATCTCTCCACACGGGCCATGAATTATTCTATGTGTACCAATCTCCCAAAGTTTGTTATATTTTTCTTGGTCTGGCAATTCTGCGGAAATTACTGAATCCACTCTCTCTGCAGTGTTCAACTTATCTTTTTCCTGCAGTATTAAAAGTATGTGAGCATGTGGCAGTCCTCTTTTTTTAAATTCAATGGTGTAAACAAAAGCCACACATTGTCCAAATAAGTGTGCTTTAGTGATATCATGTATTAATGAATTGAGTTTGATTTTAAATACTCTTGCCACTAAATCCGGTCGGTCAGAAGTAGTTTGTCCCAGATTTAAATTTTCCTTGATCTCTGGCCATTGTGGATTACATGTGAATGTAATAAATAAATCTGGTTTTCCAAATTTTGTGACAATAGCCATGGCATCATTATACCTTTCTCGCATATTGCGAGGAGATCCTTGGAAAGTGGATGGCAAAATAATTGCTCTTCCAGCTGGAATGTCTCTGTTGAAAGCTAATTCTGACACATAATCCATTAATCCACAATACTGTTCTACTCTTAATTTATTTTGTTGAAATTTTATGAAATTTAGATTATTGGCTTCAACTTGTAGATATGAATCAATAATCCATTGTTGAGTGAGTTTCCCTCCATGTAAAATAGGATTAAAACAATAACGGATAGCAGTTTGTGCCACTTTATATTCCAGTGTGGAAATTTTAGATCTAAGACGAAGTTTAGTATTGGGATAACTTTCCAATTGTAATTTTGGTTCCCCATTTGGAAAGAAAATGGGATATGTCATTGGATCTAAATTACAGCTTAATATATTTATGTTAATAAATGGTTGTTCTTCATTGCGTGGATATATTCTAATATCACGCTGAAAAGGTGGTTCACCATCTTCAATTTTAAACACCATGGCAACCTCATTTACTGTAGGTAAATTATACCTTCTTTGATCAGTGTTGCAATCTCTTTTTAACACCATATTTACTCTTGGTGTAGGCAATTGATGTATTTGAGCATGTTCCTGTTGTTCTTTTTCAAGCTGTGCTAATTATTTGTATGCTTGACTGTATGGGTTTTTTTTGCATAATTTTATCCAGCTGTTCAAAGACTATGCGCAAACACTGTTTATTTTCTGGAAGTGTCATTCTTTGTTCCACAGTAGTGATGTTCCGAACACTTCACCGGAGAACTATTCACGGCGATTTTCGCGTGTTCGCATTCGCAAAGAAAGACATGCGCTTTTGGGTCTGCCCCCTATTCTTTATCATTGAGGAAACTTTGACCCTGCACCTTACAGTCAGCAGACACATTCCAGCCAATCAGCAACATACACTCCATTCCAGGGCCTTCCATCTGAAGGACAGCCTCCATTTTAGAATCATTCTGAAGCTACATTCGTTGAGAGAGGACATATATTCTACCTGCTGCTGATTTAATAGAGAAATAAATACAGGCTGTGTATTTAGCTTTCACTAAACACCTGAAGGACTCATTTAATATCTGCTGCAAGGACAGCAACCCAAAAAGCCCATTTTAGGGCTAGAACATCATTTATTTTATTTTATTATTTTTTTCTGTGTAATCTAATTGCATATGCCTGCCTGCTAGCTTGTGTGTGAAGCCTATTGCATCTACTCTGCCAACTTTTGCCAGTGCACAGTGACACTCATATCTAGTGCAACCGTAGTGTACAGTGACATAAAACAACACTTTTTTGACTGTAATCAATTGAATATCAGTTGCCTGCCTACAGGCGTGTATGTGAGGCCTATTGCATCTACTCTGCCAACTTTTGCCAGTGCACAGTGACACTCATATCTGGTGCAACCGTAGTGTACAGTGACATAAAACAACACGTTTTTTCTGTAATCGATTGAATATCAGTTGCCTGCCTACAGGCGTGTGTGTGAGGCCTATTGCATCTACTCTGCCAACTTTTGCCAGTGCACAGTGACACTCATATCTAGTGCAACCGTAGTGTACAGTGACATAAAAACAACACTTTTTTGACTGTAATCGATTAAATATCAGTTGCCTGCCTACAGGCGTGTGTGTAAAGCCTATTGCATCTACTCGGCCAACTTTTGCCAGTGCACAGTGACACTCATATCTAGTGCAACCGTAATGTACAGTGACATAAAACAACACTTTTTTGACTGTAATCGATTGAATATCAGTTGCCTGCCTACAGGCATGTGTGTGAGGCCTATTGCATCTACTCTGCCAACTTTTGCCAGTGCACAGATATGCACTGATATTCAATCGATTACAGAAAAAAAAGGGTTCTTTTATTTCACTGTATACTACTGTTGCAACAGATATGAGTGTCACACTCATATCTGTTGCAACCGTAGTTGTCACACTCATATCTTTTGCTACCGTAGGTGTCACACTCATATCTGTTGCAACCGTAGTATACAGTGAAATAAAAGAACCCTTTTTTTTCTGTAATCGATTGAATATCAGTTGCCTGCCTACAGGCGTGTGTGTGAGGCCTATTGCATCTACTCTGTCATCTTTTGCCAGTGCACAGTGACACTCATATCTGGTGCAACTGTAGTGTACAGTGACATAAAACAACCCTTTTTTCACTGTAATCGATTGAATATCAGTTGCCTGCCTACAGGCGTGTGTGTGAGGCCTACAGCGCCTACTCTGCCAACTTTTGCCAGTGCACATTGACACTCATATCTGGTGCAACCTAGTGTACAGTGAAATAAAAGAACCCTTTTTTTCTGTAATCGATTGAATATCAGTTGCCTGCCTACAGGCGTGTGTGTGAGGCCTACAGCGCATACTCTGCCAACTTTTGCCAGTGCACAGTGACACTCATATCTGGTGCAACCGTAGTGTACAGTGAAATAAAAGAACCAAGCATCTTTTTCCATCTCCCTGTTCCAAAAATCCATGCTATATACACGTCCCCTGATAGGTGACGTAACAGGTATTAAACTGATAGGAATGAATACTACAACTTAATACACCACTCCTATCTGGTGGCACATTACATTGCACGCGCAGTGCCCCAAATTCGAAGTAGGAGGTCCGACCAAGCATCTTTTTCCATCTCCCTGTTCGAAAAATCCATGCCATATACACGTCCCCTAATAGTGGACGTAACAGGGATTAAACCGATAGTAATAGTACTACTTAACAGTACACACCTTATAATAACGCAGAGGCAACGCAGAGAGAGGAGTCTGAAGAAGAGGAGTCAGAGGAGGAAGGTGGCTTTGAGGAGGTGGAAGACCAAACACAGCAGGCATCCCAGGGGGCTTGTTGTCACCTTTCGGGGACCCTTGGTGGCTGTGATGAGGAAGATACCTTCAATGACATCAGTGAGGACAAGGAACGGGACATGGCTAGCTTGGTATCCAACCATGTGCAAATGGGGAGTTTGCGGTTGTGCAAAGTGACTGTTTGCGGTTTTTTGCGGTGCATTAAACGGGGAGATTGGTCTGTTACTGTGAAGCGGGTATAACCCTTACACTATTTGATTGATACAACATCATACCTGATGTTTTAAAGCATGTTATTCCAAACAATTTAGGAATGTTAGGTGATTTATGCTCTTTATGGCTTAAAACCAGACTCTGCATCAACTATGTAATTTTCCGTGGGAGTTTTGACATGGACCCCTCTCCGGCATGCCACAGTCCAGGTGTTAGTCCCCTTGAAACAGCTTTCCCATCACTATTGTGGCCAGAAAGAGTCCCTGGGGGTTTTGAAATTTGCCTGCCTATTGAAGTCTATGGCGGTTCGCCGATGTTCGTACGTTCGCGAACATTTGATGGAATTCGCGTCCGCGGTTCGCGAACCGAAAATGTAATGTTCGCGACATCACTATTCCACAGTTTTCATTGTATGTAAGACATATAACTGTGCAAATTTTCTTTGATCTCCTTCTTGTGGGTGTAAATGTGAAGTTCGGTGGTACATTTGACCTTGAACTCTAAAACAGTAAGGACCATGTCCTGGTACATTTTCTGCTAATGTTGCACCCATTGAAGCAAATGAAATTGCACTGTTATAAGACCTTATGTTTTGTTTGAAATTATTATAATTTGGAAATGTTGGATCGCTCATAATGCATTCTAAATAATATGGAAATAGGTGTCTTAGTGGAAGTTTTACCTTTCCTTTCTGACAGCAACTAATGAAATTTCCGTCAGTAGGTCTTTCCTTTAGAAAATTATAGGCCCCACAAAACTGACAAACCACATTAAGTAATCCACAATAATGAGTATCTACTTGTACTGCAGTAGTAAACACATTGTCATGCATTTTTTACACATTGATATCAGACCCACTTTCTATATGTACATTGTTGTCAGGTGTGTCTACATTTAAGTCATTATGCAAAATAGAATCATTGGACAATGGTTCACAGAGATGTTTTTGTTTACTTTTACGTTTCTTGGAAGCCCCAACACACTCACTTGCGGCTTTCTTACTCATCTTTCTTTCACTTAAAAGTTTCTGTCGATTTTCTTCTCGCAAGCGTTGTGAAGTTTCCGGTGTCTGAGCATCTCTCCACCTTTGCTTCCTTTCCCTTGCCAATCTTCTTTTGCGTTCAATTTTGTCTTCTCCATTATCTGCCATTTTAATCTGTAATTGTAAATAGAGTGTAATTATTGTTTGTTCTTTGTTTTGTGTACATATTTTTTTTAACTTTTTCTACTGTTACATTAAAGTTGATGAATAAACTAACAAGCATTTTAAAATGTACTTTTTTACAATGAAATAAAGGAAACTATTTTTCAAAGTTTTTTATTGACATATATTAAATAGGAAATAGCTGCACATATATATATATATATTTATTATTAATCCTTCAATTCCATTCATTCTTGATTGACTTCACTGCATACATTCAATTACATAGTTACATAGTTACATAGTTACATAGGCCCTCATTCTATTATCGGCCGTAGGAGATGCGGGGCCGCAAGGACCGGCCGCAAGCTATTTGCCTATTCTTTTCCCATCTGGCCGGGGATTCCGGCAGGCTTGCGGCCGGCGCCTTGCTATCCCTTGAGGAAAGCATTTGATCTAAAACGGCCGCAAGAGTTTCGGCCATAAGAAAATCCTGGTTGCTATTAAATTGCTCCGGGAAACCTCTCTGCAAGGCTAAAACCGAGCCGCAGCTTACTTGCAGCAAAAAGGTACCGCAGGCACACAATTAAGCACATTTTAAAGCCATAATAAAGCCATCCTGCACTCTTATGACTCCTACTTATAATCCTGTTCAAATAGACATATTCTTGTATATTATACCTTATTAACTCTTCTAAATGCTTCCCCACTACAGAAGTGAGGCTCACTGGTCTATAATTCCCCGGATTTGCTCTTGCTCCATTTATAAATGTAGGTATCACATCAGCTTTTCTCCAGTCATCTGGTAGAGACACTGGGTTGAGTAAAGCTTGAAACATTAAATATAATGGTTTGGCTATTACAGAACACAGTTCCCTTAGTACCCTTGGATGTATTCCATCAGGACCCGGGGCTTTATTAATATTTATTTTTTCCAACCTCTTTTGTATTACTTCCTGTGTTAACCGATTATTTGGCAAAGGTAGTGTAGCGCTATTATGTTGCAGTGTCCCAAACACTTGTACCTCCCTTGTGTATACCAAAGAAAAGAACCTATTTAGCTCATCTGCCTTTTCCTGGTCACTAATTTTCAGACAGCCTGTTTCACATTCTAATGTTCCTTCCTCGCCTTCTTCCCATTAATATACTTAAAAAATATTTTAGGGTTAGTCTTACTCTCTTTTGCAATTAATTTTTCATTTTCTATTTTAGCCAGTCTAATCGCGCTTTTGCAAGCCTTGTTGATTTCCTTGTATTCCGGTAAAGCAGTCTCTGTCCCCTCTTGTTTGTATAATTTAAATGCCTGTTTTTTACTCCGTATCTTGATCTTTAAATCATTGTTAAGCCACATGGGTTGTGATTTACTCCTTTTACTTTTATTCCCACACGGTATATGCCAATGTATATTTAGTAAGGATTTAAATGTTGTCCATTTATGTTCAGTGTTTTTACCTATCAGTTCTCTGTCCCAGTCTATACTTTGTATTGCTGCCCTTAGACCGTTAAAGTCTGCATTTTTAAAATGTTTTTTTTTAAATTCAATCTCAAATGAGACTGTGTTGTGATCACTGTTTCCCAAAAGTTGCCCTATTTCAACATTTGATACAATATCAATATTATTTGTGATGGGTAAATCTAAGATAGCTTCATTTCTAGTAGGCTCCTGTATAACCTGGGCCAGATAATGATCCCTGAGTGTACTCAAGAACCTGCTCCCCTTAGCTGAACTGCTGGTCTCATTTATCCAGTTTATTTCAGGGAAATTAAAATCTCCCATTATTAGAACTTGCCCGTGCTTAGCTGCATTTCCAATCTCTAACAATAATTGTATTTCCTCACTTTCAGCTATATTTGGGGGTTTATAGCATACTCCTACTAATATTCTTTTGGAATTTGCTGCTCCGCTATTTAACTCTACCCACAAACATTCAACTTTATCACTAGGTCCACCATACATATCTTTTCTGACTATAGCCTTAAATTCAGGCTTAACATACAGACAAATCCTTCCTCCTCATTTACCATTGCCTCTATCTTTCCTAAATAGGTTATAACCATGCAGATTAACAGTCCAGTCATGAGATTCATCCCACAACGTTTCGGTAATGCCTATTAAATCCCATTTTTAATTAATTGCTAATAATTCTAGCTCTCCCATTTTTCCTGGCAAGCTTCTGGCATTAGCAAGCATACACCTTATGTTATGAGTCTGTAGTTCTGAAGTGCCTGCCACTGTACTTGAATTACTTAGTGCTACCCCCCTATTGACTATACTACCCCTCCCCCCATCTCCTCCCCTATGAGTTGTTAATTCATCCCTTATACCCTCTACACTTTCTACCCCATTATATCTAGTCCCTCCCCCCACCTACTAGTTTAAACACTCCTCCAGCCTTTCTACCATCCTATCCCCTAGTACACAAGCTCCCTCATCATTAAGGTGCAATCCATCCCTACTGTAGAGATTGTACCGAAGTGAGAAGTCAGCCCAGTGCTCTAAAAAGCCAAACCCCTCCTTAGTGCACCACATCTTTAGCCACGCATTAACCTCCCTAATCTGCTTCTGCCTCCCTGGGCTAGCACGTGGCACTGGTAGTATCTCAGAAAATACTACCTTGGAGGTCCTTGCCTTCAGCTTATTACCTAGTTCTCATATCATTCTTTAGGACACTCCATCTTCCACTAACTTTGTCATTGGTACCAATATGTACCAAGACCGCCGGTTCATTTCCAGCCCTCGCCAATAATTTGTCTACCCGATCCACAACATGACGAACCCGAGCACCCGGGAGACAGCAAACTGTTCAATTGCTAGGATCTGGGTGACAAATCACCCTGTCTACCTTCCTAATAATAGAGTCCCCTACAACCAAAACCTGTCTGTTGTTCTGCCTATTCTGCCCTCCCACTCCTCCAGTAGAGCTGTTCGCCCGGCTGTTAGAGGGAACAGCTCTATCTGGCATTGCCATTCCTGAATGGACATCCCCAACAGTTTCACTCAATCTGGCAAATCTGTTGGTGTTTGCCAACTCAGAACTGGCCTGCCTCCTCCTGTTCCCCCTGCTTCCCCTTGTAACTGTAACCCAGCTGCCTCCCTGCACATCCTCGCTAGCCCCAGCTCCACCCTCCATGCTAGGCCCAGCTAAACTGTGCTCAGTGAGCACCAACCCCCTTTCCAGTGGAGCAATATCACTAAGTGCTGCAATTCTCCTCTCCTGATCTCCAATTTGAGCTTCCAGAGAGGCAACATGCTCACACCTCTCACAGAGGTATGGACCCTGGATCATCTGTTCCAGTATTGCATACATATGACAGGATGTACACTGAATAAGGTTGCCACTGGACTGAATCATAATTATTGTTATTGTCTACAAAATTTCAGTGGGAAAAATAAAGAATATAAAATAATATATTTATATAAATTTTCCTCCTTTGCACTATAAATCTGCCCTCCCTTTTCTTTGAAGTCCCTCCTTTTATTTAAACTCCTAGGCTTTTACTAGAATTGCACTTGATACTGAAAATGTTTGCAAGCTCACAAGTTCCCCTTCTCCTGTTCATATTAACTTCTGCCTTCTGACCTGGGCACAATTAGTGCACTCTGCAATTTATCAGCCTTTACTTGTAAGGTAAATCCACTTGTAAACAGGCCCCAAACCAGCTCACAAACCTTTTTCCCTAGTTTAACATTCAAGCCACACCCCTCTCACCTGGGCACAATTAGTGCACTCTGCAGTTTATCAGCCTTTACTTGTAAGGTAAATCCACTTGTAAACAGGCCCCAAAACAGCTCACAAACCTTTTATACAAGTTAAACAGTCAAGCCACACCCCTCTCACCTGGGCACAATTAGTGCACTCTGCAGTTTATCAGCCTTTACTTGTAAGGTAAATCCACTTTTTTCGCAAGTGTTCTAAGCTTCTTATTTTTTTTAAATATTATTATTAATTAGTATTGTCTTTTCAACTTTACATAAGTGCATGTTAAAAATTGTTGCAAACTTATTACTAAATATTAAACGTTAATAACTCAATAAGTACTCTCCATTTACTCAAAATATAATATAGCCTTTTTTGATGCATCACTACAAAATTAAATGTTATACCTGTGAAGATGATCTTGATGTTGTTCAAAGGCTGCAAACGTCACGCTGTGTGTTGATTCACTTGCAGACCTGAAGAAAGTGTTAAATAAAAATGAGAAACTTTTTAATATTTTGCTTCATCCGTATCATTAAATGAACAGCAACAGACATATATTTGGATAGATTAAAAACCTAAAAGCATATTCCTTAATATCTTGCTGTAGTAATATAATTAAATTCTGTACCTGTCAAGATTATCCTTATGATGTTCAATGGGTCCAAACGTCACTGTCTCTGTTCATTCAGCTTCAGCTCCACTGCAATTATAGAAAATTGTAAAATTAATGTATAATATGTTTTTTCATCCATATCAATCAATCAGGCTGAACATAGATATTTTTGCATAGATTAAAAACATGAAATAAATATATCAATCAATCAGCATGAACACAGATATGTTAGCATAGATTAAAAACATACAATCAATATTCCTGTTAGTCTTTAAATAAGACTCAATTAATGTGCATTAATGTTAAATTAATGTCTGACTAAATATAACTTCAAGATGTAAGCATGAGTCTATTCCCTTTTTTGGGGGGGGGGATATTTTATACTGAGTATGTTACAAATGAATTAGTAAAATACTGTACATTACTAATGAAATTAGAATGAATTAATTTTCATTAATATTAAAGTAATGTGTGACTAAATGTAACGTCAAGATGTAAACATAAGTATACTTTTTTTTTTTTAATAAGGATTAATAATTAATTAAAGTACATTATGAATGTTATTTACAATTCTTTCACACAGGTAAAAACGATATATACCAACTTAATAATTAAAATAATGTACATTAATAATTAATGAATCAATGTGTTCCTTTTTTTATGCACATTCTTAAACGTTAACCATTTTTGATATTAATGATTAATTAATTAATTAATTAAAGTACATTATGAATGTTATTTATAATTGTTTCATACAGGTAAGCACAATATTATTTTTCTATTAATTACATTTCCTCAAATTTTTTAATGTTTTTATTAAGTAACTAATAATTTAATAATTAATGATTATTAATGATATTTACCTTTTTTAATGTAATATTGCTGAAGCAGTATCCTGAAGAGCTAACAATCTCTTGAGATTTTCCGGCATCAGAAAATGTCCAGTCAGACTGTCATCACCTGAGGAGAAAGTGTCAGTTATATGTCAAGTGTGCCCTATATATAGGCTTTGTGCGCGAGACAAATGCATTGTTTTAGGCGGGAAATCCGCTGTTCCGCAAGACAAATGCCTTGTTTTAGGCAGGAAATCCGAGGTGCCGCGAGACAAAGTCGTACGCACTACGCAAACAGCGTGACGACGAATCGTAGTTGGACAATTATAATATGTGATATATATACTAGCGACTTACCCGTCAAAAACGGCAATAGAATTGTAAGGCAGGTAATGCTGTTTGGTACACAAAGTATTTTGGTTGTGTGAGTACCGTCGGCGCTCATTGCGAGCCTCTTGGTTGGTGTATGTTTGGAGCTGATTGTAAGATTTGCGCTGATGGCCTTTTGGCTGGCATTGTGAGCCTCTCCCCTGGTGTAGTTCTGTAAACACAGTTGGCGCTGTTTGTGAGGCTCCCGATGATCGCCTTTATGATCGATTTTGTAATTTTTGTTTTTAGTTTTTTCTATGTATTGTGACAAGGATGGTCGTATAACTCGGTGGTTTCTTGAAAAAGGGTCTGATACTGGCTTGAAATGCAGCAAATTGGTTTATTTGCAAATGCAAGTAACAACTGAGCAGTAACTCTGCTTAAAAAATAATGGAAATAAACATCTACTTAAACGAGCTGACTATAACTCAGGAACACCCTGACTACTCCTGTGAAGCTTATCTGCGACAGGGAAAAAACACTACAACACTGTGTCTTCCAGAAGGAGTAGCTTCAAGGAAATAGCGCCACCTAGTGGCCAGGATACAGTCAGTCTCTTATGTAGGTAGTAGTGCCCCCTTGTGGCCTGGATACAAATAATCTCTTCTTACTTATATTGCCACATTGTTGCCAGGATACACACCATCTCTTCTTACTTATTTTGCCACCTTGTGGCCAGGATACACATACTCTCTTCTTACTTCTACTGCCACCTTGTGGTCAGGAGACACATAATCACTTCTTACTTCGACTGCCACCTTGTGGTCAGGATCCACATAATCTCTTCTTACTTCTACTGCCACCTTGTGGTCAGGATACACATAATCTCTTCTTACTTCTACTGCCAACTTGTGGTCAGGATACACATAATATCTTCTTACTTATTCTGCCACCTTGTGGTCAGGATACACATAATATCTTCTTACTTCGACTGCCACCTTGTGGTCAGGAGACACATAATCACTTCTTACTTCGACTGCCACCTTGTGGTCAGGATCCACATAATCTCTTCTTACTTCTACTGCCACCGTGTGGTCAGGATACACATAATCTCTTCTTACTTCTACTGCCACCTTGTGGTCAGGATACACATAACCTCTAGTACATCTGGAAGTCTCTTCCACGGTACTCTTTACACCTTCGTGGATGAAGCATAGGGGCCGCCCGTCTCTCCCGTATGCTTCACCCTAGGGACCCTTAAATTTTATGACTCTACTTGCATTAACTTCATTCGACAAAACTCAGCCTCTTCCCCGGGGCATAATAAGTCTTGGTACCTTCCTTCTGTGGCCTATGTCTGCTTCACACCCGCTAGGCCTTTAAGGCAACTCTGCCTGGGGATTCTCACTAATCCCTTCACACTTCTCTCTTCAAACTCAGCCTCTTCCCTGGGGCATAATACGTCTTGGTACCTTCCTTCTGAGGCCTCTGGCAGCTTCACACACGCTAGGCCTTTAAGGCAACTCTGCCTGGGGATTCTCACTAATACCTTCACCCTTCTCTCTTCAAACTCAGCCTCTTCCCTGGGGCATAATGCGTCTTGGTACCTTCCTTCTGAGACCTCTGTCAGCTTCACACCCGCTAGGCCTTTAAGGCAACTCTGCCTGGGGATTCTCACTAATCCCTTCACACTTACTTGGCTTCCTGAGGCTGTATTCACTCTTCCAGCTCTAAGCGTCTTGCGCCTGCAAACAGCCCACACTTCCTGCTGTTGTCTCAGTACTCGCAGCCACAGTAAATCAGGGGAACACTTACAGGCTTGCTTCCAAAGCTCTCACTGTAACTCCACACAGGATCCTCTGTCAGCTCCACTGTCTGACTTGCTCTGGCAGCACACAGCCTGCCCAGAGCCTAGCCAGCCACACCCCCTTCCATGTCTGCTTTCCAGGCTTTTAAAGGGAAGTTGCACCAATTAGGAGTTCTTCAGAAGTTTTAAGTCCGTCACTCCTGTCAAGCACTCCATACTCCACTTGCTTGTCATCTCATCTAAGGGGCAAACGGTCACAGTATGTATTTTTTTATGTAAATTAATTAATTGTTAAAGTTATAAATGAATATACTTTACCTATTTGTAATTAATATATGCAGTAAGCAATATGCTGAAGAGCTAACAATCGGTTTTGATGTTCCTGCAGCATACAATGTTGATTTTCACTGTTGGCGAGCTGAGGTGTAAGTGTCAGCAATGTCTGCAGTGTGTAGTGTAAATAAGCTGCGTGCGCAAAAAAGGGTGCCAAATAAAACCAAAAACGAGGTAACACGACCCCTAAAGCTGCAAAATTCTGCAAACCACATACGGCTTTCACAAAAACCTGTACAACCTACAACATACACCATTAACAAGGACGCTAAATCATACAAACCCACCTACCATACACATTCGCCACCATATTACAACACTAACTTACAGAATGCGAAAGTACCCAGCTACACAAACGGTTTCCCCTCGTGCATGCAGCTTATTTACACTACACACTGAACACATTGCTGACACTTACACCTCAGTTCAACAACACTGCAAATCTACATTATATGCTGCAGGAACATCAAAACAGATTGTTAGCTCTTCAGCACATTCCTTGCTGCATATATTAAGAGGTAAAGTATAATATATTATGATTTAATTTTATTAATTAATTAGCATCAAAAAATATGTATACACAAAACAAAAAAAAATTAACAGCACACTATCGCAAACAACCACAGACCTTCACTGCGCCACCCACAATGAGCGCCAACGGTGCTCATAGAACACAAACTACACCAGGGGAGAGCCTTGCAATAAGCCACAAAATGAGATCACTGCGGACCTTACAATAAGCGCAAAAGCGCCTATGATAACAACAAATACAACAACCGAAGGTGCTCATTGAGAGCCACGCGATGAACGCCAATGGCGCTCATCGCCAGCCTCGCAATGAGCGCACAAGGATCTCAGACCACCAAAACACTTACTTTCTGTGGCAAACAGCATTACCTGCCTTACTATTTTATTGCCGTCATTTTTTAACAGTCAAGTAGCTAGTATTTAATAAAAAGCAGTAATAAAAACAATACAAATCAATGAGATTACATATTTTATACTATGTTTTAGTCTTGTATTTGGCCGTGTTTTTTTATATATATTTTTAAATATCTATATATTTACATGTTTTTATATGTTTATTGAATGACGTGTTTATGTATTAGAGAATGGTTTTATCCTATACATATATACATATATATACTAATTTGTATTTGGCATACAGTATGTAATTTTTATTGGCATTATTTGATAGGGGGGCTTATACTGCACTCATTTTGCGCCATTAAGTTGTTTATATATACTAGAGTTCTTTTTTTACCTTGTGAGCTATACCCTTAATTGCTACTACTGGTATACTCTATAATCTTGGATATAGATTTATAGGATTATCTGGGTTTTTCACTATTTTTAGATATAGTTGGATTTTCATTAGCTTCAATGACCACTATAAGGCCACTATAACACTTATTTTATATATAGGTGTTTTTTGTTCTATTTATTCTATATATTATATTATATTTCTGTTGTTTTTTTTATGTATAATAGTTATTACCTCTCTTTGTATATATGATCTTTTTTTTGTGTGTGTATCCTTATTTGGACTGCTTCAGTGTGTCAGACATTTCTATTGATATTAACATGGATATGTGTCCATATGAGGGAGCAGTGAGACTTGTGACCTCCCTGATGTAAGTCTGGACCGGAAATGACATCACAGGCGTACCGGAAGTGACGTTTTTGGTGGGAAAACGCCATTTGGGTCCGAGGCTTGATGGGGGAAGGTCATACTCTCACTGCTCCTCAGATGATAAACTGGAATGAAGGTAGGGGATATTTACAGAAGGAAGTAGACACACTCTCCATACATGATTTTTTTGCACATGATATTTAGCAAAAAATATTTTATGCACTATATTCATAACCTTTAGAGTTTATGATAATCTGTAAATGATAACTGAGGAAGTTCTGACAGTAGAGAGAAACATGTGGATGTCTCATTGATTTGTATTGTTTTTATTACTGATTTTTATGAATAATCTTTTGGAACCTGAATATGCCTGGAATCCATTAAATTCGCTTAACATATTCGGATTGGACTTTACTACACTGAATCAACCTCTGGAGCTGAACAAGATGTGCATCCATTAAAGAGAAAGGCGCCTCTTTTCCTTTTTGTTTTCAAGATTTCAGTATGTCTGGATGCTTTGTGAACAGTGTACATCCAAGAGGCAGAGGAACCCTATAGGTGGAGAGGACATTGAGATGCATAGCATCTTTAAGACATTTTTGTTGAGACTGTGATGCTCTTTGAACTACTATTGTCCTTGGAGGTACTTTTAGAGTTCTTTTTTACTAGAGCTACCAAAGTATAGTACAGTTTGTCTTATCTGTCCTATACCATACTTTGTTACTGGTATTTTTTAAATGTTATAGCTTTTGATATGTTTGGCCTTCTGGTTAAAAAAACATTGATTTGTTCTATATGTAGATCAGGGGTTGTCAACCTTTTAATACCTACTACCCACTCTTAATGGTAAAATTTCCTTACCGCCCATCGGTGCTGCAGTTACAAAACTTACCCTATGTCATTTCTGGTTGCTTAAACCATATGACCTTAGCTATGTATTGTCCTGTACTTACTAGAGAGAGAGAGGAAGGGAGAGAGAGAGAGAGTGAGAGAGGAAGGGAGAGAGAGAAGGAGGGAGATAGAGAGAAGAAGGTCGAGAGACCTAGGAGGTGGGAGGGAGAGAGAGAGAGAGAGAGAGAGAGAGAGTGAGAGAGGAAGGGAGAGAGAGAAGGAGGGAGAGAGAGAGAAGAAGGGCGAGAGACCTTGGAGGTGGGAGGGAGAGAGAGAGAGAGAAGGAGAGAGAAGGCCCACAGAAAAAGAGAGAGTGAGCACAGAGAGAGGGAGAGGGCACAGAGAGAGGGAGAGGGCACAGAGAGAGAGGGAGAGAGGGTACATAAAGAGACAGAACACACAATATTTAATACAATATTATACCGTCATTTTTGACGGGTAAGTGACTAGTTATATTTCTAATAAATAAATAATACATTTGTGTTTCCTGGTTTCCCTGGTGGTCCAGTAGTTAGGATTCATTACTTTCACCACTGTGACCTGGGTTTTATTCCAGTCGGAGAACTAAGAGGTCACACCGCCCTGAACCTAAGCAGGGTTGGGCCTGGTCAGTCCTTGGATGGGACACCATCTAGGAGTACCAGGAGCTGTATGCTATGGCCCACTGAAGAAGGAAATGGCAACCAACTCCAGTATCTCTGCCATGAAAACCAAGTGGATCAGTATGACATGGACATAAAGATGTGCCTGGTGTGTTACAGTCCATGAGGTCATGGAGAGTTGGCCAAGACTGAATGACAAAAAATGAAACTTTATACCTGACTTTGTATTACACAGTTTTGAAGCATAGCATAGAATAGAATATAATAGACTATGCACTAGTTAGGAGTCACTGTTTCGTCTTAAATGGCTCTCATCCTTGTGGGGCTGGTACCTAACTCCTGCTATAGATTTTGTGTAAAGGCTACTAACCACAACATCATTTAGCTTATGGTGAGCAAAAGAGAGAAATAATATTAATTGCCATTCGGAATTATTACAAAACTTGGTAAAGATGAGCAAAAGAGACTATGAATAAATTATTTTTCTTCAGCTTTATTTTATTCCCAAACATAGGTGAGAAATCTAAGCTTATAATAGGGTAACATAATTTAAAGAAAAATATCCTTATAAAAATAATTTATTTTTCCCAAAATCACATCACAATTATTGGTACCCTTGCATTTAGTACTTTGTGCATGAGTGATAGGGGTTAATTTTAGGTGCCATGGGAGCACTTATAATACCCCCTTAGAAGGGGTCTTTATAGACCCTTATGGGACTCTTATGGGGCAATAATTAACCCTAACATTAACACTATAAATGCCAAAAGCATCTACCAGGACTAAGTCTAAGCACTACACTATATCACCACTCAATATAGTAATAAATTAAAATTAACCCCTCACTACCTAATTAACCCCATGTATACTTTTGGGATCTTCACACCAATTAACTATATAACTCCCAAATAAACTACTTCTGTAAAAAATAAAAAAAAACACTAACTAAATAACTAACTCCCAAAATAAAATACAATTAATCCATTAATTACAAAAAATAAAAACACCCCACTAACTACAGGAAATGAAAAAGCTATATTACCAAACAAAAGACTTAAAACATATTACATTGAAAATAAAAAATTCTACATAAAAAATAAACCACTATTAAAATAAAAATTTAAAAGAAAGGGTTGATAATGCCACTTACCCAGCCAAAATGACCCAATAGCGATGGTTACTGATGCCCTGGTACTCACTCTTCTGTCCTGGACTAGTCAGGGTATCCAGGTTGATTGTAGAAAGTCCAGTCCTCATCTTTTTTGATTGAAGCCCATGTCGTCATCTTCTGGGCCAGGAAAGGCCCTCCAAAAAAAACAAAAAACCTTTAAGCTTTAAACTAACAGAGCTCCTCCCGGGAGGAGCTCCCCGCCGCAAATGGTGGTTTCAGTGCTTTCTCCAGCATAAAAAAAGATGCATTGCAGCGTTCTAATTGGCTGAAATAGTTGATAGTTGTCAATAATATTTAAGCCAATCAGAATGTGATACACCCTGTAACCCATTCTTTTTGGCTGAAATATGATTGACATCTATTTCATCCAAACAGAACTTTCCAATGCATTTTCTTATGCTGGAGCAAGCACAGGAACTGCCATTTGCAGCAGGGAACTCATCCTGGGAGCTAAGTGCCCTAATTTAGGGGAGCTACAATTTAGCATAAGTTGTAACTTAAAAAAAGCTCCTGCAGGCCAGTTATTTAATACAAAGTATTGGACTGTATGTTTTGTTTTTGCTCCATCCCCATTTAGCTGGATGGGAGATCCGATAGTTAGGGAGCTGTCACAATATAGGTAGTGCTTCGGTGGGAGCTAGGCCTGTTATTTTCTTTGTTTTGCTATGTCACTTTGTAGTACAATGTTAAAGTACAAGTAAAATTTGGAAAATAATTTAAAGCCTCCTGTAATTGTGTTTTCTCCATCAAAAGTGTTGTCAACAAGGGCACAAACTCAACATATATATAAATGTGGTATTACAGTAGCTTGAAGTATATAAGCACATTCATGCACACATACACACATATATATGTATATGTACTTTTCGTACCTGTGTAGAAGCCCATGCCTGCTATTATCTTGCACTGCAGCAAATCAGTGGAACGAGTTTTGTGCCTGTCTGACAACTTAAACGTCTGCATTCCTGTAATTAGAAACAGAAACCGCTGAACTCACATGTATTAATTTGAGAAACTCTAATTAAAAATGGATAAATCATTTTTTGACCTCACTCCACACTTTTTAATTAAAATGTTTTTTTTTTTTTACAAAAGTTTCTGTTCTGTAACTTTTCATATATAAAGAAACATGAAATTTAAAAAGTGTAAAATGCCTCAAGGCTCGTCCTTGTTAAAACCTGTACGGGTTCGGAGGTGGAGGGCCGCAAACAAAGCATTGTAGAAGCCAATATATATTCAATCCAGCACTGCAAAGCACTGTAAATGATGGGGAACATAATGGGGGGCATGAGGATTAATAGCAAAACATTCTCAAGCTTGCACATCACCAAATTGTACTTTGATTTTAAAATCCGTCCAAGTCCCACGGACTTCAATGATCAAGCCCGTAGCTCCTTATTCAAGCCCGTGCCGGCTTGGAGGGTGCATGTCCTCCAAGCCCGTAACTCGTTCTTAAAGCCTGTACGTGCTTGGAGGTTGAAGGTATACATTTTGTTACGGTTTTTGCAGTCTGCATGGTTTAAGCCTGTAACCCTAAAATGGAGGCCCAAGCATTACAGCCTCCAAATTAACAATTGTTCAAATTAGTTTAATATTCCTCATATGTTTGATTGATCAACACACATACAGGTTCCATTGCAGCCCTATAATAGAATATGTCACCCCAACATTGGCGCGCACAGCAAATGTGTTTTGACAACATGTAGCTGACATGAGCGGGCCCACATCATTGAGCAGTTCTAATGTTTTTGACTACTGCGCGTTGATGAAAGGGCGCAAGTGATATGACCTAATGCCATAAACCCTTCTAATCCTTGTAGCCGCAGCCTAATCCTAACCCTTACACTCCACAGCCTAATCCTAATCATTAGATCCGCTAGACTCCTGTCGGGCCTGCTGTTGTTGATGCGGGCATGTGTCGGCCCGCAGATGACAGCGCACATTCGATGCATTCTATATAGTTGATCAACGATAGAATACACATCTCGCTCATCACATCCACATTAGAGAACACAAAGAGTGGCCAAATCAAACCGCCACTTGGCATATATCAAGTACCAGGGGAATATTTCAATATATGTGGTTAAGTTCTTCAGTTGTGTCTGACTCTCTGTGACCCTATGGACTGCAGCACATTCAGCTAGGTGTCTCCCTGTGCTGTTCTCCAAAGTTTGAATGCCAAAGAGATTGGAGTGGGTTGTCAGTTCCTCCTCTAGTGGTTTGGGATTTGTCTGATCTCTCTGCTATGACCTGCCTACCTACAGTAGCTCACAGCTTCATTCAGGTACACAAGCTGCTTCACCACCACCACCACTTAGCAAGCCTCACCCATATAAATTGATAAATAGCAGAACAGTTTGGAAGTTCACCAAATGGGAATAACTAGACATCTGGCACATGGCTCCCACCAAGATGTGCGTAGCAGAGATTATGCCTGATGGCGGTGAGTTTGCTGTCGAACCCAGAGCCTCTGGACTGTCTCCCTTTGTGCTTGCGGCCCTTCCTGATGGGTCAGAGTAGATATGTGTGGTGTATGTTCCCCTGGTCCCCTTCAGCATTGCTAAGTGGTGTGAAGGGGCTTGTGTACCTGAATGAAGCTGTGAGCTATAACATGTACGGCCACTGTAGGTGGGCACGTCATAGCAGAGAGATCAGACAAGGTCCAATCCACTTGAGAAGGAACTGACAAACCACACCAGTATATTTAGCATGCAAACCGTGGATAACAGCACAGGCAGAGACCTAGCTGAATGTGCTGCAGCTCATAGGGTCACAGAGAGTCAGACACAACTGAAGAACTGAACAACATACATTAAAATGTTTCCCTGATACTTGATATATGCCATGTGGCAGTGTAATTAGCAAAATAATTGTGTTACCAAATGTAGATGTGATAAACGAGATGTATATGCAATTAGATAGAGATTTAAGGGATCACAATAGAGCTCATGTGCGTGGCAAAGGGTTCATATGACCTGACTCATGTTTTACTCTTGCTATTGAATTGGGTAGTGTGGCTTTAATCATATTATGCATGTTGCAGCATGGTTTGTCATATTGGCATGTGCATGACCATTACAACATATGATAACCAAAGATATTTAGCCAATGCATGTTCATTATTGGGCAACTAACTGTATTCACACATATGCTAAGTGATGTTGGTGAAGGGGTTTGTGTACTTCAATGAAGCTTTGAGCTATACTACATAGGGCCAGTGTAGGGGGGTACGTCTTAGCAGAGAGGTCAGACTAATCCCAATCAACTAGAGAAGGAACTGGAAAACCACTCCAGTGTCACCTGTCCTATTCATTGTAGGCTCTCAGGGGAATGTTCCTACTCCACAGTATCGCTAATCAGACTTGTCATGGGTATTAACCCTATATTAGTAGTAGATATGATATTTGGGATCATATAATATCTAAAGCTATTCTGACTCCTCAACAGTTTTATATGTATTGATCTATTGCATGTTAACTATGGCTCATCAGTTTACATTTATAGGAATGTGACACTAATGTAATGCATGTGGATGTCACAGAACCAAAAATATTCATAACACACGGACACAGTCAGAAAGGTCTAACAAAGCTTTATTTTTTACACAGACCACAACCAGCAGTGGTCAAGAGTGTGCATTCACATAACAGTATAACAAAGCTTTATTTGCTAGACAGACCACAATCAGCAGTGGTCAAGATTGTGCATTCACATAACAGTATAACTAAGCTTTATTTGCTAGACAGACCACAATCAGCAGTGGTCAAGAGTGTGCATTCACATAACAGTATAACAAAGCTTTATTTGCTAGACAGACCACAATCAGCAGTGGTCAAAACTGCATTAATATCATGGGTGTGGTGTGGGTGGGTCCTCGAAGAGCAAGAGGCTGGAAAAAAGGGGAAACCTAAAGGGGTCAATCTAATAGTCTAGAATAAGCATGATGCATAGCACCTACCAGGGTCACATGCAAGCACTACACCGCTGCAACCGGAACCAGAAATCTCTCCATTTAACTGAAGAAACCATTTATGTGCATAGCACTTACAACTTGTAACTAGATCTGCTCAATGAAACAGATAATTTAACCTCTGGACTGTGTAATCCAATCCAGTTTCACACATACAGTGTGTTGACCAAACAAAAATCTGAAATAAGTGGTCAAATAAAAAAAGGCGGAGGAGGATCCCAAAAAAAAATTATAATCACGATGCATGTACAGTACAGTTCTAAATACTGTACCAATATACCAACTCACCTGATTCCCATCTGCAAGCATTACTAACCATTAGCTAGGTCTGTGGATAATCAGAAATATGGGTATCACGACCCATTCTCTGGCTGGGGTCTGTTGACCGGATTTGGGTGAGTCTGGACCTAGGTAGCTTTGATTACAGGAACATCATGTCTCAGCCTTGGGTTAGACTGAGCAATATTGACAGTAAGTCTGACGAATCTTACTGCAAGCATATGTCTCCGGCTACATAATACATCTACACACCACGTCTTGATGAAAATTATGAACAACGTTTTATTTTGGAACAACATATTTAAACACAGCACTCAAGGATAGGAGGAATGGCTACCCTTAGCCAGCCCCAAATAACCTCTGGCCAATCATGCAGGGTCCCTATGTGGGAACCATGAGACTCCTCCCCCGGTCCACCCACTAGGTGGGGCTAACTAATTCATTTGGCTCTAGCTCCCAAGAGAGAGACATCTCCCTGCCCTCTGGACTTTGCCCTGATTCTCTGAGTGGTAATCCCTGTAGACCCCCTGGGGTTATGGTGCCTCAATGTTTGTAAGGGACTACTATCAGTTCAAGTGTTTACCTTCAGGATCATATGGGCAAGCTCCTGGCTTATTGCTCATACATGGGGGATGGTATTTAGCCTAAGAAACATTCCTTACTCATTTTCATATATGTTCCCATCACTCACCAGCCATGCCACTCTACAATTCAATACAATATAATACCATAGAACATGTAACATCCCGTGAACCCCTGGTTGAGGCAATGCGTAAAGGCGCATCTAACATATAACCGCTTTATGCGTAACTATACTTTATTAACGGTTATGCTTTGTGACACCTCTCTTTCATGGCCTACCAACAGTTTTCATCCCCTAAATCACCTAACATAATATAACAATAACATGTGGGCCCCAAACCTTTTCTTCCACAGCATGTGGAAGATAACAGCTCATGATAAGATGGCCCCTGGGTGTGACCAATACTGCCAGTCCCAATATGGCTGCCGCCTGAGCCATGAACTTTGTCCAAAAACAATATGGCCACTGGGTGTGGCCTCTGCTGCCAGTCCCAATATGGCTCCCATGGTGAACACTGCTGCCAGTCACAGGATGGCTGTGCCAGTCACAAAATGGCCACCGGCACAGTTCACGCCAAATCCAATATGGCCACTGGCTGATTTATGACAATGGGCAAATAGCCATTATTATGAGAGGACACAAAGGTCAGCAGCCAGATTCAATGTTACTTACATCAGACCCAAAGATCTGTTCTCAGACCGATATTGAGGTCAGGATCACATGCTTCACTAGTGCATATATTATTGCTGGCTGTCATTAACATGCCATTGTGAGACTTTGCAAGTCCACCCCCATAGCGGTATTAGTCTACATTTAAGCTAACAACAATCATGTCTGAGATATCTGGCAATATGATAGCTGTAAGATTGTGGGAGCTACATGTTAAGGGGGCTGCCATTGAAGGCATGTCTACCTGAGAGGCACTGGGAAAACCTTACACCTCATATAATTCCTCCACAATGCTTGCAGATGCAGGAGATGCCCTCATGGACCTAAAAAAAACAAAAAAGAAAGAAGCAAAAAAAGACAAAACCTATGAAATAAGGCCTGAAAACATCATAAGGCCTGCAGCATCTCTTCTCAACAGCACTCCTTAGTGACAATTTATTGGTCACACTACTAACTAAATCTAGCCCAGCTCCAGATCTTTGGATCTTGGCCTATGTGATGGTATATTGTGGGCCTGATTCTATTGCAATTTGGCAAATTGAATATAAGCACAGAGCATAATTTTTACTGAAGTTTTTAGTTAGTGAAGACCTTGCTTTTGGATAGAAGTTCACTAACTAAAAACTTTGTTTAAAAATATATGTCATGTGCTTATAAAGAGCCCTATTCAATTGACCAAATCACATTTTAATGAGGCCCTTTGTGTTCTGTTTAACCTGTCACCAATTGATGGTCACTGAGGAGTGCAGTTGAGAAGGCCAAAACATGTCTGCAGACCCTATGGGCCAATTGAAAAGGGCTCTATATAAGCACAGAGCATATATTTAGTTACAGATGTTTGTAGTTAGTGAAGACCTTGCTTTTGGATAGAAGTTTACTAACTACAAACATCTGTAAAAAATATGCTCTGTGCTAAAATTGAGCCCTTAGCAATCGGCCACATTGCAATTGAATGAGGCCCTATGTCCTCCTCCGCTTGAGCCCAGGACCCACATCACCTGTGCCCATCCTCCGTCTCCCCTCTGGTGGTGATGGTGTGGGGGGGGGCAGTGCCAGGCAGCGGTAGTCTGGCCAGTGGCGGACACATGGGAGGAGAGGAGGGGCCAGGCTGCTCTTGACTGGGGGTTTGGGAGATCCTTGTTGATGTCCGGCTGGGGACCATCTCCTGTCTGAGCAGCCTGACCTGAAGGTGTTCCGCTGTCATGTGGTGCCTCCTCACCTCCCTAGACAGCCTGGCCAGGCTGAGGGTCATATGCGACCGGAGGCCAGAGATGCTGGCCTCCATCCGGAGCTGGCTGGACGTCATCTCCTGCATTCTAGCCTCGATCCTTTGTGAGCTTGCCAGCTGCTCCTTCATGACAGCCAGCATCTCCACCAGCAGAGACTGGCTCTGCGGCGACGACACCCCTGGGTGGGCCTGGTGAGGTGTAGTGGGGAGGTCCACAGCTGGAGCCTGGGGTGACAATGCGCCCGGTGGCGACCAGGCCAGCACACTGTGTGGGGAAGGAGGTGCTGTCCCAAGGGCGTGGGAGGGCCCCAGAGCAAGTCTTTGGAGGATGGGCATAGTCCCAGGGCTTGTACCAGTAGAACTGGCAAGGTCAATGACCAGCCCATCCTTCGACCCAGGGCCCTCCGATCTTCCTTCCTCCTACCCCTGTGCTGGAAGATCCTGGTACGGTGCCGATGGCCCCGCCTCCTCTTCCTGGTCACAGGACCCAGAGCTCCTCCTGGATGCTGAGAGATAGAGAAGAAAGGTACATGTCATCAGTATGTTGATTAGCTCATTGATATGTGTTCATTTCTAATTATCTGACATCTAGCCTTGAATATGGATGATTATCCTCTTTGCAACTCTGATTAGCTACCTTATACTAGCTGTTATCTATTCTTAGGTTTCTGTTCTTGATGGTTCTCGGCTCACAACGCTATATGTATTACGGCTGCTGTCTGTAACTGCATAGGCTGAATAGGCACACCAATACATGGACTCTCTATTACAGGGGTGTCCAAACTCTTTCCTGGATTGGAAGATATCCTTTCTGTGCACAGGTGAGTCAATCAGGATGACTGAAGAAGCGATTGACTCACCTGTGCGCAGCAGGGTTATCAAATCCAGGCATGTGTGTGGCCCACCAGGACCGAGTTTGGACACCCCTGCTCTATTGCTTGATTACTGTTGTGGTGACCAGGAATGAGTGAATTGTTAGCTTCATGAAAATGTAATGATGCATCCATCTGTCCCTTGTTAATTTCATGGAGCTGACATGTCAGTGTCGTGTACATGTGTAGTGTGTGTGATGCACATGTGGTGGCATGTTGCTGTATGTCATATTCACCTGCCATGGAGGCTGGGTCCTGATGGTCCACCGGGCCTGAAGCTCCAGCTGCGGCAGAGGGTGCAAGTATGGCCCTTGCAATAAACTCATGTCCCAGGTACCTGACCCTCCGCCCCTCGTCCTCCTGCGCCATCTTCTTCCTCACCGCGGCCTGATGTCATCAAACTGGTGCTTAATGGACCGCAGACTCCGTCCACGGCCCGCCACATCATTGACCAGATCTACCACCTGCTGCCAAGCATTAGTCCTGGGCCGAGCCTTGACTTCCCTACCCCCCGAGGTGATGACGGGCGGGCACGGATGGCCTCTAGGACGACCATGTTTTCCTCCCGGCTATAATTGTGGGCCCTGGACCTGCCGCCAGCCTCTTGCTCTCCAGATTGAGGTTGAGGACCCTCTCCACTCTCCTCCTCCATCCTCTCCTCCCTCCTCCTCCTCCTTCCTCCTCCTACTCTCCTCTCCCTCCTCCCTCCTCTCCTCTCCTCCCTCCTCCCTCTCCTCTCCTCCCTCCTTCCTCTACTCTCCTCCTTCCTACTCTCCTCTCCTCTCTCCTTCCTCTCCTCTCCTCCCTCCTTCCTCCTTCCCTCCTCTCCTCCCTCCTTACTCTCCTCTCCTCCCTCCTTCTCCTCCTCTCCTCCCTCCTTCTCCTCCTCTCCTCCCTCCTTCCTCCTCTCCCTTCCTTCTCCTCCTCTCCTCCCTCCTCTTCTCCCTCCTCCTCCTCTCCTATCTCCTCTCCTCCCTCCTCTCCTCTTCTCCTCCCTCCTCCTCCTCCTCTCCTCCATCCTCCTCAACTACCTGCCCCTCCTCAACTACCTCCCCCTCCTCAACTACTACCTCCTCCTTCTCACTCCTCCCCTCCTCTTCCCCACCCCCATGCCCCGGGACTCCCTGCCACTCCTCTCCCCTCTGCTCCTCTCCCTACATCACCACCTGAAAAGAAAAGAAACACTCTTTCTGCTTGGATATCAATGTTGTTACTAACTGCAATAATCAACCTTAAGTGGACAGAGCCTGTGACAGAGCAGTGGGAGGGGTGTACAGCACCTCTCACTCTGGACCTGAGTGGCGCTGATGAAACACGCTAGATCAATACTTTCCTAAACAATGTGGAAGGGTCAGATATAGTTTGCATATATACAAGGTATGCGGCTATTTACTGTGTGCTTCTATCATGTGTGGGGAGTGGCCCATGTCTGAGGCCACTAATATTCTATCTGCATTACACTCTGCACATATTCCTGGGCGTGGTACCTATCCTGAAGCCATCTTCTGTACCAGAGGTACAGAGGTAATAGGAACTACATGGTCCTGCTGGGCTAGGCTGAAAATAAGTTCTTGTCAAGCCCCATTGAAGAAGCAGTTTGGAACACCTATGTGTATTGCAAATATGTGTAGAAATCTCAATCAATCTCAATCAATCTCAATCAAACTCAATCAATCTCAATCAAACTCAATCAATCTCAATCAAACTCAATCAAACTCAATCTCAATCAATCAAACTCAATCTCAATCAATCTCAATCTCAATCAATCTCAATCAAACTCAATCAATCTCAATCAAACCCAATCAAACTCAATCAATTTCAATCAATCTCAATCAATCTCAATCAAACTCAATCAAACTCAATCTCTCGCTCTCAATCTCTCAATTTCTCTCGCTCTCAATCTCTCTCGCTCTCAATCTCTCTCTCTCTCACTCTCAATATATATATATATATATATATATATATATATATATATATATATATATATATATATATAGAGAGAGAGAGAGAGAGAGAGAGAGAGAGAGAGAGATCCAGATATAATGAGAATCATAAACAAAAAAATAACTTACCTCCCTCCACCAAACGCTCCCCACACAAAAAACCTCTCCAAACCTATAAGCCAACCCCCCAAAAAAAAACAATTGTACTTCTCGCCAGTGTATTCAGTAAATATAAAAATTGTCAAAACACACAAATAAAATACAATGCAACTTACCTCCCTCCAAACTCCTTTGTGCCGGATCCAAATTCCAAAACACTCCAAACACCTATAAACAAGAAAAAAACACAATTGTACTTCTCGCCAGTGTATTCAGTAAATATAGAAATTGGCAAAACATACAAATAAAATACAGCTTGATAGGATGAAAAGCATGTACAATGCAACTTACCTCCCTCCAAACTCCTTTGTGCCGGATCCAAATTCCAAAACACTCCAAACACCTATAAACAAGAAAAAAACACAATTGTACTTCTCGCCAGTGTATTCAGTAAATATAGAAATTGGCAAAACATACAAATAAAATACAGCTTGATAGGATGAAAAGCATGTACAATGCAACTTACCTCCCTCCAAACTCTTTTGTGCCGGCTCCAAATTCCAAAACACTCCAAACACCTATAAACAAAAAAAAAACGCAATTGTACTTCTCGCCAGTGTATTCAGTAAATATAGAAATTGGCAAAACATACAAATAAAATACAGCTTGATAGGATGAAAAGCATGTACAATGCAACTTACCTCCCTCCAAACTCCTTTGTGCCGGCTCCAAATTCCAAAACACTCCAAACACCTATAAACAAGAAAAAAACGCAAATGTAGCTCTAACCAGTGTATTCAGTAAATATAGAAATTGGCAAAACATAAAAATTAAATACAGCTTGATAGGATGAAAATAAATATCCTCTCAAAAAACCTCAAAAAACCTATAAACAAGAAAAATAACTCAATTGTACTTCTTTACATCGTACTCTGTAAATGTAGTAACATATTTACGTAAAAAGAACATAAAACGCGACTTGAAAATAAAGCAACTTACCTCCTCTCACCCACCAAGCTCCGGGAACGGCGTGCTACTTCAGCCGAAATCGCAACACAGTCAAGGCGTGGGCGTGTGTCATTCCTATTTATTCACTCCCACTGTCAATCAAATGGTCTATCCCGTAAGTGATTGGCTGTGAGACCTGTGGCGCGATGCGTAATTCCGCTATTCGATGGTTCGTGCAGGGCGCGCTAGTCCGTCCCCTTTCCAGCTTGCGTGCGCGTCTTCCTACGTTCTGAAGGCCGCGTTTCGCCCCTGTCTATATTAAATTTACAGCCGCATCCGTTGAAGTTCACATGATGCACGTATGGCATTGGAATGAAACAGGGCTGAAAGGGCCCTAAAAGTATAAATGAAGCAATAAAAGGCATTCAAATTACTGGGAAAACAATCCCCAATGAACAAATATGTAAATAAAAGATATATTTTTATTGTCATGTACATCCTCAATATGGCGGCCATATTAAACCATTAGCACTCACAAAGGCCTAGAATGTGTCCCCTAAACATATCAACATTATCTGATTTACATCTCTCTCATCACATCTACTTTTTGGAACACAAATATTGGCTATATTTCAACGC
The DNA here is from genome assembly GCA_027410445.1 of Discoglossus pictus. Lineage (NCBI taxonomy): Eukaryota > Metazoa > Chordata > Amphibia > Anura > Alytidae > Discoglossus > Discoglossus pictus. Next base: position 79,708,713 of record CM050169.1, read on the forward strand.
CACATTACATAGATCACTTAGGGCCTCATTCAATTGCAATTTGGCTAATTGAATAGGGCTCTAAATAAGCACATAGCATATTTATTTTAAATAAGTTTTTAGTTAGTGAAAACCTTGCTTTTGGAAAAATGTTTACTAACTAAAAACTTCTTTAAAAAAAATATGTTATGTTTGCCAAATTGCAATTGAATGAGGTCCATAGCATGGGCCCAAATTCAAATGTGGGCCAGAATATTAGGGGTTACAAATTAAACTGGCTAAACCAATCCATAATCAGGGAACTTCATAACATGATGAATCCTAGATACACCAGTGAACTTTTCCATTGGTGAAATCCACCAGGATAATCAAAGCTGTGGTAATTAGCAAGCTATAAAACAACATCATCAGCCAGGAATTAGCAAGTCTGAACCATCATGGATAGCAGCAACCTGAGTGCGGTGTATAGGTATGTGAGTAGAGCGCAGCGTCATAGGAATGGATATTTGTTTCGAATGTTGCAGAGTGGAAACCCAACTGTCAGGCGTGCGACTGAGGAGTGGCTGAGGCGTGACAGAGAGGGGCGGCTGGGAGTGAATGTGGGTGAGCGTGCTGATGCAATCCATGGTGGTCCGGAACCAAGGCAGGCAAGTGGCTCATCACCGGATATGCCTAGGGTCATGGTGGGGGGTCAGTTAGGGGAGAGAGCTCCAGTGGCACAGGGACAGGCGGATATGAGGGCACCTGCAGACAGGGAGGAGGACCTTGATGTGGGTGATCAGCTGATGGGGGGGCCAGATGAAGAGACCCCTAGAGGGTGTGGCACATGAAGTGGGGGCTCCTGCACAGCCCCACAGGGGGCGGAGCAGGCCCAGGGGCCTGCCAGGAGGCTGCGTGCAAACAGGGTGTAAAGAGAGAGAGTCACATTAGAGGGGTTAACTGATATGGAAGTGTATGAGCGTTTTAGGCTAACCCGTGCCAGCCTGGAGGAGCTCTATGCGGTCCTGAGGGAGGACATGGAGCCTTCCTCATGGACCAATAGAGCCATCCCAGGCATGACACGGATGTTAGCCGCCATACACATCCTATCATCTGGTAGTTTTCAGAACACTGCTAGCATAGTAGGAGGAATGTCTCAGGCAAGCCTTTCAAGGTGCCTGAGCACATTCCTCCATGCTATTATTCCGAAAGCAGCCAGATACATCAATTAGCCCCAAACTGTGGAAGAGATCTTGAAGGTGAAAGCGGATTTCTTTCGAATGGGAGGTATCCCCAATGTGCTCAGTGCTATAGATTGTACACATGTAGCATTGATACCTCCTAGAGAGCAAGAAGCGCTATTCAGAAATCGCAAACACTATCATTCCATCAATGTACAGGTTGTTTGTGATGCAGACATGTGCATACAAAATGTGGTTGCAGGCTTCCCATGAAGTACTTATGATGCCCATATCCTGCGTCAGTCATCCACCCATCGTTATTTTGAGTCTGGACAAGCTCCACCTGGGTGGCTACTGGGTGAGTACCCATAAAGGATCCCGTAACATATACATCATGTTTCACTGTAATGCTATTCCATTGTTGCGTGAAAAATGCCAACAGACAAAATAGAGTCCCTCAATAGCGCGCACCACATCTGCATGCAGGAGTTGAGATAAGGACTTAAGGGTGGACTTAGGGTTTTTATGGTTAGGGGTATTTGGGCTAAGGCTTCGGGTTCTGAGTGTTAGTGTTAGGCATGGGGTCTCAGTGGTTCGGCTTAGGTATGGCGTCTGAGGGCTCGGGTTAGAGGGTTTTGGCCCATTAGGCAATAGATTCTACAACTTGATTTCTTTGATTGACGCACATTTTGCCACACAATTTTCAGCAGTGCGCTACTGTCGCCGGCTTCTGTCAGCGCCGTATTGTCCGCGCTCATTTGCCGTGGGCCCTAAAGAAGGTGTGCCGACTGAGCCATTGCATCGTAGCTTGTTGCTGTTCCTAACCCGATGTGGCCTGGTCATAGGAGTAGGAAGTTCCAACCCAGAGATCCCTAAACTAACGTCACATTAATCATTGTGTATATTTACAGATGCTTTAACGAGCAGCACAACATCACATTCATATCTACATCTTCCATTTTTGTTTCCTTCAGGTGATGCAGGATATAGGTGTTTGCCGTGGTTGTTGACCCCTGTGAACAATCCACACACAGAGGGGGAGGAGAGGTACAATGCGGCCCAGGCCAGAACCCAGAATGTAATAGAGCGCACCTTGTCCTTCTGAAGATGCGCTTCAGATGTTTACATTCCACTGACGGGGCTCTATAGTATACACCAGTGAAGGTTTGTCACATGATCATGGCCTGCTGTTGTCTGCACAATATAGCAGTACAGGCCAACTGTCTGGGGAACATTGATGATGCTCCGCTTGAACCGGCGGAGCGTCCAGTACCAGCCCCTGGTGAGGATAACGTTCAGGGGTCACGACTACGTGCCCACGTCATTCGGTAGTACTTCCCATGTAAGTCTGAACTAATAACAACCAACTATAATGTACCTTGATTATGGTTACTAATACATCTCTTTTCTCCTTCCCCATTGTCATACAGAATATCCAACAGTCCACAGTAGAGGATAGCTTTGTGATGTAACATATGTCTTGTGACGCATTCTTAACACTAGATCAAATACAGCCTGCTCTGATATCCGTTAATGGTAAGTATGCGCACATTCCCATACACATCATATATATTGATATCTGCAAACCTCCAGAAGCTAAGCTAAATTGATGTTCTGATGTATTCCACAATGGATATAGGCCTCACAATAATATTTGAAAACATCTTCACAGAACAATAATGTTCTCATTGTCTGATCATGCTATTCCACATCCCATGGAGGTCAATGCAATTCATAGCAATCTGGATATATGAACATACCAGCATATTGTAAACCATAATAAATGTACCTCATGGGATGCAAAGAGGGGATCTCTCCTGCTCTTTGTCAGCGAATGCTGGTAAAAGCATTCTCAGTCAGATAACAGGAATAGTCTCAAGGATGTGTTAACTAGGAATCATTGTGCAATATATCATATGGATTGTGTGACTCATATCATCATATTGCCATTACAGAAATGCTGCCGACTACCAACACATTGTTTACCCACACAGACATGGGAAACGACCTGTACAGCAACAGAACATCAGCTACATCAATGTCATCTACATTGTAAGTATTTGCGGGAAACATGTGTATGTATGATTGAGAGGAAATGACTAATAACTCCATTAATGTAGGCCTATCTTTCTTTTCCCCAGGACATCCCCAATGTTTTGCTGAAGCGGTCCGAAAGGTTTATCGGACCATGCAGACGTGTCCTGGGGGAACAGATCTCTTCGTTGAATACTCCACTTGATCTATCCAAGGTAGAGAACCACATGTGGATGTCCGAACATGCATCAATGTGTGATAGTTGGGATCTTCCATTTCTATTACAGGCTGCACTGTTCTCTCTGTCTCTCTGTCTGTCTGTCTGTCTTTCTCCTCATCCCACCCACCCCTGAACGATTAGCAACTTCTGCTAACTATCCCTATTAACCCTTTACACTATGTTTTCTCTTGCCTTCTTCCTCACATCCCCTGCCTTTTCCTCAGACTCTTCTTTACTTCTCCCCTTTTTGTCTCCAACATTTTCATTTCACCTCTCATGCCCACCTCTCCCCTTTTATTCGCCCATCAGCTAATCTTACTCAAGCTGTGGTTAAACTATGTGTCTCCTGACTGTCCCATCTGCAAATTACATTATCTGTCCACATGGGGCAGATATCTTATTACATAATAGTGCATCACACTTTACATCTGATCCCTTTCCTCTCCGACTAAGGCATAACTTTCTACTTGACACAACTTCCTTCTCTCACTTACTTATTAACCTTGCTATTCCTTATCTACTCTTCCCCATGTCCATTACCTTTAGCTTGGAAGTGGTGATTTTCTAATCTTGTGGGGGGCCTTTGGGAAGAAATCTGTTATCACCAAACTTTACGCTCAAAACAGGGCCCTCCATTTTCTGGCGTTGGCAATATTACATACTGTATATTTTCGTGTTCTTCTCCCCTGTACAGCGCCATGGAATATGTTTGCACAATACAAATAAAGGATAATTAGACTAATCATAATATTCCCACATCAGGACAAATTAGTCTGGGCCATCATTATAATCTGGTTAGCTTGTACGAGATCCCAATGCATAACATGCGTGCCGAAATACCTGCATCTGTTGGTGGCTGCTCATATGGCATATGTAAGGTTTCCACTTATATATTATTTGTGTGTTTGTATTCCAGATCACGGTCAGAACAAGGCATGACGATAAACATCATGACATTCCATGGCCATGTCAATGTCCTCATGTATGTGCATGTATCCGTTTCATTGCTTTGTTGGATCCAGTGTGATATCTGATTATCTTGACTGAATAGCCGATATGTGTCACGAGACAATTTCACTATACAATGCAGATGTGATGTGACATCTGTCAGCTGATGTTCCTGGTATATCCACAGCATGTGTATGCTCATATAGTCTACCTTGATTCATATGTACCTATTGCTTTAGACATTCTATCCTCTCCTCTACTTGGACTGTTGTGAAGCCTGCAGCACAAACCCTTCCAAAACTTTTCTTCAGTGCTGATGTGACCCTCCCTGTGCATATGGGGAAGAGTAAATCCAGGCGTGCATACACAAGCATACATTTTGCTCTCCCCATATGTATATCACCTTATTCTGGATTATTGTGGTGTTTCCTTATTGACTGTTATATATATATATTTATATGTAGTAACAATAATGAGATCAATTAAATTGCCTAATGTTGGGTGATACACTGTAAATCCCATGATCATCTATATCAACGTAATTTCCCTTGCCTGCATTCTGCTCTCATATCCCTATTTCCCTGTGTTCCTTGGATTTTGTATCCTACCCCCCTCCACCATGATCCTTTGAATACCTGTGATGATTAGTCAACCTGTGGCTTTGTGGCAAGCTTGCTTTGTTAATTTCTGTAAATAGTAAATATGATTTATCCGAGATGTTGTTTGTGTCTGCCTCGTCACTGTTGATACCATAGCATTTCTGTAACATCAATGAAAGGACTTCATACTCCACATCTGTGCTCTGCACCATCAGTTAGGGGTGTCAATAGAATTCTCACAGTGTGTTTGCATTACTGATTTGAACCATGAGGGAAGGTTGGTATTAACAATCTATATGACATAAAGCCAGACAAATGAGACAGGTGTCTGTAAGTGGCTCACATCCTAATAGTGAACATACAGTATCTAACAGAAGTGAGTACACCCGTCACATTGTTGATAATATTTTAGTATATCTTTTCATGTGACAACACAAAAGAAATGAAACTCTGCTACAATGTAAAGTAAGTTTGCTGACCCATCAATAACTCAATACACAGCCATTAATGTCTAAACCAACAAAAGTGAGTACACCCCTAATTTGAAATGTCCAAATTGGCACTAAATGTCAATTATGTGTGGCCACCATTATTTGCCAGTACTGCCTTAACCCTCATGGGGATGGAGTTCACCAGAACTTCCCAGGTTGCCACTGGAGTCCTCTTCCACTCCTTAATGATACATCAGAGCTGGTTGATGCTAGAGACCTTGCACTCCCTCACCTTCAGTTTGAGGATGCCCCACAGATATGGTTTAGGTCTGGCGACAAGCTTAGTCAGTCCATCACCTTTACCTTCTTTAGCAATGCAGTGTCGTCTTGGCGGTGTGTTTAGCGTCGTTATGTTATGTTGCCAGCACTGAGAAGCTACAGTTCTTTGAGGGAACCCATGAATGCTAACATGTACTGTGACATACTGAAGCAGAGCATGATCCCTCCCTTCGGAGACTGGGCCGCTGGGGGCAAGGTCTGGGAGGTTGAGGGGGTAGCCTGGTCAAGTGGATGGCCTTCTCAGGCCATTTCGGCCCTTCCAGCATATTCCTCCATGACCTGGTGATGCCTCCTCAACTCCTGCTGTCCCATCTCCATGACCTGGTGATGCCTCCTCAACTCCTGCTGTCTCATCTCCATGACCTGGTGATGCCTCCTCAACTCCTGCAACATCCGCTCATTATGCTGTCCCCTCTCCATGACCTGGTGATGCCTCCTCAACTCATGAAACACCCGCTAATTATGCCGTATCATCTCAGCGTGGCCTGTGGGGCCGGAGTGGACAGCGGGGCCTGTGGGGCTGGAGTTGCCAGCGGGGCCTGTGGGGCCGGAGTGGCCTGCGGGGCCTGTGGGGCTGGAGAAGCCAGCGGGGCCTGTGGGGCTGGAGTGGCTAGCGGGGCCTGTGGGGCCGGAGTGGCCAGTGGGGCCTGTGGGGCCGAAGTGGCCAGTGGGGCCTGTGTGGCCAGAGTGACCTGCAAGGCCTGTGGGGCCGGAGTGGCCAGCGGGGCCTGTGGGGCTGAAGTGGCCAGCGGGGCCTGTGGGGCCGGAGTGGCCTGTGGGGCCTGTTGGAGCCACATGCCCTGCCGGGGGCCCGTGCTCCAGGGCACCATTACCTGTAGCTCCATACCGTGGGCCCAACTGGGATGGGACCACATTGGCTGTCCCCACATTTGGACAGCCCACATTGAGTGGGACCCAGGCTGCGCCATTATCATCATGGCTGGAGGGGCCATTGCTGGAGCCAATGGCTGGCATCTTGTGGAGGGCCCAGGTGGACTTTCTGCAATATGTCCTGCTGCAGGTGGTCCTGCATCTTGGCATGGTGCAGGGCCCGATATTTCAGGTCCCTGAGGAGGCAGGGTACGCCTGGCTGGTACTGAAATGAGACAAGATTTGTATTTGAGTATTGTTGTTGTGAAAATTGATTGATGTGTGTTTGCATATCTCTGAGATCATAGTGACTTGTAATTGGCTGTGAATGTTTGACGCAAATAAAAATTGATCTGCATCATTAGTATTGTGGATCCTGGCTGGGATCTTTCCTGTTATTTGACAGCGACTGCTGGCAGCAACAGTTGGACCAAGGGGCTGATAGATGGCGCTGCCGCTGTTATATACATCATTTTCACCTTACACACAAGCCCAAAAGCACTAGTCCTCACCCTAATCAAAAACCCTTACCTTAACACCACCATAAGCCACTAAATATGCATGATTATATAATCTCCAGGAAAATGCTGTGACATGTAGAGGCTGCTCACTGCTGCTACCAGCAGTCATGGTCAGATAACAGGAAAGGGCCCATGGCTCATATGACTATATGTAATGCTGGTGCGGTGTGCCAACTTCAGTTAATTAGGACACGTGCTCATCTGAATCTGTTGGCCAGTGTGTGAGACAGACCAATCTGTGACCAATCCTCAGCAATGTGAGTTAACATGTTAATGTAACATGGTCCAGATTAGGCTGGTACACAACACAAACTTGCAGTCCATCAGAGTCTGTATCCGCATATGCTGCAGTGTGCACATCCATACATGTAGTCTCATGGGGATGTACCAGCTAGACCGGACCTATCCTGTTGTATGTGCGCATCTTTGGAAGTGCACCGCCACCGACTCTAGCTACGCCAGCCCAGCAGGCCGGGTAAGTGGTTATGGGTTTCGGGTTCTGGCTACAGTTAGGGGGTGTGGGTTAGAAAGTGGGGTTTAGGGGGTTAGGGTTAGAGGGTTAGGGGCTTTGGGTGTACCGGCTACATTGGGACGTAAGCGCAGCCGCATCCCTAGACTCGGCGGCGGCACTCTTCCAGCACATACTGAAATGCCCACATAAAACAGGATACATCCGCTATACCTAGTTTCAAGATGTACATGGGTTCTAAGCAGTAGGAGTGTTAAGCCAAACAGCTATGAATGGGCCAGTTTAACATGGAGTAGAGTGTGACAGGGGAACTCATCACAATAAACAAACAATTGCAATGGAGTTGTCATGTATGCTTTATATGCACTCTAAACCAACAGCAAACATAACAGTAACATCAATAGATTTGCCAAACGGTATCATAATCAGTTAAGGGAGGAGGTATTTTACATATATTTCATTGCTAACATTTCTGACAAGTATATTTCTTTACACTGGATTTACATGACTTTTGCTGCCTCATATATCTGTAGTCACAACCAGATATCTTACAGTGCAATTCAACGTCAGTTATCTATCTGTGTGGGGTACATGTGCGTACATATGAGGGTGTTAAGGTGTACATGGTACTCACATTGCAGGCTTTCTGACCCACCCGAGTCCACCAGGCCAAGGATGCCCACGACTGCTGCTGGCTGGATCATATCTCTCACTGTGGCCTCCCAACCGGGGTATGAAAAGGTTTCTGGAGGATGTGCCGCATTGGACTCGTTCGCCATTTTCTTTTTGACATCAATGCGGCAGTCCTGGTACCGGTGCTGGACAGACTGCCAGGTCCGGTTTGCATACCCCAGTGAAGAGACCTCAGCCGCGATTGCCCTCCAGACGTCTGTCCTCTGCCTGGGCCTCACCTCGCTCCCACCGGTTAAGATGGAGTGGTGGGCTTGAACTCCTCTTACGATGGTCTCTATCTCCTCTTGATTGAAGTTTGCTGCCCTTTTTCTGGCAGCAGCAGCATCAGCTTACTGGCCAACCTGTGGCTGGGGGCCCTGCTCTCCCTGGCCTCTCCCTTCACTGCCTTCTCTCTCTCCCTCCATCTCTCCTCCTCTCCTCACTTTCTCTTGCTCTTGCTCTCTCTCAAAACCCTCCAACTCCAAGACCTGTGTGTCCACTTGCACAGCATACAACACAGTCACAGATTTACGAATTTCCTGCACTTTTAAACTATTTGCGGCCTTGATTGTCGTCTTCCTATTGGTTAATTGATTTCAGGTGGCGCCAGGAAAACCAGGATTATGGGCTTGAGACTTCTGGCCGTAGCTTCTTGGTGAAGCACGTACGGGTTTGGCGGATGATTGCCCTCCAAGCCCGTAGCTCGTTATTCAAACCCGTGCGGGCTTCCATGATTGATAAAACACGAAGATTGAACATGAAGTTAAATATCTTTATTTGTGGATTTGAGAGTAGGGAAATGTTGAGCTATTAATTCTAAAACCAAACATCACTTTCACTTGGATGGCTTTTCCATGCTACGACTTGTAAGTAAGCCCTTTACGACCCGTAGGTCTATTTTACCCATTTACGGACTTGACGGAGGCGAATCCCGCAGCCTTTGCGGGTCTGAGGTGCTCCAAGCCCTTGGGACTTTGTCCATGGACATTTGACATGAATTTAACTAAAAAGGATTTTCAGATTTGAGTGTAGGGGAATGTTGTGCTATGAATGCTAACACCTCCAATCACTTTATTCCAGAGATTAACCACCCTTTTCTTTCTTTAAGACCAAGGAAAGCGGAATTGATAGATAACTTTAAAAGGGGACTGGATTTATATCTAATTAAGAAGGGATTTCAGGGTTATCCTGGATAATTAGAGAGTGTATTGATCCAGGGAGAAATCCGATCACCAGTATCTCGTTTTCCCCTTTGAGATGATTGGCTAAGATTCACTTGGGTTTTTCCTGTTTGCCTTCCTCTAGATTAATTACTAATTAAGAAAAAAAAGTTGATTAATAATTAATTAACAATTAACAACTAATTAATTAATAACTAATACTCATATTGCAGATCAGAGGGGATCTTAAAAGGTTGAACTTTATGGACTGAAAGTCTTTTTTCAACCTTAATTACTATGGGCCTCATTCAATTGTGATTTGGCCAATTGAATAGGGCTCTAAATAAGCACATAACATTTTTTTAAAGAAGTTTTTAGTTAGTAAACATCTATCCAAAAACAAGGTTTTCACTAACTAAAAACTTATTTAAAAAAAAATATGTTATGTGCTTATTTAGAGCACTATTGATTTGGCCAAATCGCAATTGAATGAGGGCCTATGTAACTATGTAAGATAGAATTTGTTTAGAAATAAATGCAGTCCCCTTTTAAAGTTATCTATCGAATCCGCTGTCACCACCTCCTCTGGTAGAGAATTCCACAGATTAACCACCCTTACTGTGAAGAACACTTTTCTTTCTTTAAGGTGGAATCTTTTTACTTCTAACCTGAAGGGATGTCCTCTTGTCAGTTGCAAACCTCTTGGCACAAAAAGTTCCCTTGACAAATCTTTATACTGACCCTGGATGTATTTGTATAGGGTAATCATATTCTCTCTTCCACGCTTTTTTTCTAGAGAAAATATGTTTAATTTGGTTAATCTTTCTTCATAACTTAGCCCCTCCATTCTCCTTATTAGTTTTGTTGCCCTTATCTGTACTTTTTGCTGCTCTAAAATGTCCTTTTTATGTAGTGGTGCCCAAAAGTGTACTCCATATTCAAAATGAGGGCATACTAGGGATTTGTATAGTGGGATAATTGTATTTGCTTCCCTTGCTTCTATACCATTTTTAATACATGTTAATATTATATTTGCCTTTGCAGCTGCTGCTTGGCTTTGAGCACTGTTACCTAGGTGGTTGCCCACAAGCACTCCCAAATCCTTTTCAATATCTGATACACCTAGATTTGCACCATTAAGATTATAAATTGCATGGCTATTTTTCCTTCCCAGATGCATAACTTTACATTTATTCACATTAAATCTCATCTGCCACTTAGATGCCCATTCCTCTAATTTATGCAAATCCCTTTGGAGGGAAAGAGCATAATTTCTGATTTAATTACCTTTCACAACTTTGTGTCATCAGCAAAAATGGAGACACCACTCTCCAATAACACTTCCATGTCATTAATAAATATAGGTAGTATTTTCTGAGATACTGCCAGTGCCACGTGCTAGCCCACGGAGGCAGAAGGAGCTTAGGGAGGTTATTGCGTGGATAAAAATGTGGTGCATTAAGGAGGGGTTTCGGTTTTTAGAGCACTGGGCTGACTTCTCACTTGGGTACAATCTCTATAGCAGGGATAGATTGCACCTTAATGATGAGGGAGCTTTTGTGCTAGGGGATTGGATAATAGAAAGGCTGGAGGAGTTTTTAAACTAGTAGGTGGGGGGTAGGGTCTAGATATAATTAATGGGATAGAAAGTGTAGAGGAGGTAAGGAATGCATTAACTAGTTATGCGGGGGGGGGGAGATAGGGTTAGTACACTCATTAGGGAGGTATTGCTAAGTTACTCAAGTACAATGACAGGCACTTCAGAACTGGAAACTCATAACATAAGGTCATTCCAGAAGCTTGCTAGGAAAAATGGGAGAGTTAGAATTATTAGCAGTTAATGAGAAATAGGATTTAATAGGCATTACTGAAATGTGGTGGGATGAATCTCGTGACTGGGCTGTAAATCTGGATGGTTATAACCTATTAAGGAAAGATAGGGGTAATGGTAAAAGAGGAGGAGGGATGTCTATATGTTAAGCCTGAATTTAAGCCTACAGGGAGAGAAAACTAGTGTAAAACTAGCGGTAATGTTGAATGTTTGTTGGTAGAGTTTAATAGCGGAGCAGCAAATTATAAAAGCATATTGGTAGGAGTATGCTATAAACCCCAAAATATAGCTGAAAATGAGGAACTGCAATTATTGTTACAGATTGGAAATGCAGCTTAGCATGGGCAAGTTCTAATACTGGGAGATTTTAATTACCCTGAAATAAACTGGATAAATGAGACCAGCAGTTCAGCTAAAGGAAGCAGGTTCTTGAGTACACTCAGAGACCATTATCTGGCCCAGGTTATACAAGAACATACTAGAAATGAGGCTATCTTAGGTTTAGTTATCACAACTAATATTGATTTAGTATCAAATGTTGAACTAGGGCAACCTTTGGGAAACAGTGATCATAGCACAGTCTCATTTGAGATTAAATTAAAAAAATATAACTGTATGGGGCTAACGAAAACTTTAAGGGCAGCAATACAAAGTATAGACTGGGACAGAGAACTGTCAGGTAAAAAATACTGAACAGAAATAGACAACATTCAAATCTTTACTAAATATATCTACTTATCACCACATACCATGTTCAAATAAAAGTAGAAGGAGTACATCACAACCCATGTGGCTTAATAATAAAATAAAGATGAAGACGAGGAGTAAAAAACAAGCATTTAAATTATACAAACGAAAGGGGACAGAGACATCATTATGTAAGTACAAGGAAATCAACAGGGCTTGCAAAAGGTCTATTAGACTAACTAAAATCAAAAATGTAAAGTTAGTTACAAAGGAGAGTAAGATTAAGCCTAAAATATTTTTTTAAATATACTGTATTAATGTAAAGAAGGCTAGGAAGGAAGCTATAGGATCCTTACAATGTGACACAGGCCATCTGATAATTAGTGACCAGGAAAAGGCAGATGAGCTAAATAGGTTATTTTCTTTGGTTTATACGAGCGAGGTACCAGTGGTTGGGACACTGCAACATAATTGGGCTACACTACTCTCACTAAATAACTGGTTAACACGGAAAGAAATCCAAAAGAGGATAGAAAAAATAAATGTTAATAAAGCCCTGGGTCTTGAATACATCCAAGGTACTGAGGGACCTGGGCTCTGAAATTGCAAAAAATTATATCTAATTTATTAAGATTCACTCAACACAGGGTCTCTGCCTGATGACTGGAGTAAGACAGAGGTGATACCTATATTTAAGAAGGGAGCAAGAGCAAATCATTTATAGACCCGTGAGTCTCACTTCAGTAGTGGGAAAGCTTTTAGAAGGGTCAATAAGGGATAACATACAAGAATTTGTCTATTCAAACAGGATTATAAGTAAGAGCCAACATGGATTTATGATAGCCCTTTAGATTGTAAGTGGCGAGTTTTCAGTTTTCTAGGATGCTTTGGAAAAAGCACTTTCTGCAAAGATTCTAAGCTCAAAACAGGGTCCTCCATTTTTGGAAGGTTGTTAATGCTGTATTTTTCCTTGTTTTTTATCCCCTATATTGCGCTACGTAATATGTTGGAGCGTTACAAATAAAAGTTAAAAATAATAAATAATAATAGGCATTATCAGACATTACAAGGATTTGGGAGTGCTTGTGGACAATCACCTAGATGACAGTGCTCAAAGTCAAGCAGCAGTCGCAAAGGCAAATAAAATATTAGCATGTATTAAGAAGAGCATAGAAGCAAGGGAAGAAAATATAATTCTGCCACTATACAAATCTCTAGTATGCCCTCATCTGGAATATGGAGTACAATTTTGGGCACCACTTCATTAAAAGGACATTTTAGAGCTGAAAAAGGTACATAGGAGGGCAACAAAACTAATAAGTGGAATGGAGGGACTAAGTTATGAAGAAAGACTAACCAAATTAAACTTATTTTCTCTAGAGAAAAGGCGTCTAAGAGGAGATATGATTACCTTATATAAATACATCAAGGGTAAAAATAAAGATTTGTCAAGGGAGCTTTTTGTGCCAAGAGGGTTTCAACTGACAAGAGGTTAGAAGTAAAAATATTCCACCTTAAAGAAAGAAAAGGGTTCTTCACAGTGAGGGTGGTAAATCTGTGGAATTCTCTACCAGACGAGGTGGTGACAGCGGATTCTATAGATAACTTTAAAAGGGGACTGGATTTATTTCTAAATAAAAAGGGCATTAAGGGCTATCCTGGATAAATAGAGAGGGAGTATTGATCCAGGGAGAAATCCGATCGCCAGTATCTGAGGTCAGGAAGGAATTTTATATTTTATTTCTCTGATGATATAATTGCCACTGTTTTCTTTTCTGTTTGCCTTCTTCTGGATCAATTAACAATAAATCCATGTATTGCAGACTAGAGGTGATCTAAAAAGGTTGAACTTGATAGACTAAATCTTTTTTCAACCTAAATTACTATGTTACTATGTAACAATGTTAAAAAGGAGGGGGACTAATACTGAACCCTGAGGAACCCCACTTACCACATTAGTCCAATCGGAGTATGTTCAATTTACAAAAACCCTTTGCTTCCTGTCTTTTAGCCAGCTCTCAATCCATGAGCAGATATTTACTGCAATTCCTGTATCCCTTAGATTGCACAACAGTCTCCCATGTGGCACAGTATCAAAAGCCTTTGCAAAACCCAAATAGACTACATCCACTGAGTTGCCTTGATCCAAGTTTCTACTAACCTCATAGAAACTAGTATTAAAAAAACTATTAGGTTTGTTTGACATTACCTATCCTTCATAAATCCATTTTGGCTCTTACTTATAATCCTGTTTGAAGAGACATATTCATGTATATTATCCCTTATTAACACTTCTAAAAACTTCCTTCATAAATCCATTTTGGCTCTTACTTATAATCCTGTTTGAATAGACATATTCATGTATATTATCCCTTATTAACACTTCTAAAAGCTTTCCCACTACCAAAGTGAGCCTCCCTGGTCTATAACCCTCCGGATTCACTCTTGCTGCCTTCTTAAATATATGTATCACCTCTGCCTTTCTCCAGTCATCTGGCAGAGACCCTGTGTTGAGTGAATCTTGAAAAATCAGATATAATTGTTTTGCTATTACAGAGCCCAGTTCCCTTAGTACCCTTGGATGTATTCCATCAGGACCCAGTGTTTTATTAAAAAAAAAAAAATTCTAACCTCTTTTGGATTTCTTCCTGCGTTAACCAATTATTTAGTGATGGTATTGTAGCCCCATTATGTTGCAGTGTCCCAACCACTGGTACTTCCATTGTGTATACCAAAGAAAATAAACTATTTAGCTCATCTGCCTTTTCCTGGTCACTAATTATCAGACGACCTGTGTCACATTTAATGTTTCTAAAGCTTCCTTCCTCGCCTTCTTCCCATTAATATATTTCAAAAACATTTTACGGTTAGTCTTACTCTCCTTTGCAACTAACTTTTCATTTTTTATTTTAGCCAGTCTAACCGCCCTTTTGCAAGCCTTGTTGATTTCCTTGTAATCCAGTAAAGCAGTCTCTGTCCCCTCTTGTTTGTATAATGTAAATGCTTGTTTTTTACTCCTCATCTTCATCTTCAATTCATTGTTACACCACATGGGTTATAATTTACTCCTGCTACTTCTATATGTATGTTAATTTAGTAAGGATTTGAACGTTGTCCATTTATGTTGAGTATTTTTACCTGTCAGTTCTCTGCCCCAGTCTATACATTGTATTTCTGCCCTTAGATCATTAAAATCTTCTCTTTTAAAATTAAGAGTTTTCGTTAGCCCCTTACAGTTATGTTTTCAAATGAGACTGTGTTGTGATCACTGTTTCCCAAAGGAAACCCTATTTCAACATTTGATACTATATGAATATTATTTGTGATAACTAAACCTAAGATAGCCTCATTTCTAGTAGGTTCTTGTATAACCTGGCATCATCCACTTTGGTATACTGGATAGAGTAATCCGCTGACGGTATCAAATAATTGATGCTGGGAGTTGAAGAATTGTAGGTGGTGGATAAATCAATAATGAGACATTTTTTTTAACCACACTGGGAATGGAGGATTCTGAACGGGCCCATGACATAGCAGTTATTGATTTCATCTATAAGGAGTCTTTCCACCACCACCACAGGCTCCTTCGTAGCTGAGAGTAAATTAATGCTATCGTAGGAACCCTGAGGTAATGTTGCCACCCCAGTGCAAAAACCCTGTGCTATTCCTGTGAGTATAAACCTAATCAGGGAAGTTTCTGGATGGTGCTTAAGATAGTTGGCCAGTCTTGGAAGGTTAAGAGGTGATTGTCATTTTGTGTGCACAACCATGGGTCAGGCGTGTGCCTTGTGACAAGGATTGAAAAGTATTGTCTCCATTTTTTCTGATGACACTAAGTTGTGCAAGGTAATTAAATCAGATAAATGGCAAATGAGAGTCAATACGAATAAATGAAAAGTTATCCATCTGGGAAGGAAAAATAGCCATTCAGTTTATAATCTTAATAGAGCATATCTAGGGATATCAGATATTGAAAGGGATTTGGGAGTTTTTGTGGACAACCACCTAGGTAACAGTGCTCAATGCCAAGCAGCATCTGCAAAGGCAAATACAATATTAGCATGTATTAATAAGGGTATAGAAGCAAGGGAAGCAAATATAATTCTGCCACTGTACAGGTCCCTAGTATGCCCTAATTTGGAATATGGAGTACAATTTTTGCCACCACTACATAAAAAGGACATTTTAGATCTAGAAAAAGTACAGATAAGGGCAACAAAACTAATAGGGGAATAAGGGCTAAGTTATGAAAAAAGACTAATGAAATTAAACTTATTTTTGCTAGAAAAAAGGTGTATATCCAGGGTCAAAACAAGGCGTTGTCATGTGAACAAGTGAACTTTTTGTGCGGAGAGGTTTTGAACTAACAAGATGACATCCTTTGAGATTAGAAGTAAAAAGATTTCACCATAAAGAAAGAAAAGGGTTCCTCACGGTAAGAGTGGTTATTCTGTGGCATTCTCTACCAAATTAGGTGGTGACAGCGGGTTCGATAGATAACTTTAAAAAGGGATTGGATATACAGTATTCTTAAATAAAAAGGGCATTCAGGGTTATCCTGGATAATTAGTGTCTAAGGTATTTACAGTTTGAGCTCAATAAAATATTACAGTGACTACAAATATAGAGAGTTTCACACAAAAATAAAGAGGGCTATAAAAGACATTTATCCTTTGTACCAATGAGGGTTATCTTCATCTGTTGGTCTTGACACAAGTTGGTAGGAAGAGGTGAATGTCCCACAATATGTAGGCTTTGATGTAGAATGCTTGGATTCCTCTTACAGGACCACTGTATTATGATGATTAGAATATTGTGATATATAAGCGTACATAGTGACATCATAATGATGGCAATGTGGTAGAGCAATTGGCAGTTAATGTAGCTGAAAAGATAGATTAAATAATCATTAGGACTGAAATACTGGCAGAGGAGACTAACTCATGCAGAGGTAATGATCAAACGAGTTCTTATTGCTCTCAGCAGTATTTCTCATATTCCTCTTTTTTATTTATCTGCTCTCTCAGAGCAAGTTTTGTACTATTAAAAGTCGTTTTCCTTTGTCAAATGCATGTGCTGTATGAGCAGACTTTGTATTTTCTCTAGAAGTTTTAGATTCAAACATAGAAGTCAAAGATAACTCTTCAAACCCTCTTACTTGGGTCCATGTTCCTGTTCAAAGCTGTGTACCTCTCTATAAAAGGACACATTAGTGGGGCTAGTGCCAGTGTCAAATAATTTTGGGGCCCCTTCACAGCTACCATATACAACATATATATATATATATATATATATATATATATACCGTATATACTCGAGTACAAGCCGACCCGAGTATAAGCCAAGGCACCTATTTTACCACAAAATACTGGGTAAAATGAGTGACTCGAGTTTAAGCCGAGGGTGGAAAATGTGCTGCCCCCTGTGTCCCTTTTGTGCCTTCTGTGTCCCCCTCTCTCTCCCGTGTCTCTTCTCCCCTCTCCCTTCCCTGTGTCTCTTCCCCCCTCTCCCTTCCCAGTGTCTCTTCTCCCCCTCTCCCTTCCCTTTGTCTCTTCCCCCCTCCTCATTCTCAACCTCCCTCCTCATCATCCCTCCTCATCCTCAACCTCCCTCCTCAACCCCCTCATCCTCAACCCCCGCCTCCTCAACCCCCATCCCCATACTCAACCCCCTCCTCAACCTCAACCCCCCTCCTCATCCTCAAAACCCCCCTTTTCAACCTCCCTCCTCAACCTCAACCCCCCTCCTCATCCTCAACCCCCTCCTCAACCTCCCTCCTCAACCTCAACCCCCCTCCTCATCCTCAACCCCCTCCACAACCTCCCTCCTCAACCTCACCCCCCATCCTCAACCCCCTCCTCAACCTCCCTCCTCAACCTCAACCCACCTCATCCTTAACCCCCTCCTCCACCTCCCTCCTCAACCTCAACCCCCCATCCTCAACCCTCCCATCCTCAACCTCCCTCAACCCCCCCATCCTCAACCCCCTCCTCAACCGCAACCCCCCATCCTCAACCCTCCTCCTCACCCTCCCTCCTCAACCTCCCTCCTCAACCCCACTTTTCATCCTCAACCTCCCTCCTCATCATCCCTCCTCATCCTCAACCTCCCTCCTCAACCCCCTCCTCCTCAACCCCCTATCCTCATCCTCAACCCTCCTCAACCTTAACCCCCCTCCTCATCTTCAACCCCCTCCTCAACCTCCCTCCGCATCCTCAACCCCCTCCTCAACCTCCCTCCTCAACCTCAACCCCCCCATCCTCAACCTCACTCAACCTCAACCCCCCCATCCTCAACCCCCTTCTCAACCTTAACCCCCTTCTCAACCTCAACCCCCCTCCTCATCCTCCCTCCTCAACCTCCCTCCTCAATCTCCCTACTCAAATCCACTTATCATCCTCAACCTCCCTCCTCATCATCCCTCCTCATCCTCAACCTCCCTCCTAAACCCCCTCATCCTCAACCCCCCATCCTCATCCTCAACCCCCCCTCAACCCCCTCCTCAACCTCAACCCCCTCCTCATCCTCAACCCCCTCCTCAATCTCCCTCCTCAACCTCAACCCCCTACTCATCCTCAACCCCCTTCTCAACCTCCCTCCTCATCCTCAACCCCCTCCTTAACCTCCTTCCTCAACCTCAAACCCCCCATCCTCAACCCCCCTATCCTCAACCCCCTCCTCAACCTCAACCCCCCATCCTCAACCCCCCTCCTCAACCTCAACCCCCCATCCTCAACCCCCCTCCTCAACCCACCTCCTCATCCTCCCTCCTCATCCTCCCTCCTCAACCTCCCTCCTCAACCCCCCTCCTAATCCTCAACCTCCCTCCTCATCCTCAGCCCCCCTCCTCATCCTCAGACCCCCTGCTCATCCTCAGGCCACCTCCTCATCCTCAGGCCCTTCCTCATCCTCAGCCCCCCTTCTCATCCTCAGCCCCCTTCCTCAACCTCAACCCACATCAAGACCCGGAAGGAGCGGAGGCCAAAGCAGGTAAGTGAGGGGAGGGGTATTTAGAGGGGTAGTATGAGGGGGGGTTAGAACAAGGGGGGTTGAGGATGAGGAGGGGGGAGGGAAAGAGACATGGCGGGTTAGAGAGACACGGGGGGAGAGAGAGACACGGGGGTTAGAGAGACATAAGGGGGGGTTAGAGAGACACGGGGGGATAGACAAGAGGGGTTAGAGAGACACAGGGGGTGAGAGTGACTCGAGTATAAGCCGAGGGAACCCTCTTTAGCTTTAAAAAAAGGGCTGAAAAACTTGGCTTATACTTGAGTATATACGGTATATATGTATATATATATATATATATATATATATATATATATATATATATATATTTACTAGCGACTTGCCCGTCAAAAAATTACAGCAATGAGATGTGTATGTTTGGAAAGTTGTTTAGTTATTAATATACTTATTTGACACTTGTAAGATTTTAGTTATGATGAAATAAGTAGTATTGTGATATTAAACATGTTTAGTTTTGTAAAATGTTCTCTTGGTGAACGGTAACTCTTAAAGCATTTTGTATTAAAAGTATTAACATTTGAATGTAAGAACAGTTGAACTTTAAACTAATCAGTATTGTAAACTTGAGGTAATTTTTTTTTTAACATGCAATTTCTATCTGAAGAATTGTTAACTTCAATATACATTGAATCCAGAGGAAGGCAAACAGTAAAAACCCTTGTTGAAACGTACCCAATTTTAACATGAACTTTGTAATATATTTAAATAAGAAACTCGAAAGTATATTTTTTTAAACTTGAACTTTATAATCTGTGTAACTAAGGAACTTGAAAAAACATTTTTCTAACTTGGAACATTATAAACAGTAACATAGTGAATTAAGATTTTAACATAATTTTGTATTAAAAGTATTTTAACATTTGAATGTAAGAACAGTTGAACTTAAAATGAATCAGTATTGTAAACTTAAGGTAATGTTTTTTTAACATGCAATTTGTTTCTGAAGAACTGTTAACTTCAATATACATTGAATCCAGAGGAAGGCAAACAGTAAAAACCCTCCTTGAAACGTACCCAATTTTAACATGAACTTTGTAATATATCTAAGTAAGAAACTTGAAAGTATATTTTTTGAAACTTGAACTTTCTTATCTGTGTAACTAAGGAACTTGAAAAAACATTTTTCCAACTTGGAACATTATAAACAGTAACATAGTGAATTAAGATTTTAACATAATTTTGTATTAAAAGTTTTAACATTTGAATGTAAAAACAGTTGAACTTTAAACTAATCAGTATTGTAAACTTGAGGACATTTTTTTTTAACATGCAATTTCTATCTGAAGAATTGTTAACTTCAATATACATTGAATCCAGAGGAAGGCAAACAGTAAAAACCCTCCTTGAAACGTACCCAATTTTAACATGAACTTTGTAATATATGTAAGTAAGAAACTTGACATTATATTTTTTGAAACTTGAACTTTCTTATCTGTGTAACTAAGGAACTTGAAAAAAACATTTTTCCAACTTGGAACATTATAAACAGTAACATAGTGAATTAAGATTTTAACATAATTTTGTATTAAAAGTATTTTAACATTTGAATGTAAGAACAGTTGAACTTAAAATGAATCAGTATTGTAAACTTAAGGTAATGTTTTTTTAACATGCAATTTGTTTCTGAAGAACTGTTAACTTCAATATACATTGAATCCAGAGGAAGGCAAACAGTAAAAACCCTCCTTGAAACGTACCCAATTTTAACATGAACTTTGTAATATATCTAAGTAAGAAACTTGAAAGTATATTTTTTGAAACTTGAACTTTCTTATCTGTGTAACTAAGGAACTTGAAAAAACATTTTTCCAACTTGGAACATTATAAACAGTAACATAGTGAATTAAGATTTTAACATAATTTTGTATTAAAAGTTTTAACATTTGAATGTAAAAACAGTTGAACTTTAAACTAATCAGTATTGTAAACTTGAGGACATTTTTTTTTAACATGCAATTTCTATCTGAAGAATTGTTAACTTCAATATACATTGAATCCAGAGGAAGGCAAACAGTAAAAACCCTCCTTGAAACGTACCCAATTTTAACATGAACTTTGTAATATATGTAAGTAAGAAACTTGACATTATATTTTTTGAAACTTGAACTTTCTTATCTGTGTAACTAAGGAACTTGAAAAAAACATTTTTCCAACTTGGAACATTATAAACAGTAACATAGTGAATTAAGATTTTAACATAATTTTGTATTAAAAGTTTTAACATTTGAATGTAAAAACAGTTGAACTTTAAACTAATCAGTATTGTAAACTTGAGGTAATTTTTTTTTTAACATGCAATTTCTATCTGAAGAATTGTTAACTTCAATATACATTGAATCCAGAGGAAGGCAAACAGTAAAAACCCTTGTTGAAACGTACCCAATTTTAACATGAACTTTGTAATATATTTAAATAAGAAACTTGAAAGTATATTTTTTTAAACTTGAACTTTATAATCTGTGTAACTAAGGAACTTGAAAAAACATTTTTCTAACTTGGAACATTATAAACAGTAACATAGTGAATTAAGATTTTAACATAATTTTGTATTAAAAGTATTTTAACATTTGAATGTAAGAACAGTTGAACTTAAAATGAATCAGTATTGTAAACTTAAGGTAATGTTTTTTTAACATTCAATTTCATTATGAAGAATTGTTAACTTCAATATACATTGAATTCAGAGAAAGGCAAACAGTAAAAACCCTCCTTGAAACTTACCCAATTTTAACATGAACTTTGTAATATATTTAAGTAAGAAACTTGACATTATATTTTTTGAAACTTGAACTTTCTTATCTGTGTAACTAAGGAACTTGAAAAAACATTTTTTCCAACTTGGAACATTATAAACAGTAACATAGTGAATTAAGATTTTAACATAATTTAGAATTAAAAGTGTTAACATTTGAATGTAAACACAGTTGAACTTTAAACTAATCGGCTTTGTAAACTTGAGGTAATGGTTTTTTAACATGCAATTTCTATCTGAAGAATTGTTAACTTCAATATACATTGAATCCAGAGGAAGGCAAACAGTAAAAACCCTTGTTGAAACGTACCCAATTTTAACATGAACTTTGTAATATATTTAAATAAGAAACTTGAAAGTATATTTTTTTAAACTTGAACTTTCTTATCTGTGTAACTAAGGAACTTGAAAAAACATTTTTCTAACTTGGAACATTATAAACAGTAACATAGTGAATTAAGATTTTAACATAATTTTGTATTAAAAGTATTAAAATTTGAATATAAAAACATTTGAACTTTAAATTAATGAGTATTGTAAACTTGAGGTAATGGTTTTTTAACTCAAGAATTGTTAACTTAAATATACATTGAATGCATAGGAAGGCAAACAGTAAAAACCCTACTTGAAACGTACCCAATTAAATTAATTACTTCCTGACCCCATGAACTGGCGATAAGGTTACTCCCTGGATTAATGTTTAACATAACAGACAATATTTACATTGTGACTTAAAACGTTGTTGAGCTCTTAACATGAACTTTGTAATATGTTGAAGCAAAGAACTTGAAAGTATATTTTTTGAAACTTGAAGTTTCTTATCAGTCTAGTAATGAGTAAGTAATGAACTTGAAAATATAGTTTTCAAACTCATAACATTAGAAACAGTAATATAGATAATTTACATTTTAACATAATTTGTAGAAATAATGCAAGGCAAGTGTTTTGTGAGGCTAATCATCTATAAACAGTATTTCCATTAATTATGAGTGAATATTTTATTGTTTTTGTATTTTTCAATGCTTTTAAATTTGTTTTGCATGGGTTTTATTTCTTTAATGAAAAGTTATAGTACTTCATAGTAGACAATGTTTTTAGTAAAAATACGTCCATCTTCTAATAAATCACCTTGACTTTAATTCTTTTCAATGTAAACTTTAATAGCCTGTGGATTTTTGCACCGTGATACCGCAACGTACAATTGGCCATGTGCAAATACTGGTTCTTGTAAGAAAATACCCACAGAATTGAACGTTTGTCCTTGTGATTTATTAATGGTCATTGCAAATGCCATAATGATGGAGATGATAAAGGGAGACTACTTTCACTTGGTGCTAAATCTATTCTTGGTATGAAAACTCTCCCTTCTTTATGGGTACCAGTTAAAATTTCATCATCTATAAAATGTTCCTTTAATTGTTGAACAATTAATCTTGTCCCATTGCATAGGCCTTTTTTGGGGTTCATATTTCACAGTAACATGACAATTGCACCTTTCTTTAGCTGCAAAATATGTGGTGGCATTCCAGAAGGAGTTAGTGAGTTTATGAATTCAGTGGAAAAGTTAGCCTGACTTTCATTGTCATCAGCAAGTACAGAATCAGCACTGTGATAATTTCTTTGTGGTGCATTAATTTTTTTAAAGATTTCATTATTGAGGATTAATGCATCCTTATTTTTACACGTTAGTATGACTTGGTTGGCAAGCTCTGAATATTCCTGGTTATTTATGCTACCTTCAAATATAGCCGATATAATATCTTGGTGACAAATCATATGAGGTGGGATCTCTACAGTGTCATCAGGTAAATGTGTTATTTTTTCTGTTCTGCCTTCTCCAATTTTAATAAGCCAATCATTGAAATCAGTTTGGCCTTCTGATCTCATGTTTTGTTGCAGTTGAAGATGGGTAAAATGTTTCCATAGTGTGCTTGACTTTATACAGGTTTCGATAATGTCAGTTCGATTTCCATGTACAACGACAGGTAATGTTTGTCTAAAATCGCCACCTAACAACATTTCCTTTCCACCAAATGGAAAAGTATTATCCATGACTTCATGAAGCAAAAGGTCAATACATTGGAGGGCATAGCATGACATCATTGTGGCCTCATCTATTATAATTAATTTACGTTTTTTCAATTTTGTTTGCTTGTAATGATGTCTGACACCGAAGTTTCTAAAATAGGCACTGGCCGTTTAAAGCCACTATGTACAGTTCTTCCACCTTCTAACAAAAGTGCAGCAATTCCAGTAGTGGCAAACGGCAGTGCTATTTGACCATGCGCTCGTACAAAACTCATTAATAAATTATACAGATACGTTTTTCCTGATCCGCCAGGTCGATCAAGATAGAACAAACGCTCTGTCACCATGTCATCATCTATTGCATTTTTAATGGCATTAAATGCTTGCAATTGTAACGTATTTAAAGTTGCAAGTTTTTCTTCTGTTCTTTCTACTTGTAATTGAATGTCATAGTCTTCAAAGTTTATGTCATCTATAAGACCTGGATCAGGTAAACCAAAACTTGCACAACTTAATCCATTAGTTAAAAATACTTCTTGGATTTCCATTAACGCTTTTAAGTGTGCAATGGGTTCATTGTATCATCGCATAAAGTCTTCAGCCATATTACTTTTAAATATCTCCCACAAAGCTAATGCATTTGGAGCATTTGAGAAAATACAAATAAATGCAAATCGTTCTCTCATCTGCCGTGGCATTTGACATTGTGCTGCTTCTTCTAAACATCTTTCCCACTCTGTATCATCAGCTAGTAAGTTTCTATGTCTTGCAGCTAAATGGAAGGATTCATATACTATGTCATTAACAGTTCTTAAGTGTTCAAAACTTTGTGCTCCAGAAACATTTAAAAGTAATATCCGTAAGGAAAAACGTTCAACATCTCTTGGACTGACTATGTAAATTCTTGGGATTATTTTATTTCCTCTGCTTTTTCTAGGTCTCCATAATCCATTCACAAAAACATAGTGATATGGAATTTCAATATATAAGAATTGTGTTGCTTCTGAATCTGTGGAATTTAATTCAAACCATGCAGTTAGTGTAGTGTGACGAAGTTCACCTTGGGCCAATGCATTACTTTCATTTCCAGCATGGAAATACACTAAATGTCGTTGTGGCAAATGTACTGCTAATCTATATACTGCATGTGATCTATCATGCATTTCAAATTTTAAAAGCCGCCACATAGCTTCTGGCGCACTGACATAGCAAGCATCTACATGAGATGCAAGTTCATCATGTACTAACTCAGTGCTTTCAGGGTTGTCTGCACTTTTGACTACTTCAGTAGCTGCATCATAGCCTTTGTAAATATATTTATAGACATATTTAATGGATTTGATGGAAGTGTAGGCTTCTACATTTATGTGGGCGTTATACTTCATGAGTAAATGTGGATTGTAGGGTACAACATATCTATTGTCAACTTTTTTGCCACAAATAATGGCACTATCTCCTTCTCTTCTTTTATAAAGTGGATAGCGATCACAATTGGCATAGGTTTTGTCTCTATAATTTTTTGGAAAATCTTTGGAACATTTATTATTTTCCATACATGGTGATTGTGGATTAAGCTCACCACAGGGTCCATGAATCCTGCGATGAGTAACAATCTCATATAGTCTACCATATAGTTCTGGATCTGGTAGTTCAGCAACAATGACTGCATCCACTTAGTCAGAAGTATCTAATTTATCTTTTTCTTCAAGTATTATGAGAAGATGTGCATGTGGAAGGCCTCTATTTTGAAATTCAATGGATATACATAAGCAAGACATTTGCCAAATAAGTGACTTATAGTGATGTCACGTATTAATTCATTTAATTTAATCTTAAAAACTCTGGCTACTAAATCTGGTCTATCGGAAGCACTTTGGCCAAGAAGTAAATTTTGTGTAATTTCTGGCCATTGGGGATTACATGTAAATGTAAGAAATAAATTGGGTTTGCCAAATTTGGTGACAATAGCCATAGCATCATTGTATCTTTCTCTCATATTTGGAGGAGATCCTTGAAAGGAAGACGGTGAAATGATGGCTTTGCCAGCTGTCATGTCTCTGCTTGTAGCCACCTCTGCAACATAGTCCATTAGTCCAGAATATTGTTCTACACGTAGTTTATCTTGTTGATATTTTATAAAGTTTAAATTATTGGCCTCAACTTGCAAATAGGAATCAATAATTGATGGTTGTGTTAGTTTTCCACCACATAAAATTGGATTAAATGTATTTCAAGCATAGAAACATTATTTTGGATTCTGGCTTTAGCATTTGGGTAACTGGGAAGTGTTAATTTTGGTTGCCAACCTGCGTCTCCGTGTGGGAAAAAAATGGGATATGTCATTGGATCTAAATTTGGACTTAAGATACTCATATTAATGAGGTTGCTCCTCATTTCTGGGATATATTCTAATGTCTCTTTGAAATGGTGGTTCTCCTTCATCATTTTGAAACACCATTGCAACCTCATTTGATGTTGGCAAGTTATAATGACGTTTATCAGTATGTCTGTCTCTTTTAAGCACCATATTGACCTTTGGCATTGGTAATTGATGTCTTTGTGCTTGAAGTTGTTGTTCATTTTCTACTTCTGCCAATTTTTTTATAAGCTTAAATATAGGGGGTTATTATCCATACTGTTATTTAGCTCTATAAAAACACTGGGTAAGCATTTTTTATTTTCTTCCAGCTGCATACGTTAGTCAACAGCTTCTATTGTATCTAGGACATATAGTTGAGATAATTTTCTTTGCTCTCTTTCCTCTGGATGTAAATTTGAAGTCTGATGATAAATTTGGCCTTGGACTTTAAAACAGTAAGGACCATGTCCTAGTACATTAGCAGCTAATGTTGCCCCCATAGATGCAAAGGATATGGCACTATTGTTGGATCTTATGTTTGTATTAAAATGTTTGTAGTTTGGAAAAGTAGGTTTAGTCATATTGTTTTGTAAATAGATTGGAAATTATTTTCTTTCTGGAAGTTTGAACTTGCCTTTTTGACAGCAACTAAGAAATTGGCCATCTCTGGGTCTCTCTTGTTTAAAATAATAAGCCTCACAAAACTGACATTGAGTATTCATGTCCCCACAACAATGAACTTCTACTGCTAAAGACTTGAGCAAAGGACAATTTGCAAAGCATATAGTAGTTTAACATAACAGACAATATTTACATTGTGACTTAAAACGTTGTTGAGCTCTTAACATGAACTTTGTAATATGTTGAAGCAAAGAACTTGAAAGTATATTTTTTGAAACTTGAAGTTTCTTATCAGTCTAAGTAATGAACTTGAAAATATAGTTTTCAAACTCATAACATTAGAAACAGTAATATAGATAATTTACATTTTAACATAATTTGTAGGAATAATGCAAGGCAAGTGTTTTGTGAGGCTAATCATCTATAAACAGTATTTCCATTAATTATGAGTGAATATTTCATTGTTTTGTATTTTTCAATGCTTTTAAATTTGTTTTGCATGGGTTTTATTTCTTTAATGAAAAGTTATAGTACTTCATAGTAGACAATGTTTTTAGTAAAAATACGTCCATCTTCTAATAAATCACCTTGACTTTAATTCTTTTCAATGTAAACTTTAATAGCCTGTGGATTTTTGCACCGTGATACCGCAACGTACAATTGGCCATGTGCAAATACTGGTTCTTGTAAGAAAATACCCACAGAATTGAACGTTTGTCCTTGTGATTTATTAATGGTCATTGCAAATGCCATAATGATGGAGATGATAAAGGGAGACTACTTTCACTTGGTGCTAAATCTATTCTTGGTATGAAAACTCTCCCTTCTTTATGGGTACCAGTTAAAATTTCATCATCTATAAAATGTTCCTTTAATTGTTGAACAATTAATCTTGTCCCATTGCATAGGCCTTTTTTGGGGTTCATATTTCACAGTAACATGACAATTGCACCTTTCTTTAGCTGCAAAATATGTGGTGGCATTCCAGAAGGAGTTAGTGAGTTTATGAATTCAGTGGAAAAGTTAGCCTGACTTTCATTGTCATCAGCAAGTACAGAATCAGCACTGTGATAATTTCTTTGTGGTGCATTAATTTTTTTAAAGATTTCATTATTGAGGATTAATGCATCCTTATTTTTACACGTTAGTATGACTTGGTTTTAAAATTAAGGATATTTGCCTTATGTTCAGGAGTTTTTACTTATCTCTCTGTTTTGTTCTACATGCATGTGGACAATGCCAGCCTGATGTCATTAGAGATGTCAATATTATTTAGCATTATTTTCCAAACCGTTAATTAACAATCGTACCAGATTAAATGGATACTGGTGAATGAGTGGTTTGGATTAGGGTTGAAAAAAATGTTTTATACCATTAAAGTGAATTTGCTTATAATAGGTAAAAATTAATAACAGCATATATCAATTACTATGAATCTATCTTACTATTACACAGTTACATAGCAATCGAGGTTGAAAAAAAGATTTTCAACCTTCAAGTTCAACCTTTTTAGATCTTCTCTGATCTGGAAAAATATATAACGTTCCCTCCTGACACCAGATACTGGTGATTGGATTCCTCCCTGGATCAATACTCCCTCTCTAATTATCCAGGATAACCCTGAATGTTCTTTTAATAAAAAAATATATCCAATCCCTTTTTAAAGTTATCTATCAAATCCACTGTCACCACCTCTTTTGGTAGAGAATTCAACAGGTTAGCCATGCTTACTGTGAAGAACACTTTTCTTTCTTTAAGATGAAATCTTTTTACTTCTAATCTCAAAGGATGTCCTCTTGTAAGTCAAAAGCCTCTTGGCACAAAAAGTTCACTTGACAAAGCTTTGTATTGATGCTGGATATATTTATAGAAGGTAATCATATCCCCTCTTAGACAACTATTTCTAGAGAAAATATGTTTAATTTGGTTAGTTTTTTTTCATAACTCTCTATTCCACTTATTAGTTTTCCTGCCCTTCTCTGTACTTATTCCAGCTCTAAAATGTCATTTTTATGAAGTGGTGCCCAAATTGTACTCCATATCCCAGATGAGGGAGTACTAGAGATTTGTATAGTGGCAGAATTATATATGCTTCCCTTGCTTCTATACCCTTCTTAATACATGCTAATATTTTACTTGCCTTTGCAGATGCTGCTTGGCATTGCACACTGTTACCTAGGTGGTTGTCCACAAGCACTCCCAAATCCCTTTCAATATATGTTACCCCTAGATTTGCTCCATTAAGATTATTAATTCCATGGCTATTTTTCCTTCCCATATGCATAACTTTACATTTATTCAAATTAAATCCCATCTGCCATTTAGTCGCCCATTTGTCTAATGTATGCAAATCATTATCTGATTGAATTACCTTGCACAACTTAGTGTCATCAGCAAAAATGGAGACAATACTTTACAATCATACTTCTAAGTCATTAATAAATATGTTAAAAAGGTGAGGACCTAACACTGAACCCTGAGGAACCCCACTTACCACATTAGTGCAATTGCAGTATGTTCCAATTACAGTAACCCTTTGCTTCCTGCCTTATAACCAGCTCTCAATCCATGTGCATATATTTACTGCAATTACTGTATCCCTTAGTTTGCTCAATAGTCTTCCATGTGGCATTGTATCAAAAGCCTTTGCAAAATCCAAAAAGACTACATCCACTGAGCTGCCTTGATACAACCTACTACTAACCTCCTTATAGAATCTGTGTTGATTCCTACTTATAATCTTTTTTAATGAGACATATTCTTGTATCATATCCCTCATTAAACCTTTCTAAAAGCTTTCCCACTACATAAGTGAGGTTTAAAGGTCCATCATTTCCTGTATTTGTTCTTGCTCCCTTCTTTAATATAGGTAGCACCTCTGCCTTTCTCCAGTCATCTGGCACCCTGTGTTGAGTGAATCTTGAAAAATTAGATATAATGGTTTTGCTATTACCGAGCTCAGATCCCTTGGATGTATTCCATCAGGACCTGGGGCTTTATTAAGATTTCTTTTTTCAAACCTTTTTTTTTATTTCTTTCTGCGTTAACCAATTATTTGGTGCAGGTAGTGTAGCCCAATTTTGTTGCATTGTCCCAACAACTGGTACTTCCCTTGTGTATACCGAGTGAAAATAACCTATATATCTCATCTGCCTATTTCTGGTCACTAATTAGCAGATGGCCTGTGTCACATTGTAATGTTCCTATAGCTTCCTTCCTCACCTTCTTCCCATTGATATATTTAAAAAGTATTTTAGGGTTAGTCTTACTCTCCTTTGCAACTAACTTTTCATTTTCCTTTTTAGCCAGTCTAATAGCTCTTTTGCAATACTTGTTGACTTCATAGTACTCACGTAAAGCACTCTCTGTCCCCTGTTTTTTGTATAATTTAAATGCCTTGTTTTTTACTCCTCATCTTCATCTTTAAGGCATTAAGTCACATGGGTTGTTATTTACTCCTTTTACTTTTATTTCCACATGGTATATGGTAATATCTATGCATATTTAGTAAGGATTTGAACGTTGTCCATTTATGTTCAGTATTTTTACCTGTCCGTTCTTTGTCCCAGTCTATATATTTTATTGCTACCCTTAGACCATTAAATTCTGCCCTTTTAAAATGAAGAGTACCTGTTGGCCGTTTACAGTTTTGTTTTTTTATTTCAATCTCAAATGAGACTGTTTTGTTATCACTGTTTCCCAAAGCCTTGCACTATTTCAACATTTGATCCCATGTCAAAATTACATGTGATGCTAAATCCAAGACAGTTTCATTTCTATTAGGCTCTTGTATAACCTGGGCCAGATAATGATCTCTGTATGTACTCAAGAACCTGCTCCCCTTAGCTGAACTACTGGTCTCATTTATCCAGTTTATTCCAGGGTAGTTAAAATCTCCTATTATTAGAACTTGCCCATGCTTAGCTGTATTTCCAATCTGTAACAATAATTGCAGTTCCACACTTTCAATTATATTTGGGGGTTTATAACATACTACAATTATTATTTTTTTGGAATGTACTGCTCCGCTATTCAACTATAACCACAAACATTCAATATTATCACTAGTTCCACCATAAATATCTTCTCTGACTATAGGCTTAAATTCAGGCTTAACATACAGACAAATCTCTCCTCCTCTTTTACCATTGCCCCTATCTTTCCTAAATAGGTTGTAACCATCCAGATTAACAGTCCAGTCATGAGATTCATCACACCATATTTCAGCAATGCCTATGAAATCTCATTTCTCATTAAAGTCTAATAATTCTAACTCTCCCATTTTTCCTGGCAAGCTTCTGGCATTAGCAAGCATACGCTTTATGTTATGAGTTTGCAGTTCTGAAGTGCCTGTCACTGTAGTTGAGTTACTTAACAATACCTTCCTATTGACTATACTAACCCTCCCCCAGACTAGTTAATTTGTTTCTTACCCCCTCTACACTTTCCATCCCATTACTTCTATCTATTCCCTCCCCCCACCTCCTAGATTAAAAACTCCCCAAGCCGTTCTACCACCCTTCCCCCTGGCACACAAGCTCCCTCTTCATTAAGGTGCAATCCATCACTACTATACAGTTTGTACCAAAATGAGAAGTGAGCCCAGTGCACTAAAAACCCAAACCCCTTCTTAATGCACCACTTTTTTAGCGACACATTAACCTCGCAAAGCTCCTTCTGTCTCCCTGGGCTAGCACGTGCAACTGGTAGTATCTTGGAAAATACTACCTTGGAGATCCTTACCTTCAGTTTATTACCTAGTTCTATAAAATCATTTTTAAGGACTCTCCATCTTCCACTAACTTTGTCATTGGTACCAATATGTATCAAGACTGCCCGTTCATTTCAAGCCTCTCCCAATCATTTATCTACCCAATCCACAACATGCCAAACCTGAGCACCCGGGAGACAGCAAACTGTTTGATTGTTGTGATCTGGGAGACAAATCACCCTGTGTACTTTTCTAATAACAGAGTCCCCTACGACCAAAAGCTTTCTCTTGCTCTGCCTATGCTGCCCTCCCACTCCTCCAGTAGAACTGTCCTCTCGGTTGTTAGAGGGAACAGCTCTATCTGGCAGTGCCATTCCTGAATGGACATCCCCAACAGTTTCACTCAATCTGGCAAATCTGTTGGTGCTTGCTAACTCAGAACTGGCCCGCCTCATCCTATTGTTCCCCCTTCTTCCCCTTGTAACTGTAACCCAGCTACCTCCCTGTTCATCCTCACTAGCCGCAACTCCACCCTCCATGCTAGGCCCACCTAAACTTTGCTTCTTCAACTAAATTATTTTTTAAATATATTAATGGGAAGAAGACCAGGAAGCAAGCTATATGAACATTACTATGTGAAACAGGCCATCTGACAATTAGTGACCAGGAAAAGGCTGATGACTACATAGGTTCATTTCTCCCGTATACACAAGGGAGTTAACAGTGGTTTGGCCAACTGCAACAAAACAGCGCTACACTACTTTCACCTAATAATTGGGTAACTCTGGAAGAAATCCAAAAGAGGTTAGAAAAAAAGAAATGTTAATAAAGTCCCTGGTCCTGATGGAATACATCCAAGGTACTGAGGGAACTGGGTTCTGTAATTGCAAAACCAGTATATCTAAGATTCGCTCAACACAGGGTCTCCACCAGATGAGAACAAGAAGGGAGCAAGAGCAAATCCAGGAAATTAAGTGGATGCATTCGTTTTTGACTTTGCAAAGGCTTTTGATACAGTGCCACATGGGAGACTATTAAGCAAACTAAGGGATACAAGAATTGCAGTAAATATCTGCTCATGGATTGAGAGCTGG
Source organism: Discoglossus pictus (assembly GCA_027410445.1). NCBI lineage: Eukaryota > Metazoa > Chordata > Amphibia > Anura > Alytidae > Discoglossus > Discoglossus pictus. The sequence continues at coordinate 79,741,227 of CM050169.1, forward strand.
CTAAAAGACAGGAAGCAAATGGTTGTTGTAAATGGAACATACTCAGATTGGACTAATGTGGTAAGTGGGGTTCCTCAGGGTTCAGTATTAGGTCCTCTCATTTTTAACATATTTATTAATGACTTAGAAGTATGATTGTAAAGTATTGTCTCCATTTTTGATGATGACACTAAGTTGTACAATGTAATTAAAACAGATAATGATGTACTTTCCCTCCAAAGGAATTTGCATAAATTAGAGAAATGGGCGACTAATTGGCAGATGAGATTTTATATGAATAAATGTAAAGTTATGCGTCTGGGAAGGAAAAATAGCCATGCAATTTATAATGTTAATGGAGCAAATCTAAAGGTATCAGATACTGAAGGGATTTGGGAGTACTTGTGGACAACCACCTAGGTAACAGTGTGCAATGCCAAGCAGCATCTGCAAAGGCAAGTAAAATATTAGCATGTATTAAGAAGGGTATAGAAACAAGGGAAGCAAATATAATTCTGCCACTATAGAAATCCCTTGTACGCCCTCATTTGGAATATGGAGTACAATTTTGGGCACCACTGCATTAAAAGGACATTATAGATCTGTAAAAAGTACAGAGAAGGGAAACAAAACTAATACAGGGAATGGAGGGGCTAAGTTATGAAGAAATACTAACCAAATTAAACTTATTTTCTCTAGAAAAAATGGGGGGATATGATTACCTTATATAAATACATCCAGGGTTAGTATAAACATTTGTCAAGGGAGATTTTTATGCCAAGAGATTTTTAACTGACAATGCAACATCCTTTGAGATTAGAAGTAAAAATATTTAACGTTAAAGGAAGAAAAGGGTTCTTCACAGTAAGGGTGGTTAATCTGTGGAATTATCTACTAAGGGAGGTGGTGACAGCCGATTTGATAAATAGTTAAAAAGGGATTGGATATATTTTTAAATAAAAAGGGCATTCAGGGCTATCCTGGATAATTAGTGAGGGAGTATTGATCCAGGGAGAAATTCGATTGCCAGTATCTGGGGCTAGGAAGGAATTTTATATATTTCTTCCCCTTTTGAGACAATTGGCAAAGTTTTACTTGAGTTTTTATTTTATTTTTATTACCAACACATAGCCATTTACTTGGTATACTTTAAATTAACAAATCACCACATTCTCTTTCTTTATATAGTGCTTCAAAATATCAGGTTTAGCAAAGTTTTAAATAATAAATGGAGTTTTTAAAGTTACTTCCAACGTACATTTAATCTTTGCAATAAAAAAAAATCTTGCTTGAAAAGGTTGCCAAGAGATAACTGCAAGGAACCACATAGTTGTTTATCCACAATGCCTTTTTTAAATTCTAATGTAATGAAATTGCATGAGAAAGCAGTCTTGTCAGTTTTAAAAAGAAAACTTGGCTGTAATATAATCAAGCTAAAAATAAATCCATATTATTCAATTCTTTTTTTCTCATTCCATGTCACAGACAATATTTTTTTCATTTTTATGCAAATGGTTCTATAATTTATTATCTAATATTGAAGTTTTGAGCTTCAGAAAAATAGAATACAGCAATATATGCATTTTTTAAAATCATATATGTTTTAAGAACTTAAAAGGATCAAGCATTTACTAACAAAATATACACTCATTTTAAATTAATTTGTTTTATGACTTTTGAAAATCACAGGCTGTGTAATTATTTGGCTGTAAAATATTAAATCATGAGATCACACAATTATCATAAAAATTAAAATGATTGTATTTAAATTATTTTAATTATGCACAAGTCATTCAGACAAGAAATACACATAGTAGATGTTTACTGCTTATCACCTTTTTTGTTTGATTACTCTTTTTTTCTTTCCAAAGGAGATGAAGCATATCAGAAAAAATTATTAATTTTCTCTTATTTAAAACACTCATTTCTTTTGAAACAGAAGATTTATTTGTGAGCACATCAGCTTCTTCCAAGCTGGTCAAAAATCTGATTTTAAATATATTGGGTTCCCTAGTAGTCCAGTGTTTAGTATTCAGTGCTTTCACTTCTGCGACCTGGGATTGATACCAGTCAGGGAACCAAGAGGTAACACCACCATGAAGCCATGCACGGTCGGGCCTGAATCACCTAGGAATACCTGGAGCTGTATGCTGTGGCCCACTGAAGAAGGAACTGGTAACCCACTCCAATATCTCTGCCTTGAATACCAAGTGGATAAGCATGGTGTGTTGCAGTCCATGAGGATACAGAGAGTTGGATATGACTGAATGACACACACTCAGTACATACAGCTGCAATCACAGCTAATGATCCTGGGTAATGTCATGCAAATTGGGTTCATAACCTTATAACATTTATACATGTATGCTACCGATTATTATCATTACTCTTTATTTATAAAGCTTTAGCATTTCCTGTAGTGCTGCAGATAGCCCCTTTCTCCGATGTGGACCCATGACCTCTTTATTTTTAAATCTGTTCTTGGTCTCTAACATACAGTAATTGTATACCATTACTAATTTGATAATTGTGCCAGGATAGCATTATTATCAAAATTCTTAAAATGCATATATCAGGATGGTGGAGGAAAGTTAAGGCATGAGGCAATGAGAAGAACATGTGGGGTCTCTGTTGAATTATTATAAGAAGAAGTGATTCTTATAGAATCCAATGACTATTGCATCTGTCACAAGTGTCTGTGTGTCTCTTGGTCTGGTATGATGCACTACAAAGATGAAACTTTTATGGTGGAGCACAATGTTGACCAGGTCCATCAGAGATAACACAACAGAGGAGAGGACACATATTGTGTTGCTCAATGATGAGGTGGTAAGTGCACAAATCCTCAAACACATCCATCCCCACATACATACTGGAAGTTAAGAAGAAGGAATTTTATATTATGTATTTGCACAACAAGCACAAAGGTAAATTATATTAAAAAAACAGTTTTACAACAGATTGTTCATCATACACTGCAGCTACACATTTGGGTTAGTATTGAGTATTATAATGCATCAGCAATCGCTGCTCACCTCTTTAAAGAAATTGCGAATTTTCAAATGTTTATTTTATGAAAATTTGTAATCTGTTTTTAAAGGACATCTGAAAATTGAAAGTGTAAGATTAGGTTTATTGTGACAGATCTATATAACAGAATAAAAACTGTTTTCCGGGAAGATGCGTTAAGTACTATAATTCATGTTTTGGTCTTGTTTCAAGCTTATTGCTTTTTTGCCTCATATTAAACACAAGTTAAATTAAATCAATGAAAAAGAAACAGAGAATAATTGCTACAGAGTAAAAACGTTTGTATTTCCTAAAAGAATAAATATTTCTGTGCTAGGATAATACTAATATTGATATATACAGTTGGGCAATACATTTTTCCCGGCGCTTAACACCTATTCTTACATGAACCAAAAGTTATTGGAAAAAATAACACATTTCTTTACTGTTTTTTGCTTAGGACAATGACGAATTAAATTTAAAAAAAAACATATTTAAAAACAACAATGAAGAATCCCTTTATTCCTTTCCACTGGGGAGTTCATATAGACAGGGGATTAGTAAAGAATCCATTTTATCTTATCCCCGTATACGTGGATGTTGTAATATTTAATAGATAACATATAGAGATGTCCCGAATAGTTCGCCGGTGGACTGTTCCCGGCGAACATAGCATGTTCGCGTTCGCGGCGAACTGCGAACATATACGATATTCGACCCGCCCCCTATACTTTATCATTGAGCAAACTTTGACCCTGCATGTCACAGTCAGCAGACACATTCCAGCCAATCAACAGCATACACTCCCTTCCAGAGCCTTCTAACTCATGGACAGCAGCCATTTTGGAATCATAACTAACTTGCAGTATTACTGAGAGGAGGCTGTGTAGGTGATACTGCATCAATAGGGAAAACCATAGCTAGGCTACTGTACACAGTGTGCAATACAGTCCTGAAGGACTCTTTTGATCTCTGCTGCAAGGACACCCATGTGTCTCTTCCCCCCCTTATCATCATCCTCCCCTCACCTTAGCACCCAACCCTAACACCCCTCATACTTATCCATAACACCCATCAACCTAACACCTAACCCTAACACCCCTCACACTTATCCCTAACACCCCTCACCCTAACCCTAACACCCCTCACCCTAACCCTAACACCCCTCACACTTATCCCTAACACCCCTCACCGTAACCCTAACACCCCTCACACTTATCCCTAACACCCCTCACCCTAACCCTAACACCCCTCACCCTAACACTTAACTCCCTCAACCTTATCCCTAACACTCCTTACCCTAACACCCCTCACACTTATCCCTAACACCCCGCACCCTAACCCTAACACCCCTCACACTTATCCCTAACACCTAACCCTAACACCTAACCCTAACACCCATTACACTTATCACTAACACCCCTCACCCTAACCCTAACACCCCTTAAACTTATCCCTAACACCCCTCACCCTAACCCTAACACCCCTCACACTTATCCCTAACACCCCTCACCCTAACCCTAACACCCCTCATACTTATCCCTAACACCCCTCACCCTAACACCCCTCACACTTATCCCTAACACCCCTCACCCTAACCCTAACACCCCTCACACTTATCCCAAACATCCCTCACCCTAACCCTAATACCCCTCACACTTATCCCTAACACCCCTCACCCTAACCCTAACACCCCTCATACTTATCCCTAACACCCCTCACCCTAACCCTAACACCCCTCACACTTATCCCTAACACCCCTCACCCTAACCCTAACACCCCTCACACTTATCCCTAACATCCCTCACCCTAATCCTAATACCCCTCACACTTATCCCTAACACCCCTTACCCTAACCCTAACACCCCTCACACTTATCCCTAACACCCCTTACCCTAACACCCCTCACACTTATCCCTAACACCCCTCACCCTAACCCTAACACCCCTCATACTTATCCCTAACACCCCTCACCCTAACACCCCTCACACTTATCCCTAACACCCCTCACCCTAACCCTAACACCCCTCACACTTATCCCAAACATCCCTCACCCTAACCCTAATACCCCTCACACTTATCCCTAACACCCCTCACCCTAACCCTAACACCCCTCATACTTATCCCTAACACCCCTCACCCTAACCCTAACACCCCTCACACTTATCCCTAACACCCCTCACCCTAACCCTAACACCCCTCACACTTATCCCTAACATCCCTCACCCTAATCCTAATACCCCTCACACTTATCCCTAACACCCCTTACCCTAACCCTAACACCCCTCACACTTATCCCTAACACCCCTTACCCTAACACCCCTCACACTTATCCCTAACACCTAACCCTAACACCTAACCCCAACACCCCTCACACTTATCCCTAACACCCCTCATCCTAACCCTAACATCCCTCACACTTATCCCTAACACCCCTCACCCTAACACCTAACCCCTCACCCTTATCCCTAACACCCCTTACCCTCACTCCCCTCACACTTATCCCTGTGTCTCTTCCCCCCTATCATCAAGGAAGGGGGGAGGATGATGAGGGAGGGGGAAACAGACACAGGGGATGATGATGAGGGAGGGGGTAAAGAGATACAGGGGAGGTTGATGAGGGAGGGGTAAAGAGATACAGGGGAGGGTGATGAGGAAGGGGGCAAAGAGACACAGGGGAGGATGATGAGGGAGGGGGTAAAGAGATACAGCGGAGGATGATGAGGGAGGGGTAAAGAGATACAGGGGAGGGTGATGAGGAAGGGGGGAAAGAGACACAGGGGAGGATGATGAGGGAGGGGGGAAGAGACACAAGGGAAGATGATGAGGGAGGGGGAAAAGTAACACAGGGGAGGATGATGAGAGAGGGGAGAAAGAGACACAGGGAGGATGATGATGGAGGGGGGAAAGAGACACAGGGGAGGATGATGATGGAGGGGGTAAGAGACACAGGGGAGGATGATGAGGGAGGGGGTAAAGAGATACAGGGGAGGATGATGAGGGAGGTGGGAGGATGATGAGGGAGGGGGGATGAGACACAGGGGAGGGTGATGAGGAAGGGGGCAAAGAGACACAGGGGAGGATGATGAGGGGGGGGAAAGAGACACAGGGGAAGATGATGAGGGAGGGGGAAAAGAGACACAGGAGAGGATGATGAGGGAGGGGGGAAAGAGACACAGGGGAGGATGATGATGGAGGGGGGAAGAGACACAGGGGAGGATGATGAGGGAGGGGGTAAAGAGATACAGGGGAGGATGATGAGGGAGGGGTAAAGAGATACAGGGGTGGGTGATGAGGAAGGGGGGAAAGAGCCACAGGGCAGGATGATGAGGGAGGGGGGAAGAGACACAGAGGAAGATGATGAGGGAGGGGGAAAAGAGACACAGGGGAGGATGATGAGGGAGGGGGGAAAGAGACAGAGAGGAGGATAATGAGGGAGGGGGGAAAGAGACACAGGGGAGGATGATGATGGAGGGGGAAGAGACACAGGGGAGGATGATGAGGGAGGGGGTAAAGAGATACAGGGGAGGATGATGAGGGAGGTGGGAGGATGATGAGGGAGGGTGATGAGGAAGGGGGGAAAGAGACACAGGGGAGGATGATGAGGGAGGGGGTAAAGAGATACAGGGGAGGATGATGATGGAGGGGGATGTTAGGTTATTTATGCCCTTTATGGATTAAAACCAGACTCTGCATCAACTATGTAATTTTCTGTGGGAGTTTTGACATGGATCCCCCTCCGGCATGCCACAGTCCAGATGTTAGTCCCCTTAAAACAACTTTTCCATCACTATTGTGGCCAAAAAGAGTCCCTGTGGGTTTTAAAATCCGCCTGCCCATTGAAGTCTATGGCGGTTTGCGTTCGCGGTTCGCGAACCGAAAATTTTATGTTCGCGACATCACTAATAACATATCTTGACCATACTTAAGCAGTCAAATTTCACACCCTCCTTATTTTTACCACCAACTTCCTATATATATGGTTTTACTTTCATAATGTTTCCCCATATAGATAATCTGACTCCTATTGTAGCAGGAAATAAAGCACTCAATCAATAAAATACATCCTTCAGCCACTTTTATTAGACTTATAGTTGTAAATTGAATGTGTAAGAGTATATAGTACATACTATCTTACTTCATGTGTGTGTATTTCACTCTTTAATTAGGTAAATTAATTGTACTAATAATAAGCTGTACTTTGTGTGTTCAGTAGTATTAATATTCCGATACTAGCGACTTGCCCGTCAAAAATGACGGGGCAATAAAATTGTAAGGCGGTAATGCTGTTTGCCACAGACATTAATTTTTTGGGTGGTCTGAGGTCCTTTGGCGCTCATTGCGAGCCTCGCGCTGAGCGCCTTCGGTGCTCATTGCGAGGCTGTTGGTTGTTATATATTTTTTTCTGAGAGGCGCTTTTGCTGTTATTGTTTTGTCAGCGCTGATCTGCTTTTTGCACTTATTGCAAGGCTTTGTGTGTATTGGCGCTAGTTGTGAGGTACGCAGTGAATGGCTTTTGTGTTTATTGCAATAGTGTTTTTTGTTTTGTTTTTTGTGTATATGTGTTTTTGTATGCTAATTAAATAATTAATAAATATGTGCAGGAAGCATTGTGCTGAAGAGCTGACAATCTGTTTTGATGTTCCAGCAGCATACAATGTAGGTTTGCATTGTTGTGGATCTGAGGTGTAAGTGTCAGCAATGTGTGCAGTGTGTAGTGTAAATAGGCTGCGTGCTCGCGGGAAAGCCGCTAGTGTATCTGTGTACTTCCGCATTGTGTAAGTTAGTGTTGTAAAATGGCGGTGAATGTGTATGTAGTGCGCGGGTGACGTCCTTGCTAAAAGTGTATCTCTACCTCGTACTGCTTTTTCGAAAAGCCATATGTGCTTGGTGTTGTTTTGAGGCTTTAGGGTCCTGTAGCCTTGTTTTCATTTTTTTGGAGGCAATTTTTTCTCTCGCTTAGGGGATTTTCGTGTGTCTAAGCTCGGAAATTTGTACGTAAATTGAGGTGTAACTTCACTAGCAGAGGTCCTGGGTGCCTTCCCCTTGCTGTGGGTAAGCTTTTTATGTGTTTTTTTGTGTGTTTATTTATTGTGTTTTTTATCTTTTCAAGTGCGTTTCGGCCGTTAAGGTCGTATTTTTGCGAGTTCATAATGTTTTTTTTAGTCCTGCGTCTCACAAGTCCGTAAATTTTGCATATTTATTTGTGTAAGTCCGTATTTAGTGATTGCGTGTTAGATTTATTTTGTTAAAATGCCGCTTGTGTGTGTTTTTGTAACCGATTGTGAGGCGACGTAGAGCCTCCACCTCTGCAAATGCGGCCCTTCGGCTCATTGCAGCCGACGTTGGAGCATACACCTTCCGCAAATGCGGACCCTCGCTTTGCGGACCAAACTGTTCTTGCGAGCTCGCTTCGCAAGCTCGCAAAGCGTGACAACGATTCAGAGTTTGACACACAATCTTTTTTCTTCTTTGCAGGATACATTTTACTAGTAATTCACTGCACTGTACTGAGCACATACGTTTTCCCCCAATTTCGACCCAACTCTCTCTCCAGCTATCCCTCTTTTTCCCAACTTTTTTAGCCCTATTAAATTGCAGCCCCGTATCTGCAACGTTAGCCCCGCAACGGCTGTGGGCTTCAAAATCCTCCATGTTACGGGGCTATTAAATTACAGGCTTGAGACGCAAATCGTAGCTCCTTAATAGAACTTTGGATTTGCTGCCTTGCGGACGATCAATTAGTATAGACCGTAGTTACAGGTTTAGACTGTGCCAATGGAAAAAGAGATCATTAATGTTACATCACTGAAAAAGGGGACGATAGATTTCAAAGTCCTACGGGCTTCAATTACAAGTTGCAATCAGACGCACATTCTACAATAATGCAATATTAATAAAGCCGTAAATATGATGTTCTATTATATGTGAGTTACAGTATATGTATTAACAAATTGATTCCCGGATCGATATAACACGGAAATTAAACATGAAATAAAGTATTTTTTCTGGCCGATTTGCGAGCTTGAGAATCTTGTGCTATTAATTCTAAGACCTAACTTCACTTTCCCTTTTACATAAAGTACAGTAGTGTGTTTTTATTTGCATCTATGGGGCTACGTATTGGTCTTTACACCCCTTGCAAGTCCTCTCCAGCACACGTTGGGCTTTGGGCTCCATTTGCGTGTTACAGGTTAGCTCGCAGGTGACTTTGTTGCAATTTAATAGCATGATTTGTAGCGGTTACGGGCTTGTCAGATCAAAGGATTTGCGGGCTGTGAAGTTCCCCGTTCACATCCCGTAGGTATTTTTCGGTCGTCCTGTGTCTTAACCTTAAAGTCGTCTGCCCCTTGCTTTACAGGGCAAATTTAATAGCCGGAAGTCCTAATATGTTACAATATGTCCAATGGTACTGGCTTTGTTTTAAAACGTAGCCCCAATTTAATGCGGCTGTTAGACTCCCATAAGTTACTTTTGCCCCCTTATTCTTTTTCTCCCCCTTCAGTCTCCCATGAGCACACATCTCTGCCTTCAGGCCCCATATCCCCCCCCCCCCCCTTATCATGTCTTCATCATCATCACCTCATCATCATCATATTCTTCACCTCCCTCATCATCTCCACCACTATCATCACATTCCTTTCATCATCACCTCCCCCTCATCATTTACTTTTCCTCATCATCTCCCCCTCCTTCATCACCTCTCTCTCATCATCATCTCCCATATTATCATCTCCTCAATCATAATCATCATCCCCATCATCATGATCCTCCTATCTTCATCCTCCCAATCATCATAATTTCCCAATTTTTACCACCCCTCATCATCATCACCATCATCATCCCCATCATCCTCATATCCCATCAGCATCAATCACCTCCACTTCCTCCTCATCTCCTCTTCACCATCCCCTCCTCATCATCTACACCTCTTTATCATAATTTTTCTCTCATCATCACTTCCCCCACATCATCGTCCTCATCACTCACTAATCTTTATCATCTCAATCTCATGATTATCATCACATACATCATTATCATCCCCTCAACATAATAATCTCCCCTCATCACTATCCACTGCCCTCTTCATCACCTATCCCTCATCATCATCCCCATCATCATTATTCCCATAATAATCATCATTACTCCATAGTCATCTCCCTTCCTCGTCATATATTCCCTTTCATCATCACCTTACTTATAATTATTATAACATCATCTTCCTCACATTCCTCTCCTCATCTATTTGTCATTATACTCGCATCCTCACCATCATCTCCCCTTTCCTCAACTTCCTCACCCAATCATCATCTCCTGTTTCCTCAACTTCATCTCCCCCATCATCATCATCATCTCCATCTCCCTTATCATTATCCCTCCATCATCACCACAGTTCACATCATCATAATTACCCCCTCATCATCAACAACTTCCCCTCTTTCATCATTAATCCTACAGCTAGTCCCTCCAGCTCACCCCTTTTTGGTTTCTGAGTGAGTGAGTCTAAGGGAGTCCATTGTTTATCCATCCATAGTGATCACACCCTTTCCTATCTAGCACATTATGCTTGCCTGACAGGGAATCCCCAGTGATGTTGCATATGTGTGATTTGTTATTGCAAAAGAGACACAAAAGATCCATTTTATTGGGGAACACCCAATACCTAATCTCCTTGAATAGAATGCATTTAAAATATAGATTTTATTGGTATAACTTAACTTATAAAGTTTATTAATTAAAAACTTGTAACATAGACGCTATGTAATGTGGATATATAATGCTTCCCAGTGTCTGTCACATCGTTTTCTGGTGTTAAGGAGGTTGCTACTAATATTGAGTGTCTCAATGAGGGGTAACATGAAGTGAATATCTCCTTCTATTATTGAATAAAGGTCCCCTCTTGGCTAAGGCACTATTAATCTGTTCAAATAGTGAATTCAGAATCTGTATATAGAGATAAATGAAAGGCCTATTTTCAGGAGAAAACGCGGGCAGCATTATATATGCACATTACTATTAATAGAAGCAACATTATTTGTCTTTGACCCATTGGTTCACTGTTTAGCGCTTCAGCACTTTAGTATTCACTTGCTCGTGAATTAGTATTGGTAGTTTATTTAGCACTGTCAATTTATTTATCCACTAGTATTTCAAAGAGAATTTTATCCAGCACTGAACACTTTAAATAATAGTTACATAGAACAAATTATGTCAAGAGTCTTTCAGTTCTATAGAATTTGAACACAGGCTTGCTGACCTATGGGGCACAAGCTAGCTCATGTACAGCGTCTATGTTACAAGTTTTTAATGAATTAACTGTTTAAGTTATACCAATGCAAGTTATATTTTAAATGTATTATCTTCAAGGAAATTAGGTATTGGGTGTATCCCAATAAAATTGATATTTTTGTACCTCTTTTGCAATAGCTAATGTGTTAATACTTATCCCTGGGAGTACCCGATAAATGTTTTTTTTTGTTTAAGATCATAATGCTTTTAGCCACTACTTAACCAATCTGTTTGCAACTGGGATGTACTTCTTGCAAGTAAAGTGTGATCATTTGCTGTGCACTAATTTTGTCAAGGTGAGAGGGGAGTGGTTTGCCTGTGTTAAACTTGTATAAAGGTTTGTGAGTTGTCTGGGCTGTTTGCAACTGAGATTTACTTCTTCAAGTAAGCCATGTTTATTTTTGTGTGCAGTGATTTGGTACAGGTGAGTAGTCGGAATCTCATTTAAACAGGGGAAGGGGAGAACTTGTGAGCTTGCTAACATTTCTAGCATTAAGTGCAGTTCTAGTATAAGTGTAGGAGTTCAAATAAAAGGAGGAAGTGCAGTTCTAGTACAAGCATATGAGTTTAAATAAAAGAAGGGAGTTCAAAGAAAAGAGGGCAAACTTATCGTGCAGAAAAGGGAAGAACAAAGTTGTGTTATTTTTTTACATTTTTAGGCTTTACACAAATATAATTTTTTTAATTATTGTTTATTTTTCCCACTGAATGTTTTAAAACAATATTTATGAGTCAGTCCAGTGGCAACCTGACTGAGTGTACATCCTAGTTTGAACTACTGGAACAGATGATCCAGGGTCCATACCTCTGTGAGAGGTGTGAGCATGTTGCCTCTCTGGAAGCTCTAACTGGAGAACTGGACAGGAGAATTTCAGCACTTAGTGATATTGTTCCACTGGAAAGATAGTTGGTGCTCAAACTTGTGTTATTTCAAAAAAAATTTTTATAAGGCTTTACACAAATATAATTTTTTTAATTATTGTTTATTTTTCCCACTTACTAATATTGCTCCACTGGAAAGATAGTTGGTGCTCAAGTAGCAAAGTTTAGCTGGGCCTAGCATCCAGGGAGGTAGCTGTGTTAAAGTTAAAAGGAGAAGGAGGGGGATCAGTTGCAGACCAGTACTGAGTTGGCTAGCAGCAACAGATTTGCCAGATTGAGTGAAACTGTTGGGGATGTCCATTCAGGAATGGCAATGCAGATAGAGCTGTTCCCTCTAACAGCCAGGAGAACAGTTCTACTGGAGGAGTGGGAGGGCAGAATAGGAAGAGAAACAGAAAGGTTTTGGTGGTAGGGGACTTTATTATTAGGAAGGTAGACAGGGTGATTTGTCATCCATATCCCAGCAATCAAACAGTTTGCTGTCTCCTGGGTGCTCGGGTTTGGCATGTTGTGGATCAGGTGGATAACTTATTGGGAGGGGCTAGAAATGAACCGGCGGTCTTGGTACATATTGGTACCAATGACAAAGTTAGTGGAAGATGAAGTATCATAAAGAATAATTTTAGAAAACTAAGGAATAAGCTTAAGGCAAGGACCTCCAGGATAGTATTTTCTGAGATTCTACCTGTGCCACGTGCTAGTACAGGGAGACAGAAGGAGCTTCAGGAGGTTAATATGTGACAAAAAATGTGGTGCTTGTGGAGGATGTGAAGGAGTTTGGGATTTAGAGCACTGGGCTTACTTCTTACTTGGGTGCAATCTCTATAGCAAGGATGGATTGCACCTTAGCGATGAGGGAGCTTTTGTGCTAAGGGATAGAATGGTTGAAAGGCTGGAGGAGTTTTTAAACTAGTAGGTGGGGGGAGGGACTAGATGATTGTAATGAGGTAGAAAGTGTAGAGGGGATAAGGGATGAATTAACTACTCATACGGGAGGAGATGGGGAGGGTTAGTATAGTCAATAGGGAGGTATTACAAAGTAACTCAAGTACAGAGGCAGGTACTTTAAATCCACACTCATAACATAAGGTGTATGCTTGCTAATGCCAGAAGTTTACAAGGAAAATGACAGAGTTACAATTATTGTCAATTATTGAAAAATTGGATTTAATAGGCATTACTGAAACCTGGTGGGATGAATCTCATAACTGGACTTTTAACCCGGATGGTTATAACCTATTTAGAAAAGAAAGGGGACATGGTAAAAGAGGAGGAGGGATTTATCTGTATGTTAAGTCTAAATTTAAACCTATAGTAAGAGAAGATATTTATGCTGGAACTAGTGGTAATGTTGAATGTTTGTGGGGTGAGTTAAAAAGGGGAGCAGAAACTTCCAAAAGAATATTAGTAGGAGTATGCTATAAAGCCCCAAGTATAATTGACAGAGAGGAAATGCAATTATTGTTACAGATTGGAAATGCAGCTAAGCATGGGCAAGTTCTAATAATGGGACATTTTAACTACCCTTAAATAAACTGGATAAATGAGATCAGCAGTTCAGCTAAGGTAAGCAGGTTCTTGAGTACCCTCGGGATCATTATCTGGCCCAGATTATACAAGAACCTACTAGAAATGAGGCAATCTTGGATTTAGTTATCACAAATAATATTGATATTATATCAAATGTTTAAATAGGGCAGCCTTTGGGAAACAGTAATCACAATACAGTCTCATTTGAGATTGAAATAAAAAAATAAAAAAAAACTGTAAGGAGCCAACAAAAACTCTTAATTTTAAAAGGGCAGATTTTAAAGGTCTATCAGCCCTATTAAATTCGAGGACTGTACGTCCAAAGTAAAGCTCCCAATGGCTGCGGGATTGAAATTTGTACGTTGCTATTAAATTAGAATGTGCTGGGAGCTAAAGGCTTGAGACACAACGGTAGCTTGTTCATAGAACGTTGGATTTGCGGCCTTGAGGACGATCAATTAGTGTAGACTGTAGATACTGGTTTAGACATAGTCAATGGAAAAATACATCATTAGCGTTACGTCACTAAAAAAGGGGAGGTTAGATTTCAAAGACCTACGGGCTTCAATTACAAGTTGCAAGTGGACTTACATTCCACAATGATGCAATATTAATAAAGCTGTAAATATGATATTCTATTACATGTGAGTTATGGTTTATGTATTAACATATTGATTGATGGGATCAATAAAACACGGAAATTAAACATGAAATAAAGTATTTTTTCAGGCCTTGAGAATCTTGTGCTATTAATTCTAAGACCTTACATCACTTTCCCTTTTAATAAAATTATTGTAGTGAGGTTTTATTTGCAATTACGGCACTACGTATTGGTCTTTACCCCCCTTGCGAGTCCTCTCCAGCATTAGTTGGGCTTTGTGCTCCATTTGCATGTTACGGGCTAGTTCTAGGGTGACTGGCGAAAAGCACAGCTGATACCTATATTTAAAAAGGGGTCAAGAGCCAATCTGGGGAATTATAGACCAGCAAGCCTCACTTCTGTAGTGGGAAAGCTTTTAGACGGGTTAATAATGGGTTAATATACAAGAATATGTCAATATTTGAACAGAATTAAATGTAGGAGTCAACATGCATTTATGAGGGTTAGGTCATGTCAAGCAAATCTAATTAGTTTCTATGAGGAGGTTAGTGGGTAAAAGCAACCCAGAGGATGTTGTTTTTTCAAATTTTGAAAAGGCTTTTGATACAGTGCCACATGGAAAACTATTGTGCAAACTAAGGAATGCAGGAATTGCAGTAAATATCTGTTCATGGGTCGAGAGCTGGCAGAAAGCAAAGGGTTGTGGAAAATGGAAAGTACTCTGATTGGACTAATGTGGTAAGTGGTGTTCCTCAGGGTTCAGTATTAGGTCCTCTCCTTTTTAACATATTTAATAATGACTGGAAAGCAGACCCTCCATGTTTGCTGATGAAACTAAGTTGTGCAAGGTAATTAAATCATATAATGATGTAGTTTTCCTCCAAAGGGATTTACATAAATTAGAGGCATCTAAATGGCAGATGAGATTTAAAATGAATACATGTAAAGTTATGCATCTAGGAAGGAAAAATAGCCATGCAATTCCTAATGGAGCAAATATAGGGGTATCAGATACTGAAAGTGATTTGGGAGTACTTGTGGACAACCTCATAGGTCCTCAATGCCAAGCAGCAGCTGCAAGGGCAAATACAATATTAGCATGTATTAAGAAGGATATAGATGCAAGGGAAGCAAATATAATTCTGCCTCTATACAAATCTCTAGTACGCCCTCATTTGAAATATGAAGTACAATTTTGGGCACCTCTTCATAAAAAGGACGTTTTATAGCTGGAAAAAGGGACAGAGAAGGGCTACAAAACTAATAAGGGGAATGGAAGGCTATGGTATGAAGAAAGACTAACCAAATTAAACATATTTTCTCTAGAAAAACAGTGTCTAAAAGGGGATATGATTACCTTATATACTGTAAATATGTCCAGGGTCAAAATAAAACTTTGTAAATTGAACTTTTTGTGTCAAGAGGTTTAACAACTGACAAGAGGACATCCTTTGAGGTTAGAAGTAAAAAGATTTCACCTTAAAGAAAGAAAAGGGTTTAGGGAGGAGTCCAGTCACCAATATCTACGGTCAGGAATAAAATATTTATTTTTCCCTTTTGAGACAATTGGCAAAGTTTCACCTTTTTTTTCTCTCTCATTTACTTCATATTAATCAATTAACAATTAATAATTAGTAGTCTGTAGTCTGAACACTGCAGATCAGAGGAGATCTTAAAAGCCTGAACTTGATGGGCAAAAAGTATTTTTTCAACCTAAATTACTATGTAACTACGTAACTATGTAATCATGATAACATTTGGATATTGGAGAAATAGACAAGCAGCATCTGCAAAGGCAAATCAAATATTATAATGTATTAAGAAGGGTATAGAAACAAGGGAAGCAAATATAATTCTCCCACTATACAAATCCATAGTACGGCCTCATCTGGAATATTTGGAGTACAATTTTGGGCACCACTTTGTAAAAAAGACATTTTAGAGTTGGAAAAGGTACAGAAAAGTGTTAAAATATTAGGAGCCTCATTCAATTGAGCTTTCGGGAGATCTGGGCTTCGGAAATGTAGCCTGCCTATTATTTTGCTTTTCAATTGGCGTCTTTTTGCAGGCTTCCGATCAGGTTACGGGCTCCGGTCTTCGATTCACTGCGATGGTTCACATCGCAAGTTAATGCCCCTCGAAGACTTTGATCTTTCAAGGTCGAAAGAGTTGCGAACACTAAAATCGCAAATCGCTATTCAATTGCTTCCATTCCCCCTCGCTAAGCAAGCCGCCAAGCCCGCAAATGGCAAAAGTTGAACCACAAGTCACAGGTACCAAGGAGGACTCACAAAGGGCTGAATGGCATGTCCAGAGCACTTTAAATGCACATATACACACTCTAGTGTACTTTTATTAAAAGTGAAAGTGATGTTAGGTCTCAGAATTAATAGCTCAACATTCTCAAGGTCGCAAATTGGCCCCCATAATGCTGTATTTCTGTGTTATATCGATCACGGCAATTAATGTGTTAATACATATAATGGACCTCGCATGTATTAGAAAATCATATTTACGGCTTTAGCAATATTGCAGTATATCTGGAATGTGGGTCTGATTTTAACTCATAATTCAAGCCCGTAGGACTTTGAAACTCAACCTCCATTTTTTATTAAAGTAATGATGACGATCTGTGTTTCCATTGACTGTTTCTAATCGGGGAGTTATGGCCTTGCTTGATTGGTCATGTTCAAGCTCGCAAATGCTACATACGATAGCATGGTTTACAATGTGCGCTATTGGGCCGGGACTTGCGGGCTCGGACGATTAAATAGCACCATAAGTTGCGGACTCTGCGGGCCTGCAGCAGTTCCGCAGACATACGGCCTACACCCCATAACTTGTGGCCTCCAATTTGAATGAAGCTCTATGTAACTATGTAACAGTGTTAAAATTAAGTGGACATGGACATACATGATAGGTTAAGGTTAGTTTCCTATATCTTTATAGAGTTTTTTTTATTAAACAGTTACATAGTTACATAGTTACATAGTATTTAAGGTTGAAAAAAGAATTTCAGTCCAAGTTCAACCTTTTAATAAGATCTCCTCTGATCTGCAATATGCGGATTAACTATTAATTCATTAGTTGTTAATTAATTATTAATCAATTATTTAATGTTTTTTTTTTTTTTTTTTTTTATTATTTATTAGTCCAGAGGAAGGCAAATAGAAAAAAAAAAAAAACACAAGCGAGACTTAGCCAATTGTCTCAAAGGGAAATGTAAAAAATTTGGATCAATACTGTCTCTCTAATTATCCATGATAACCCTGAATTCCCTTTTTAATTAGAAATAAATCTAGTCCCCTTTTAAAGTTATCTATCGAATCCACTGTCACCACCTTCTCTGGTAGAGAATTCCACAGATTAACCACCCTTACTGTGAAGAACCCTTTTCTTTCTTTGAGGTGGAATCTTTTTACTTCTAACCTGAAGGGATGTCCTCTTGTCAGTTGAAAACCTCTTGGCACAAAAAGCTCCCCTGACAAATCATTATACTGACCCTGGATGTATTTATATAAGGTAATCAGATCTCCTCTTAAACGCCTTTTTTCTAAAGAAAATAAGTTACATTTGGTTAGTCTTTCTTCATAACTTAGCCCCTCCATTCCCCTTATTAGTTTTGTTGCCCTTCTCTGTACCTTTTCCAGCTCTAAAATGTCCTTTTTATGAAGTGGTGCCCAAAACTGTACTCCATATTCCAAATGAGGGCGTACTAGAGATTTGTATAGTGGCAAAATTATATTTGCTTCCCTGGCTTCTATACCCTTCTTAATACATGCTAATATTTTATTTGCCTTTGCAGCTGCTGCTTGGCTTTGAGCACTGTTACCTAGGTGGTTGTCCACAAGCACTCCCCAGTTAAAGTGTATTCCCATGTGATTAATAGCTGCCATATAAAACATAGAGAGTGGAGGTATTCTATAACTCTGCTTGACTCTGCATATTATCACCACTGTTGTCCCTGAACAGTCATTGCTACACGCATTGTAAAATAGCTGTTATAGGTCAGATACACTGCATCTTACACATACTATATCTATACTGTATGTATACTGTAAGCTATAACAGCACAGAAAGAGTAAAAAAAATCCATATTTGAAAAGAATGCTTCCCAATAAGATAATATACCTCTTGCTTTATTGCTGATTGCTCTGAAATGAAAATAACTGCAAAGCATATTGTATTCATTTAATATTTAAGCTAGCAATCTACAATAGATCCACCATTAAAGGCATCCTGCAGATTCATTGCAGAGTCGGCAATGTTTTCTGCCGACTTGGAATGAAAGCTATTTGCAAGGAAACAAAGATGTAAAGTAAATTGAGAAAGGGTCTGTTTAATCCATAAATTACATCTAATTTATAATTTAACAGGACAACTTTTTTTTAAATAAAAGAAATGTTCTGGTGGATTCTCCAACTGTACAAGCACAATGTGGAGCTGAAGGAGTAGATTAGTGCTAATCAACAACTCTATTTATGAACTTGGGCAAATCTCCTCAACCCCTTTGCAATAAACTGCAATGTCCATATAAGCCTTATTTTGTACTACGTAAACTGTTTTTATTCTGAATCTGTGCAACACATAATTACAGGGTATACTGAAAAATCTATCAAAGCTGCACATGATTTCCTTTTTCTATTATGTACCAGAGCATTTTTAACCCTTTAAATACAAAACGATCTGGTGACCCTTTTTTAGGACCCAAAAGACTAGACATTTTCACCATTGCTATGCATTTATTTAAGCATGATTATATTTCAATGTCTATCTTTGGGTATGAATACTACTTGTATAGTGTTCCCTGGTGGTCCAGTGGTTAGGATACACGTACTGTGACCTGGGTTCAATTCCTGTCAGAGACTACCTAGGAATAACAGGAGCTGTAGGCTGTAGCCCACTGGAGAAGGAACTGGCAACCCACTCCATTGTCTCTGCCAGGAATACCAAGTGGATCAACATGATGTGTTGTGGTCCATGAGGTCACTTAGAGCTAGATATATACACTATTTGCTTTGTATGTGAAATTTGAATGTAAAAACAATATATCAAAAATATGTTTTCTTTGTCTATGTTCTTAACAAAATAAACCATATCTTATTAAAATTAAACTACAGAGTTAGATTATCTGAGTGTCCCCTTATTTCCATGCAGGTAATAGAAATATGGCATTCCCAGTAGTAAGATATGGACCATAAAGAAGGCTGAATTGACGCCTCTGAAATGTGGTGTTGGCAAAAACGACTTCCCTTGGACTGCAAGAAGATCCAATAAATCAATACCTCGGGAAGTCAAGACAAACTGTTGACTGGAAGGTTTGGTCATAAGGCTGAAGCTCAAATATTTTGGCCATATCAGGAGACAACAGGATTCCCTAGAGAAGACTGATGCTGGGAAAGATTGAAGGCAATATATACTGATTAGATAGAGAGATGTACCTATTATCTAGACCAGTGGTTCCCAACCTATTTGGCACCAGGGACTATTTCCATTAAATAATTGTTTTCATGGCCTGCGGGGGGCGGTGTATGGGGCTGGGAGCATACACCCGCCCCCCCCACACATATCCACATACATGTCACACACATATAAACATATACAACACACACATATATACACACACCATACACATATACACACACCCTCACACACATACTGTACACAGATACATACACATACACCACACACACACACACACATATGCACATACACCCAGACATACCCACAACACACACACACAACACATACACACAAACATACATACACTTTACACACATATACAGACACTCCCACACACATATACACATACACACACATTTGTGGAGCCTCCAGGAACTCCTGCCCCCCCCCTGCCCTTCCTGATTCCCCCTGTCTCTCTTGATTCCTCTACTGACTCTCCCCTCTGGTTCCCCACTGCCCCTCTTGATCCTCCACTGTTCCCCTCTTGATCCTCCCCTATTCCTCTCTTAATCCCTCCTCTGTCCATCCAAGATCACACCATTGGTGCTTCCTACCTCATCAGCACTCCTCCCGTACTGCAGCCTTCCCTTGCGGTGCACGTGTAACGTCACTGGGATGCGTCGGCAGGTGAGATGCAGTTCGGGGGCATGCTGCTGATGCAGCAGGAAGCGCCAATGGGGGGATCAGGAGAGGGGGGCCAAGGGGAGGATCAGAGGGGCTGAATGGGGGAATCAGGAGGGGGGAGAGGATCAAGTGAGGCAGAGATCAAGGAGCAGGGTCTCTAGGCGAGCAGTTGTGGGGGAGGGTTTCCACACGGCCCAGCTGAACAGAGGCCGCGGGTCGGAGACCCCTGATCAAGACCACAATTTTGCATTAGACAAAGACCATATTGTATTGAACATATTCATGTCTGAATTTTTTATTTGAAACCAAAATATGTATTTTAAGGGCTTTAATTTCAAATACAACAGGGCATTAAAAAACATAAATCATATATTCCTTAAAATATAGACTCAGTATCAGGTTAGTATAACAAACATATATTCTAACATAATAAATATAAAAGTCAATATCTACAAAGTAACTAGATATCCGTGATGCACACGTTCACATTCTTTTGTCTAGAAGACATATTTTATGACTATATGTAGCTTTCGGAGATTGGAAGGCCAAACTACCCCAGGACAGCAAAAGTATTCTAGTCACACGCGGTTACAAACACCCACACAAGTGGCACTTTACCAAAAATACTAACTGCGGGACATTTACGGACTTAGCAGACAAAAATACGAGACGCGGGACTTAGAAAAAAAAAACATTACGACCTCGCAAAAATACGACCTTAACAGCCAAACCGTGCGCACCTGAAAACATTAAAAACACAATAAATACACAAAAAAAATGCATAAAAAGCTTATTCACATCAAGGGGGGGCACCCAGGACCTCTGCAAGTGAAGTTACACCTCAATTTAAGGCCAAAATCAAAAGTTTACACGCACAAAAATCCCCTAAGCGAGAGAAAAAATGGACGCCGAAAAAAACGAAAATGAGGCTACAGGACCCTAAACACGTAAAACAGCACCAAGCACATACAACTTTTCCAAAAAGCCGTACGAGGTAAAGATACTCTTTTACTAAGGACGGAAAATCATAAACATTTGCGCCATTTCACAACACTAACTTACCCAATGCGGAAGTACACAGCTACACTAGCGGCTTTACCTCGCGCACGCACCACATTTACACTACACACTGCACACATTGCTGACACTTACACCTCAGCTCCAGAACAGTGCAAACCTAACCTACATTGGATGCTGCAGGAACATATAAACAGATTGTCAGCTCTTCAGCACAATGCTTCCTGCATATATTACTTAGGAATAGGTAAAGTATATTACTTTATTCATTATTTCATTGGCATACAACAATACATATTCACAAAAAAAAGCCCCTATAATAACAAAACAAAAAAAACAGCCGCGCAATGATCGACGAAGGCACTCATTGTGAGGCATGCGATGAGCGCTGAAGGCTCTCAGCGCATGCCTTGCAATGAGGGCCAAAGGTCCTCAAGGTAAAAAATGGATAAAACAACATTCCCTGCCTTACGATTTCATGCCGTCATTTTTTGACGGGCAATGCACTAGTTCAATTATAATGTCCCAAAGCTCTCTTTGGGCTTGAAAAGATTCATAGACCAATCGTACCTGCAGGTTGACTAGGTTATGTATCGACTCACACAGGATGGCTTAGCTAGGACAAGTTACACGTTCTTAGACCAAGCTAACAGCTTCCAGGACAAGTGGCAGAAATTATTCTTTGATTAAAAAAATAATAAATACCTTCCCTCTAAAGGAAACACACTGTTCATATGAGCCCCAGAGCATAATGTATATTTCTTGGTTCATTTTATACAATTTTCCATGCCTTACATCAAAAGATCAGTTGCCCTAACAAAATTACAGTCCAAAACCATCTGGTTCTTTATTTGCCCCATGTGGTCTTGGAGTTCCACCAAGGGCATGGAGCCTGTCTATTTATATTGCTGATGGGACTACTGCCCCAAATGTCAGACAACTCCGGTCAGTGTTTGGCCACTGCCTTAATAACTGTGGATTGTTATGTTACTTTTAGTCTGTCAGTAAAAATATATGAGCAAAGCTCAAACTATAAGAAACTATAAAAAAAATTCTATAAAGTAGCATAAAACATTTTAGTACAATCTCATAAAGTCAAGCATAAGAGCTCTATTATGGTGTGTGTGTGTATTTGCATTACTCAATTGTGTCCAACTCTCTGACCTCATGGACCATAACACACATGCTGAATCCTAACCACTAGGGAACCCATACATTGTAGAAGAAAAACATACAAAAGCAACTTTGACAACTACAGAGAAATAAGATCCAAAACGAAATGCAAAAAAACCCCTGCAATATGCTAATATATATATAGTCTTACTACATATAGGCTATATCTTACTAGCGACTTGCCAGTCAAAAATTATGGCAACATTTCTTAAAGCCTAGCAATTATTATTATCTTTATTTATATCACGCCAACATATTCCGTAGCGCTGTACAGGGGTTGAGTACATAGCAGAAAACAAATTAAACACCTTGTAAAGAATGGAGGGCCCTGTTTTTGAGCATAAAATCAAATGTACATAGAGCTTGTTTCCAAGGCCTGACACAAGATTGAAAACTCGCAAACTTACAATCTAAGGGTTTAGGTGTGATACAAGAGGGTGACAAATACAATTGAAAGCAATTGGTTCAGTAAAGTGGAGGGGTCTGTGTGTTGTACTTTAGATTGTGGGTGTGAGTGTTATTAAGCTGTGGAGTGTTCAGTTGTACATGTTAAGGCTGAAGGTGATAAGATTTTTTAAACAGGTGTGTTTTTAATAATTTCTTAAAGGTTTTGAGGCAGGAAGATAATCTAATGGAGCGGGGCAAGGAGTTCCAAATGGATGGGGAAGCACGAGAAAAGTCTTGAAGACTGGAGTGAGAGGAGGTGATGAGAGAGGAGGAAGGTCGTTAGCAGAACGAAGGGACCGGTTGGGAGAGTATTTTGAAACAAGAGCAGAGATATAAGGGGGTGCACTGTTGTTGAGGGCTTTATGTGTTCGGGTCATGATTTTAAATTTGATTCGGGAAGCTATGGGAAGCCAGTGGAGTGATTGACAGAGAGGGGCTGCAGACACTGATCGTTTGGTATTGAAGATGAGTCTAGCAGAGGCGTTCATAATGGATTGGAGGGGAGACAGATGAGAGATGGGGAGGCCAGCAAGGAGGGAATTGCAGTAGTCGAGTCGAGAGATGATGAGAGAGTGAATTAGAATTTTAGCTGTGTCTTCTGTAAGATAATGACGAATTTTGGAGATGTTTTTTAGGTGAAACTGACATGATTTTGTTATTGCTTGGATGTGAGGAATAAAAGAGAGGGCGGGATCCAGTAGAACCCCAAGACAACGGGTCTGGGAGGTAGGGGCGATGATAGTGTTGTCAACAGTGAGAGATATTTGAGGTGTGGAAGCTGTAGTAGAGGGTGGAAAGATTAGAAGTTCAGTTTTAGACATGTTGAGTTTGAGTTGACGGGTGGACATCCAGGAGGATATGCTAGAGAGGCAGATGGAAACTTGAGCTAAAAGAGAGGGGGATAGATCAGGTGCAGAGAGGTAGATTTGAGTATCATCTGCATAGAGATGATACTGAAATCCAAAGTATTTTATAAGGGTGCCAAGGGAGGAGGTGTAGATGGAGAAGAGGAGGGGGCCTAGGACAGAACCTTGGGGAACGCCAACAGACAGAGGGAGAGGTGAAGAAGAGGTGCCAGAGAAGGAGACACTAAATGTATGATCTTTAAGATAGGATGTGAACCATGAAAGAGCTGTGTCCTGGATGCCAAAAGAGCGGAGAGTTTGGATTAGAAGAGGGTGGTCAACTGTATCGAAGGCAGCAGAGAGATCCAGGAGAATTAGAATAGAGTAGTGACCCTTTGATTTGGCGGTTAGCAAGTCATTAGTGACTTTTGTAAGGGCTGTTTCTGTAGAGTGCTGGGACCGGAAGCCAGATTGGAAGGGGTCAAGTAGGGAGTTGGAGGAAATAAATTGAGTGAGGCGATTGTAAACAAGCCGCTCAAGGAGTTTAGACGCAAGGGGAAGTAGTGAGATAGGGCGATAGTTGGAGGCAGAAGCTGGGTCAGAAGAGGGCTTCTTGAGAATGGGTGTAAATGTGGCATGTTTTAAGGAGGATGGAAACTTGCCAGTGTTTAGGGAGAGGTTGAATAGATGTGTGAGAGCTGGGATAAGTGTGGTGGATAGGGGAGGGATTAGCTGTGATGGAATAGGATCATGAGGACATGTGGTAAGGTGAGAGGTTGATAGTAAAGTAGATACTTCATTCTCGGTTACAGGGTCAAAGAGTCCATAGTGGAGGTGGGATTGGGGAAGGGTAAGGGCTGGGTGTTGTCGGTTTGGGGAGAGGGTGGTGGGGTAGGGCCAAGCTGGGAGGAGAGCTCATTTCGGATGGTATCGATTTGAATTTTAAAATGGCTGGCAAAGTCATCAGCAGTGAGAGAGGAAGGGGCAGGAGGTGGGGGTGGGCGGAGGAGGGTGTTGAATGTAGCAAATAAACGTTTAGGGTTGGAGGACAGGTTTGATATTAGTGATGAGAAGTAGTGTTGTTTGGCAAGATTGAGGGCAGAGAAGTAGGAGCGCAAGGTAAACTTGTAGTGGAGAAAGTCTGCTGAAGTGCGAGATTTCCTCCATAATCGTTCTGCAGTGCGTGAGCATCTCTGTAGATAGCGTGTTTGTGTGGTGTGCCATGGTTGTGGTTGAGAGCGAGGGCGTTTGCTTGTGATTATGGGGGCAAGAAAGTCAAGGGTGGAGGTTAGCGTAGTGTTGTATTGTGAAGTGGCGAAGTCAGGGCAGGCAAGGGTGGTGGGGGGGCTGAGAAGGGGTGTTAGTACATTTGAAAATTGTTGTGGGTTGAGTGCTTGCAGGTTTCTACGTGTTCTGATGGCAGGATTTGAAGAAGGGCGGTGAGCGGTAGATGAGGTGAGGTTGCAAGTTAGCAGGTGGTGGTCAGATAGGGGAAGTGAGGAGATGTCAAGGTTGGAGATAGTGCAGAGATTAGTAAAAATAAGGTCAATGGAGTGTCCACCACAGTGAGTTGCTGAATCTGTCCATTGTGAGAGGCCAAGGGAAGAGGTGAGTGCAAGTAATTTTGCAGTTGTTGGGGATGTGGGTGTGTCAGTGGCTATGTTGAAATCGCCAAGAGTGAGTGAAGGTATATTGGAGGAGAGAAAGTGAGGGAGCCAGGCGGCAAAGTTGTCCAGAAATTGAGAGGGTGATCCAGGCGGGCGATAGATCACAGCTACTCGCAGAGGTATAGGAGAGAAGATGCGAATAGTGTGGACTTCAAAAGATGAGAATTGGAGGGAGGGAACAGGGGGTATGCAGTGAAAAGTGCAGCGAGAGGATAGCAGTATGCCCACACCTCCACCTTGTTTGTTCCCAGGTCTAGGAGTGTGGCTGAAGTGTAGACCACCATAAGAGAGTGCAGCAGGGGAGACAGAGTCAGATGGAGTGAGCCAGGTTTCTGTGATAGCCAGTAAATTGAGGGAGTTGGAAATGAAGAGATCATGAATGAAGGTAAGTTTATTGCAAACAGACCTTGCATTCCAGAGGGCAAATGAGAAGGGCAAAGTAGATGGTTTGTGACAAGTGATGGGTATTAGATACTGGGTGTTTTGGGCATTAGCTGCCCTGGGGACTCTGCGTGGCTGACAGCAGGTGGGAATGAGTGAGGGGCCTGGGTTAGGGGATATATCTCCACAAGCCATCAGAAGAAGGAGAGAGAGTAAAAGGAGATGGGAGTAGGACTTACAGGAGCATTTCTGCTTTTCAGCTTTAGAGGAGGGATGAAATAGTGACTGGAGGAAGGAGAGGAGCTCATGGGAGCAGAGAAGAGGAGAGGAAAGCAGGGAAGGTGAGATAGTTATATTATTGGAGACATGATGTCTAGAGACTGTATAAGAGAGTCTGAGAAAGAGGCAGCAGGTTATAGTGAGGAAGATGGTGTGAGAAAACATTGTGACACTGTATTAACAAGTATTCTTAAAGGAGGGGTGGTTAGAGGTGATAAGCAGATGTCACTGATTGAACAGGTGCAGGTAATTAGTATGCCTCAATATATTAAGTGTAAAGAAGGGTGGGTGGGTAGAGGGGCAGGGAGGGAGGGGATTGCTGTGTTTCTGTGGAATATTCTGTGTAGTATTCTGTGTAGCAGTGTGCATTCAGATATCTGGGAGACAGAGAGGGAGTTATTTAGGTGGGTGGAGAGATAGGAGCAATAAAATTGGGTGAGTGAACACAGAGTATTTTGGTTTACAAGTCAACAGTAACATATCCTGATAATAGCACTTCAATTTAACAGAAATAAATCTATCTCAGCAATTATCATAACACAGATATGAATAATATGAAATATTCCATTGTAGATGTAGATGTAGATATGGATCAGGTGAGATGCTGTTCTTCTGAAATTACCTGGGCTTGATTTAAACTGCATCCAGCTGTGTTTCTGTGGAATATTCTGTGTAGTATTCTATGTAGCAGTGTGCATTCAGATATCTGGGCTTGATTTAAACTGCATCCAGCTGTGTTTCTGTGGAATATTCTGTGTAGTATTCTGTGTAGCAGTGTGCATTCAGATATCTGGGAGATAGAGAGGGAGTTATTTAGGTGGGTGGAGAGATAGGAGCAATACAATTGGGTGAGTGAACACAGAGTATTTTGGTTTACAAATCAACAGTAACATATCCTGATAATAGCACTTAAATTTAACAGAAATAAATCTATCTCAGCAATTATCATAACACAGATATGAATAATATGAAATATTCCATTGTAGATGTAGATGTAGATATGGATCAGGTGAGAGGCTGTTCTTCTGAAATTACCTGGGCTTGATTTAAACTGCATCCAGCTGTGTTTCTGTGGAATATTCTGTGTAGTATTCTGTGTAGCAGTGTGCATTCAGATATCTGGGAGACAGAGAGGGAGTTATTTAGGTGGATGGAGAGATAGGAGCAATAAAATTGGGTGAGTGAACACAGAGTATTTTGGTTTACAAATCAACAGTAACATATCCTGATAATAGCACTTCAATTTAACAGAAATAAATCTATCTCAGCAATTATCATAACACAGATATGAATAATATGAAATATTCCATTGTAGATGTAGATGTAGATATGGATCAGGTGAGATGCTGTTCTTCTGAAATTACCTGGGCTTGATTTAAACTGCATCCAGCTGTGTTTCTGTGGAATATTCTGTGTAGTATTCTGTGTAGCAGTGTGCATTCAGATATCTGGGAGACAGAGAGGGAGTTATTTAGGTGGGTGGAGAGATAGGAGCAATAAAATTGGGTGAGTGAACACAGAGTATTTTGGTTTACAAATCAACAGTAACATATCCTGATAATAGCACTTCAATTTAACAGAAATAAATCTATCTCAGCAATTATCATAACACAGATATGAAAAATATGAAATATTCCATTGTAGATGTAGATGTAGATATGGATCAGGTGAGATGCTGTTCTTCTGAAATTACCTGGGCTTGATCTAAACTGCATCCAGCTGTGTTTCTGTGGAATATTCTGTGTAGTATTCTGTGTATCAGTGTGCATTCAGATATCTGGGCTTGATTTAAACTGCATCCAGCTGTGTTTCTGTGGAAAATTCTGTGTAGTATTCTGTGTAGCAGTGTGCATTCAGATATCTGGGAGACAGATAGGGAGTTATTTAGGTGGGTGGAGAGATAGGAGCAATAAAATTGGTTGAGTGAACACAGAGTATTTTGGTTTACAAATCAACAGTAACATATCCTGATAATAGCACTTCAATTTAACAGAAATAAATCTATCTCAGCAATTATCATAACACAGATATGAATAATATGAAATATTCCATTGTAGATGTAGATGCAGATATGGATCAGGTGAGAGGCTGTTCTTCTGAAATTACCTGGGCTTGATTTAAACTGCATCCAGCTGTGTTTCTGTGGAATATTCTGTGTAGTATTCTGTGTAGCAGTGGGCATTCAGATATCTGGGCTTGATTTAAACTGCATCCAGCTGTGTTTCTGTGGAATATTCTGTGTAGTATTCTGTGTAGCAGTGTGCATTCAGATATCTGGGAGACAGAGAGGGAGTTATTTAGGTGGGTGGAGAGATAGGAGCAATAAAATTGGGTGAGTGAACACAGAGTATTTTGGTTTACAAATCAACAGTAACATATCCTGATAATAGCACTTTAATTTAACAGAAATAAATCTATCTCAGCAATTATCATAACACAGATATGAATAATATGAAATATTCCATTGTAGATGTAGATGTAGATATGGATCAGGTGAGAGGCTGTTCTTCTGAAATTACCTGGGCTTGATTTAAACTGCATCCAGCTGTGTTTCTGTGGAATATTCTGTGTAGTATTCTGTGTAGCAGTGTGCATTCAGATATCTGGGCTTGATTTAAACTGCATCCAGCTGTTTTTCTGTGGAATATTCTGTGTAGTATTCTGTGTAGCAGTGTGCATTCAGATATCTGGGAGACAGAGAGGGAGTTATTTAGGTGGGTGGAGAGATAGGAGCAATAAAATTGGGTGAGTGAACACAGAGTATTTTGGTTTACAAATCAACAGTAACATATCCTGATAATAGCACTTCAATTTAACAGAAATAAATCTATCTCAGCAATTATCATAACACAGATATGAATAATATGAAATATTCCATTGTAGATGTAGATGTAGATATGAATCAGGTGAGAGGCTGTTCTTCTGAAATTACCTGGGCTTGATTTAAACTGCATCCAGCTGTGTTTCTGTGGAATATTCTGTGTAGTATTCTGTGTAGCAGTGGGCATTCAGATATCTGGGCTTGATTTAAACTGCATCCAGATGTGTTTCTGTGGAATATTCTGTGTAGTATTCTGTGTAGCAGTGTGCATTCAGATGTCTGGGAGACAGAGAGGGAGTTATTTAGGTGGGTGGAGAGATAGGAGCAATAAAATTGGGTGAGTGAACACAGAGTATTTTGGTTTACAAATCAACAGTAACATATCCTGATAATAGCACTTCAATTTAACAGAAATAAATCTATCTTAGCAATTATCATAACACAGATATGAATAATATGAAATATTCCATTGTAGATGTAGATGTAGATATGGATCAGGTGAGATGCTGTTCTTCTGAAATTACCTGGGCTTGATTTAAACTGCATCCAGCTGTGTTTCTGTGGAATATTCTGTGTAGTATTCTGTGTAGCAGTGTGCATTCAGATATCTGGGCTTGATTTAAACTGCATCCAGCTGTGTTTCTGTGGAATATTCTGTGTAGTATTCTGTGTAGCAGTGTGCATTCAGATATCTGGGAGATAGAGAGGGAGTTATTTAGGTGGGTGGAGAGATAGGAGCAATAAAATTGGGTGAGTGAACACAGAGTATTTTGGTTTACAAATCAACAGTAACATATCCTGATAATAGCACTTCAATTTAACAGAAATAAATCTATCTCAGCAATTATCATAACACAGATATGAATAATATGAAATATTCCATTGTAGATGTAGATGTAGATATGGATCAGGTGAGAGGCTGTTCTTCTGAAATTACCTGGGCTTGATTTAAACTGCATCCAGCTGTGTTTCTGTGGAATATTCTGTGTAGTATTCTGTGTAGCAGTGTGCATTCAGATATCTGGGAGACAGAGAGGGAGTTATTTAGGTGGATGGAGAGATAGGAGCAATAAAATTGGGTGAGTGAACACAGAGTATTTTGGTTTACAAATCAACAGTAACATATCCTGATAATAGCACTTAAATTTAACAGAAATAAATCTATCTCAGCAATTATCATAACACAGATATGAATAATATGAAATATTGCATTGTAGATGTAGATGTAGATATGGATCAGGTGAGATGCTGTTCTTCTGAAATTACCTGGGCTTGATTTAAACTGCATCCAGCTGTGTTTCTGTGGAATATTCTGTGTAGTATTCTGTGTAGCAGTGTGCATTCAGATATCTGGGCTTGATTTAAACTGCATCCAGCTGTGTTTCTGTGGATAATTCTGTGTAGTATTCTGTGTAGCAGTGTGCATTCAGATATCTGGGAGACAGAGAGGGAGTTATTTAGGTGGGTGGAGAGATAGGAGCAATAAAATTGGGTGAGTGAACACAGAGTATTTTGGTTTACAAATCAACAGTAACATATCCTGATAATAGCACTTCAATTTAACAGAAATAAATCTATCTCAGCAATTATCATAACACAGATATGAATAATATGAAATATTCCATTGTAGATGTAGATGTAGATATGGATCAGGTGAGAGGCTGTTCTTCTGAAATTACCTGGGCTTGATTTAAACTGCATCCAGCTGTGTTTCTGTGGAATATTCTGTGTAGTATTCTGTGTAGCAGTGTGCATTCAGATGTCTGGGAGACAGAGAGGGAGTTATTTAGGTGGGTGGAGAGATAGGAGCAATAAAATTGGGTGAGTGAACACAGAGTATTTTGGTTTACAAATCAACAGTAACATATCCTGATAATAGCACTTCAATTTAACAGAAATAAATCTATCTTAGCAATTATCATAACACAGATATGAAGAATATGAAATATTCCATTGTAGATGTAGATGTAGATATGGATCAGGTGAGAGGCTGTTCTTCTGAAATTACCTGGGCTTGATTTAAACTGCATCCAGCTGTGTTTCTGTGGAATATTCTGTGTAGTATTCTGTGTAGCAGTGTGCATTCAGATATCTGGGCTTGATTTAAACTGCATCCAGCTGTGTTTCTGTGGAATATTCTGTGTAGTATTCTGTGTAGCAGTGTGCATTCAGATATCTGGGAGATAGAGAGGGAGTTATTTAGGTGGGTGGAGAGATAGGAGCAATAAAATTGGGTGAGGGAACACAGAGTATTTTGGTTTACAAATCAACAGTAACATATCCTGATAATAGCACTTCAATTTAACAGAAATAAATCCATCTCAGCAATTATCATAACACAGATATGAATAATATGAAATATTCCATTGTAGATGTAGATGTAGATATGGATCAGGTGAGAGGCTGTTTTTCTGAAATTACCTGGGCTTGATTTAAACTGCATCCAGCTGTGTTTCTGTGGAATATTCTGTGTAGTATTCTGTGTAGCAGTGTGCATTCAGATATCTGGGAGACAGAGAGGGAGTTATTTAGGTGGATGGAGAGATAGGAGCAATAAAATTGAGTGAGTGAACACAGAGTATTTTGGTTTACAAATCAACAGTAACATATCCTGATAATAGCACTTCAATTTAACAGAAATAAATCTATCTCAGCAATTATCATAACACAGATATGAATAATATGAAATATTCCATTGTAGATGTAGATGTAGATATGGATCAGGTGAGATGCTGTTCTTCTGAAATTACCTGGGTTTGCTTTAAACTGCATCTAGCTGTGTTTCTGTGGAATATTCTGTGTTGTATTCTGTGTAGCAGTGTGCATTCAGATATCTGGGCTTGATTTAAACTGCATCCAGCTGTGTTTCTGTGGAAAATTCTGTGCAGTATTCTGTGTAGCAGTGTGCATTCAGATATCTGGGAGACAGAGAGGGAGTTATTTAGGTGGGTGGAGAGATAGGAGCAATAAAATTGGGTGAGTGAACACAGAGTATTTTGGTTTACAAATCAACAGTAACATATCCTGATAATAGCACTTCAATTTAACAGAAATAAATCTATCTCAGCAATTATCATAACACAGATATGAATAATATGAAATATTCCATTGTAGATGTAGATGTAGATATGAATCAGGTGAGAGGCTGTTCTTCTGAAATTACCTGGGCTTGATTTAAACTGCATCCAGCTGTGTTTCTGTGGAATATTCTGTGTAGTATTCTGTGTAGCAGTGTGCATTCAGATATCTGGGAGACAGAGAGGGAGTTATTTAGGTGGGTGGAGAGATAGGAGCAATAAAATTGGGTGAGTGAACAAAGAGTATTTTGGTTTACAAATCAACAGTAACATATCCTGATAATAGCACTTCAATTTAACAGAAATAAATCTATCTCAGCAATTATCATAACACAGATATGAATAATATGAAATATTCCATTGTAGATGTAGATGTAGATATGGATCAGGTGAGAGGCTGTTCTTCTGAAATTACCTGAGCTTGATTTAAACTGCATCCAGCTGTGTTTCTGTGGAATATTCTGTGTAGTATTCTGTGTAGCAGTGTGCATTCAGATGTCTGGGAGACAGAGAGGGAGTTATTTAGGTGGGTGGAGAGATAGGAGCAATAAAATTGGGTGAGTGAACACAGAGTATTTTGGTTTACAAATCAACAGTAACATATCCTGATAATAGCACTTCAATTTAACAGAAATAAATCTATCTTAGCAATTATCATAACACAGATATGAATAATATGAAATATTCCATTGTAGATGTAGATGTAGATATGGATCAGGTGAGAGGCTGTTCTTCTGAAATTACCTGGGCTTGATTTAAACTGCATCCAGCTGTGTTTCTGTGGAATATTCTGTGTAGTATTCTGTGTAGCAGTGGGCATTCAGATATCTGGGCTTGATTTAAACTGCATCCAGCTGTGTTTCTGTGGAATATTCTGTGTAGTATTCTGTGTAGCAGTGTGCATTCAGATATCCGGGAGACAGAGAGGGAGTTATTTAGGTGGGTGGAGAGATAGGAGCAATAAAATTGGGTGAGTGAACACAGAGTATTTTGGTTTACAAATCAACAGTAACATATCCTGATAATAGCACTTCAATTTAACAGAAATAAATCTATCTCAGCAATTATCATAACACAGATATGAATAATATGAAATATTCCATTGTAGATGTAGATGTAGATATGGATCAGGTGAGAGGCTGTTCTTCTGAAATTACCTGAGCTTGATTTAAACTGCATCCAGCTGTGTTTTTGTGGAATATTCTGTGTAGTATTCTGTGTAGCAGTGTGCATTCAGATGTCTGGGAGACAGAGAGGGAGTTATTTAGGTGGGTGGAGAGATAGGAGCAATAAAATTGGGTGAGTGAACACAGAGTATTTTGGTTTACAAATCAACAGTAACATATCCTGATAATAGCACTTCAATTTAACAGAAATAAATCTATCTTAGCAATTATCATAACACAGATATGAAGAATATGAAATATTCCATTGTAGATGTAGATGTAGATATGGATCAGGTGAGAGGCTGTTCTTCTGAAATTACCTGGGCTTGATTTAAACTGCATCCAGCTGTGTTTCTGTGGAATATTCTATGTAGTATTCTGTGTAGCAGTGTGCATTCAGATATCTGGGCTTGATTTAAACTGCATCCAGCTGTGTTTCTGTGGAATATTCTGTGTAGTATTCTGTGTAGCAGTGTGCATTCAGATATCTGGGAGATAGAGAGGGAGTTATTTAGGTGGGTGGAGAGATAGGAGCAATAAAATTGGGTGAGGGAACACAGAGTATTTTGGTTTACAAATCAACAGTAACATATCCTGATAATAGCACTTCAATTTAACAGAAATAAATCTATCTCAGCAATTATCATAACACAGATATGAATAATATGAAATATTCCATTGTAGATGTAGATGTAGATATGGATCAGGTGAGAGGCTGTTTTTCTGAAATTACCTGGGCTTGATTTAAACTGCATCCAGCTGTGTTTCTGTGGAATATTCTGTGTAGTATTCTGTGTAGCAGTGTGCATTCAGATATCTGGGAGACAGAGAGGGAGTTATTTAGGTGGATGGAGAGATAGGAGCAATAAAATTGAGTGAGTGAACACAGAGTATTTTGGTTTACAAATCAACAGTAACATATCCTGATAATAGCACTTTAATTTAACAGAAATAAATCTATCTCAGCAATTATCATAACACAGATATGAATAATATGAAATATTCCATTGTAGATGTAGATGTAGATATGGATCAGGTGAGAGGCTGTTCTTCTGAAATTACCTGAGCTTGATTTAAACTGCATCCAGCTGTGTTTCTGTGGAATATTCTGTGTAGTATTCTGTGTAGCAGTGTGCATTCAGATGTCTGGGAGACAGAGAGGGAGTTATTTAGGTGGGTGGAGAGATAGGAGCAATAAAATTGGGTGAGTGAACACAGAGTATTTTGGTTTACAAATCAACAGTAACATATCCTGATAATAGCACTTCAATTTAACAGAAATAAATCTATCTTAGCAATTATCATAACACAGATATGAATAATATGAAATATTCCATTGTAGATGTAGATGTAGATATGGATCAGGTGAGAGGCTGTTCTTCTGAAATTACCTGGGCTTGATTTAAACTGCATCCAGCTGTGTTTCTGTGGAATATTCTGTGTAGTATTCTGTGTAGCAGTGGGCATTCAGATATCTGGGCTTGATTTAAACTGCATCCAGCTGTGTTTCTGTGGAATATTCTGTGTAGTATTCTGTGTAGCAGTGTGCATTCAGATATCCGGGAGACAGAGAGGGAGTTATTTAGGTGGGTGGAGAGATAGGAGCAATAAAATTGGGTGAGTGAACACAGAGTATTTTGGTTTACAAATCAACAGTAACATATCCTGATAATAGCACTTCAATTTAACAGAAATAAATCTATCTCAGCAATTATCATAACACAGATATGAATAATATGAAATATTCCATTGTAGATGTAGATGTAGATATGGATCAGGTGAGAGGCTGTTCTTCTGAAATTACCTGAGCTTGATTTAAACTGCATCCAGCTGTGTTTCTGTGGAATATTCTGTGTAGTATTCTGTGTAGCAGTGTGCATTCAGATGTCTGGGAGACAGAGAGGGAGTTATTTAGGTGGGTGGAGAGATAGGAGCAATAAAATTGGGTGAGTGAACACAGAGTATTTTGGTTTACAAATCAACAGTAACATATCCTGATAATAGCACTTCAATTTAACAGAAATAAATCTATCTTAGCAATTATCATAACACAGATATGAAGAATATGAAATATTCCATTGTAGATGTAGATGTAGATATGGATCAGGTGAGAGGCTGTTCTTCTGAAATTACCTGGGCTTGATTTAAACTGCATCCAGCTGTGTTTCTGTGGAATATTCTATGTAGTATTCTGTGTAGCAGTGTGCATTCAGATATCTGGGCTTGATTTAAACTGCATCCAGCTGTGTTTCTGTGGAATATTCTGTGTAGTATTCTGTGTAGCAGTGTGCATTCAGATATCTGGGAGATAGAGAGGGAGTTATTTAGGTGGGTGGAGAGATAGGAGCAATAAAATTGGGTGAGGGAACACAGAGTATTTTGGTTTACAAATCAACAGTAACATATCCTGATAATAGCACTTCAATTTAACAGAAATAAATCTATCTCAGCAATTATCATAACACAGATATGAATAATATGAAATATTCCATTGTAGATGTAGATGTAGATATGGATCAGGTGAGAGGCTGTTTTTCTGAAATTACCTGGGCTTGATTTAAACTGCATCCAGCTGTGTTTCTGTGGAATATTCTGTGTAGTATTCTGTGTAGCAGTGTGCATTCAGATATCTGGGAGACAGAGAGGGAGTTATTTAGGTGGATGGAGAGATAGGAGCAATAAAATTGAGTGAGTGAACACAGAGTATTTTGGTTTACAAATCAACAGTAACATATCCTGATAATAGCACTTCAATTTAACAGAAATAAATCTATCTCAGCAATTATCATAACACAGATATGAATAATATGAAATATTCCATTGTAGATGTAGATGTAGATATGGATCAGGTGAGATGCTGTTCTTCTGAAATTACCTGGGTTTG
Source organism: Discoglossus pictus (assembly GCA_027410445.1). Lineage (NCBI taxonomy): Eukaryota > Metazoa > Chordata > Amphibia > Anura > Alytidae > Discoglossus > Discoglossus pictus. The sequence goes on from CM050169.1 coordinate 79,777,361, forward strand.
CTTTAAACTGCATCTAGCTGTGTTTCTGTGGAATATTCTGTGTTGTATTCTGTGTAGCAGTGTGCATTCAGATATCTGGGCTTGATTTAAACTGCATCCAGCTGTGTTTCTGTGGAAAATTCTGTGCAGTATTCTGTGTAGCAGTGTGCATTCAGATATCTGGGAGACAGAGAGGGAGTTATTTAGGTGGGTGGAGAGATAGGAGCAATAAAATTGGGTGAGTGAACACAGAGTATTTTGGTTTACAAATCAACAGTAACATATCCTGATAATAGCACTTCAATTTAACAGAAATAAATCTATCTCAGCAATTATCATAACACAGATATGAATAATATGAAATATTCCATTGTAGATGTAGATGTAGATATGAATCAGGTGAGAGGCTGTTCTTCTGAAATTACCTGGGCTTGATTTAAACTGCATCCAGCTGTGTTTCTGTGGAATATTCTGTGTAGTATTCTGTGTAGCAGTGTGCATTCAGATATCTGGGAGACAGAGAGGGAGTTATTTAGGTGGGTGGAGAGATAGGAGCAATAAAATTGGGTGAGTGAACAAAGAGTATTTTGGTTTACAAATCAACAGTAACATATCCTGATAATAGCACTTCAATTTAACAGAAATAAATCTATCTCAGCAATTATCATAACACAGATATGAATAATATGAAATATTCCATTGTAGATGTAGATGTAGATATGGATCAGGTGAGAGGCTGTTCTTCTGAAATTACCTGAGCTTGATTTAAACTGCATCCAGCTGTGTTTCTGTGGAATATTCTGTGTAGTATTCTGTGTAGCAGTGTGCATTCAGATGTCTGGGAGACAGAGAGGGAGTTATTTAGGTGGGTGGAGAGATAGGAGCAATAAAATTGGGTGAGTGAACACAGAGTATTTTGGTTTACAAATCAACAGTAACATATCCTGATAATAGCACTTCAATTTAACAGAAATAAATCTATCTTAGCAATTATCATAACACAGATATGAATAATATGAAATATTCCATTGTAGATGTAGATGTAGATATGGATCAGGTGAGAGGCTGTTCTTCTGAAATTACCTGGGCTTGATTTAAACTGCATCCAGCTGTGTTTCTGTGGAATATTCTGTGTAGTATTCTGTGTAGCAGTGGGCATTCAGATATCTGGGCTTGATTTAAACTGCATCCAGCTGTGTTTCTGTGGAATATTCTGTGTAGTATTCTGTGTAGCAGTGTGCATTCAGATATCCGGGAGACAGAGAGGGAGTTATTTAGGTGGGTGGAGAGATAGGAGCAATAAAATTGGGTGAGTGAACAAAGAGTATTTTGGTTTACAAATCAACAGTAACATATCCTGATAATAGCACTTCAATTTAACAGAAATAAATCTATCTCAGCAATTATCATAACACAGATATGAATAATATGAAATATTCCATTGTAGATGTAGATGTAGATATGGATCAGGTGAGAGGCTGTTCTTCTGAAATTACCTGGGCTTGATTTAAACTGCATCCAGCTGTGTTTCTGTGGAATATTCTGTGTAGTATTCTGTGTAGCAGTGGGCATTCAGATATCTGGGCTTGATTTAAACTGCATCCAGCTGTGTTTCTGTGGAATATTCTGTGTAGTATTCTGTGTAGCAGTGTGCATTCAGATATCTGGGAGACAGAGAGGGAGTTATTTAGGTGGGTGGAGAGATAGGAGCAATAAAATTGGGTGAGTGAACACAGAGTATTTTGGTTTACAAATCAACAGTAACATATCCTGATAATAGCACTTTAATTTAACAGAAATAAATCTATCTCAGCAATTATCATAACACAGATATGAATAATAAGAAATATTCCATTGTAGATGTAGATGTAGATATGGATCAGGTGAGAGGCTGTTCTTCTGAAATTACCTGGGCTTGATTTAAACTGCATCCAGCTGTGTTTCTGTGGAATATTCTGTGTAGTATTCTGTGTAGCAGTGTGCATTCAGATATCTGGGCTTGATTTAAACTGCATCCAGCTGTGTTTCTGTGGAATATTCTGTGTAGTATTCTGTGTAGCAGTGTGCATTCAGATATCTGGGAGACAGAGAGGGAGTTATTTAGGTGGGTGGAGAGATAGGAGCAATAAAATTGGGTGAGTGAACACAGAGTATTTTGGTTTACAAATCAACAGTAACATATCCTGATAATAGCACTTTAATTTAACAGAAATAAATCTATCTCAGCAATTATCATAACACAGATATGAATAATATGAAATATTCCATTGTAGATGTAGATGTAGATATGGATCAGGTGAGATGCTGTTCTTCTGAAATTACCTGGGCTTGATTTAAACTGCATCCAGCTGTGTTTCTGTGGAATATTCTGTGTAGTATTCTGTGTATCAGTGTGCATTCAGATATCTGGGCTTGATTTAAACTGCATCCAGCTGTGTTTCTGTGGAAAATTCTGTGTAGTATTCTGTGTAGCAGTGTGCATTCAGATATCTGGGAGACAGATAGGGAGTTATTTAGGTGGGTGGAGAGATAGGAGCAATAAAATTGGTTGAGTGAACACAGAGTATTTTGGTTTACAAATCAACAGTAACATATCCTGATAATAGCACTTCAATTTAACAGAAATAAATCTATCTCAGCAATTATCATAACACAGATATGAATAATATGAAATATTCCATTGTAGATGTAGATGTAGATATGGATCAGGTGAGAGGCTGTTCTTCTGAAATTACCTGGGCTTGATTTAAACTGCATCCAGCTGTGTTTCTGTGGAATATTCTGTGTAGTATTCTGTGTAGCAGTGGGCATTCAGATATCTGGGCTTGATTTAAACTGCATCCAGCTGTGTTTCTGTGGAATATTCTGTGTAGTATTCTGTGTAGCAGTGTGCATTCAGATATCTGGGAGACAGAGAGGGAGTTATTTAGGTGGGTGGAGAGATAGGAGCAATAAAATTGGGTGAGTGAACACAGAGTATTTTGGTTTACAAATCAACAGTAACATATCCTGATAATAGCACTTTAATTTAACAGAAATAAATCTATCTCAGCAATTATCATAACACAGATATGAATAATATGAAATATTCCATTGTAGATGTAGATGTAGATATGAATCAGGTGAGAGGCTGTTCTTCTGAAATTACCTGGGCTTGATTTAAACTGCATCCAGCTGTGTTTCTGTGGAATATTCTGTGTAGTATTCTGTGTAGCAGTGTGCATTCAGATATCTGGGCTTGATTTAATCTGCATCCAGCTGTGTTTCTGTGGAATATTATGTGTAGTATTCTGTGTAGCAGTGTGCATTCAGATATCTGGGAGACAGAGAGGGAGTTATTTAGGTGGGTGGAGAGATAGGAGCAATAAAATTGGGTGAGTGAACACAGAGTATTTTGGTTTACAAATCAACAGTAACATATCCTGATAATAGCACTTCAATTTAACAGAAATAAATCTATCTCAGCAATTATCATAACACAGATATGAATAATATGAAATATTCCATTGTAGATGTAGATATGAATCAGGTGAGAGGCTGTTCTTCTGAAATTACCTGGGCTTGATTTAAACTGCATCCAGCTGTGTTTCTGTGGAAAATTCTGTGTAGTATTCTGTGTAGCAGTGTGCATTCAGATATCTGGGAGATAGAGAGGGAGTTATTTAGGTGGGTGGAGAGATAGGAGCAATAAAATTGGGTGAGTGAACACAGAGTATTTTGGTTTACAAATCAACAGTAACATATCCTGATAATAGCACTTCAATTTAACAGAAATAAATCTATCTCAGCAATTATCATAACACAGATATGAATAATATGAAATATTCCATTGTAGATGTAGATGTAGATATGGATCAGGTGAGAGGCTGTTCTTCTGAAATTACCTGGGCTTGATTTAAACTACATCCAGCTGTGTTTCTGTGGAATATTCTGTGTAGTATTCTGTGTAGCAGTGTGCATTCAGATATCTGGGAGACAGAGAGGGAGTTATTTAGGTGGATGGAGAGATAGGAGCAATAAAATTGGGTGAGTGAACACAGAGTATTTTGGTTTACAAATCAACAGTAACATATCCTGATAATAGCACTTCAATTTAACAGAAATAAATCTATCTCAGCAATTATCATAACACAGATATGAATAATATGAAATATTCCATTGTAGATGTAGATGTAGATATGGATCAGGTGAGAGGCTGTTCTTCTGAAATTACCTGGGCTTGATTTAAACTGCATCCAGCTGTGTTTCTGTGGAATATTCTGTGTAGTATTCTGTGTAGCAGTGGGCATTCAGATATCTGGGCTTGATTTAAACTGCATCCAGCTGTGTTTCTGTGGATAATTCTGTGTAGTATTCTGTGTAGCAGTGTGCATTCAGATATCTGGGAGACAGAGAGGGAGTTATTTAGGTGGGTGGAGAGATAGGAGCAATAAAATTGGGTGAGTGAACACAGAGTATTTTGGTTTACAAATCAACAGTAACATATCCTGATAATAGCACTTCAATTTAACAGAAATAAATCTATCTCAGCAATTATCATAACACAGATATGAATAATATGAAATATTCCATTGTAGATGTAGATGTAGATATGAATCAGGTGAGAGGCTGTTCTTCTGAAATTACCTGGGCTTGATTTAAACTGCATCCAGCTGTGTTTCTGTGGAATATTCTGTGTAGTATTCTGTGTAGCAGTGTGCATTCAGATATCTGGGAGACAGAGAGGGAGTTATTTAGGTGGGTGGAGAGATAGGAGCAATAAAATTGGGTGAGTGAACAAAGAGTATTTTGGTTTACAAATCAACAGTAACATATCCTGATAATAGCACTTCAATTTAACAGAAATAAATCTATCTCAGCAATTATCATAACACAGATATGAATAATATGAAATATTCCATTGTAGATGTAGATGTAGATATGGATCAGGTGAGAGGCTGTTCTTCTGAAATTACCTGAGCTTGATTTAAACTGCATCCAGCTGTGTTTCTGTGGAATATTCTGTGTAGTATTCTGTGTAGCAGTGTGCATTCAGATGTCTGGGAGACAGAGAGGGAGTTATTTAGGTGGGTGGAGAGATAGGAGCAATAAAATTGGGTGAGTGAACACAGAGTATTTTGGTTTACAAATCAACAGTAACATATCCTGATAATAGCACTTCAATTTAACAGAAATAAATCTATCTTAGCAATTATCATAACACAGATATGAATAATATGAAATATTCCATTGTAGATGTAGATGTAGATATGGATCAGGTGAGAGGCTGTTCTTCTGAAATTACCTGGGCTTGATTTAAACTGCATCCAGCTGTGTTTCTGTGGAATATTCTGTGTAGTATTCTGTGTAGCAGTGGGCATTCAGATATCTGGGCTTGATTTAAACTGCATCCAGCTGTGTTTCTGTGGAATATTCTGTGTAGTATTCTGTGTAGCAGTGTGCATTCAGATATCTGGGAGACAGAGAGGGAGTTATTTAGGTGGGTGGAGAGATAGGAGCAATAAAATTGGGTGAGTGAACAAAGAGTATTTTGGTTTACAAATCAACAGTAACATATCCTGATAATAGCACTTCAATTTAACAGAAATAAATCTATCTCAGCAATTATCATAACACAGATATGAATAATATGAAATATTCCATTGTAGATGTAGATGTAGATATGAATCAGGTGAGAGGCTGTTCTTCTGAAATTACCTGGGCTTGATTTAAACTGCATCCAGCTGTGTTTCTGTGGAATATTCTGTGTAGTATTCTGTGTAGCAGTGGGCATTCAGATATCTGGGCTTGATTTAAACTGCATCCAGCTGTGTTTCTGTGGAATATTCTGTGTAGTATTCTGTGTAGCAGTGTGCATTCAGATATCTGGGAGACAGAGAGGGAGTTATTTAGGTGGGTGGAGAGATAGGAGCAATAAAATTGGGTGAGTGAACACAGAGTATTTTGGTTTACAAATCAACAGTAACATATCCTGATAATAGCACTTTAATTTAACATAAATAAATCTATCTCAGTAATTATCATAACACAGATATGAATAATAAGAAATATTCCATTGTAGATGTAGATGTAGATATGGATCAGGTGAGAGGCTGTTCTTCTGAAATTACCTGGGCTTGATTTAAACTGCATCCAGCTGTGTTTCTGTGGAATATTCTGTGTAGTATTCTGTGTAGCAGTGTGCATTCAGATATCTGGGCTTGATTTAAACTGCATCCAGCTGTGTTTCTGTGGAATATTCTGTGTAGTATTCTGTGTAGCAGTGTGCATTCAGATATCTGGGAGACAGAGAGGGAGTTATTTAGGTGGGTGGAGAGATAGGAGCAATAAAATTGGGTGAGTGAACACAGAGTATTTTGGTTTACAAATCAACAGTAACATATCCTGATAATAGCACTTTAATTTAACAGAAATAAATCTATCTCAGCAATTATCATAACACAGATATGAATAATATGAAATATTCCATTGTAGATGTAGATATGAATCAGGTGAGAGGCTGTTCTTCTGAAATTACCTGGGCTTGATTTAAACTGCATCCAGCTGTGTTTCTGTGGAATATTCTGTGTAGTATTCTGTGTAGCAGTGTGCATTCAGATATCTGGGAGACAGAGAGGGAGTTATTTAGGTGGGTGGAGAGATAGGAGCAATAAAATTGGGTGAGTGAACAAAGAGTATTTTGGTTTACAAATCAACAGTAACATATCCTGATAATAGCACTTCAATTTAACAGAAATAAATCTATCTCAGCAATTATCATAACACAGATATGAATAATATGAAATATTCCATTGTAGATGTAGATGTAGATATGGATCAGGTGAGAGGCTGTTCTTCTGAAATTACCTGAGCTTGATTTAAACTGCATCCAGCTGTGTTTCTGTGGAATATTCTGTGTAGTATTCTGTGTAGCAGTGTGCATTCAGATGTCTGGGAGACAGAGAGGGAGTTATTTAGGTGGGTGGAGAGATTGGAGCAATAAAATTGGGTGAGTGAACACAGAGTATTTTGGTTTACAAATCAACAGTAACATATCCTGATAATAGCACTTCAATTTAACAGAAATAAATCTATCTTAGCAATTATCATAACACAGATATGAATAATATGAAATATTCCATTGTAGATGTAGATGTAGATATGGATCAGGTGAGAGGCTGTTCTTCTGAAATTACCTGGGCTTGATTTAAACTGCATCCAGCTGTGTTTCTGTGGAATATTCTGTGTAGTATTCTGTGTAGCAGTGGGCATTCAGATATCTGGGCTTGATTTAAACTGCATCCAGCTGTGTTTCTGTGGAATATTCTGTGTAGTATTCTGTGTAGCAGTGTGCATTCAGATATCTGGGAGACAGAGAGGGAGTTATTTAGGTGGGTGGAGAGATAGGAGCAATAAAATTGGGTGAGTGAACAAAGAGTATTTTGGTTTACAAATCAACAGTAACATATCCTGATAATAGCACTTCAATTTAACAGAAATAAATCTATCTCAGCAATTATCATAACACAGATATGAATAATATGAAATATTCCATTGTAGATGTAGATGTAGATATGGATCAGGTGAGATGCTGTTCTTCTGAAATTACCTGGGTTTGCTTTAAACTGCATCTAGCTGTGTTTCTGTGGAATATTCTGTGTTGTATTCTGTGTAGCAGTGTGCATTCAGATATCTGGGCTTGATTTAAACTGCATCCAGCTGTGTTTCTGTGGAAAATTCTGTGCAGTATTCTGTGTAGCAGTGTGCATTCAGATATCTGGGAGACAGAGAGGGAGTTATTTAGGTGGGTGGAGAGATAGGAGCAATAAAATTGGGTGAGTGAACACAGAGTATTTTGGTTTACAAATCAACAGTAACATATCCTGATAATAGCACTTCAATTTAACAGAAATAAATCTATCTCAGCAATTATCATAACACAGATATGAATAATATGAAATATTCCATTGTAGATGTAGATGTAGATATGAATCAGGTGAGAGGCTGTTCTTCTGAAATTACCTGGGCTTGATTTAAACTGCATCCAGCTGTGTTTCTGTGGAATATTCTGTGTAGTATTCTGTGTAGCAGTGTGCATTCAGATATCTGGGAGACAGAGAGGGAGTTATTTAGGTGGGTGGAGAGATAGGAGCAATAAAATTGGGTGAGTGAACAAAGAGTATTTTGGTTTACAAATCAACAGTAACATATCCTGATAATAGCACTTCAATTTAACAGAAATAAATCTATCTCAGCAATTATCATAACACAGATATGAATAATATGAAATATTCCATTGTAGATGTAGATGTAGATATGGATCAGGTGAGAGGCTGTTCTTCTGAAATTACCTGAGCTTGATTTAAACTGCATCCAGCTGTGTTTCTGTGGAATATTCTGTGTAGTATTCTGTGTAGCAGTGTGCATTCAGATGTCTGGGAGACAGAGAGGGAGTTATTTAGGTGGGTGGAGAGATAGGAGCAATAAAATTGGGTGAGTGAACACAGAGTATTTTGGTTTACAAATCAACAGTAACATATCCTGATAATAGCACTTCAATTTAACAGAAATAAATCTATCTTAGCAATTATCATAACACAGATATGAATAATATGAAATATTCCATTGTAGATGTAGATGTAGATATGGATCAGGTGAGAGGCTGTTCTTCTGAAATTACCTGGGCTTGATTTAAACTGCATCCAGCTGTGTTTCTGTGGAATATTCTGTGTAGTATTCTGTGTAGCAGTGGGCATTCAGATATCTGGGCTTGATTTAAACTGCATCCAGCTGTGTTTCTGTGGAATATTCTGTGTAGTATTCTGTGTAGCAGTGTGCATTCAGATATCCGGGAGACAGAGAGGGAGTTATTTAGGTGGGTGGAGAGATAGGAGCAATAAAATTGGGTGAGTGAACAAAGAGTATTTTGGTTTACAAATCAACAGTAACATATCCTGATAATAGCACTTCAATTTAACAGAAATAAATCTATCTCAGCAATTATCATAACACAGATATGAATAATATGAAATATTCCATTGTAGATGTAGATGTAGATATGGATCAGGTGAGAGGCTGTTCTTCTGAAATTACCTGGGCTTGATTTAAACTGCATCCAGCTGTGTTTCTGTGGAATATTCTGTGTAGTATTCTGTGTAGCAGTGGGCATTCAGATATCTGGGCTTGATTTAAACTGCATCCAGCTGTGTTTCTGTGGAATATTCTGTGTAGTATTCTGTGTAGCAGTGTGCATTCAGATATCTGGGAGACAGAGAGGGAGTTATTTAGGTGGGTGGAGAGATAGGAGCAATAAAATTGGGTGAGTGAACACAGAGTATTTTGGTTTACAAATCAACAGTAACATATCCTGATAATAGCACTTTAATTTAACAGAAATAAATCTATCTCAGTAATTATCATAACACAGATATGAATAATAAGAAATATTCCATTGTAGATGTAGATGTAGATATGG